>AP028428.1:1567878-1680378 GCA_036509395.1 Antheraea yamamai
CCTCTAGCTCCCAGAGAAATAGAGGAAAAGAGAAAAGCGACGAGGGAGGAAGTAGTGGAAAGGTGGAGGCGGGACCTGGCGGACGCGCGGTACGGTCGATACACGATCGACGCCGTCCGCCCGGTCCTGCCGGATTGGTATAATAGAGGATGGGGCTCCCTGACGTTCCGTCTGGTGCAGGTCCTGACCGGGCACGGTTGCTTCGGTTGGTACCTGCACCGGATAGCACGCAGGGAGCCGACCGCCGTATGCCATCAGTGCGGCGTTGAACCGGACACCGCGCAGCACACTCTGTCTGAGTGTGCTGCGTGGGAGGAGCAACGTCGCACTCTGGCTGCGGCGGTAGGGCAAGATCTCTCACTGCCGAGCGTGGTTGCGGCCATGCTCGGTAGTGAGGATAACTGGAATGCAATGGCCTCCTTCTGCGAGGAGGTCGTCTCGCAGAAGGAGGCGGCGGAGAGGGTCCGTGAGCAAGACCCTCAAAGTGGCCGTCTCCGCCAATGGAGGACGGGCAGGAGGAGGCGTCAGTTTGACCGCCTCCTCCCACTGTAGCCGGACCGGGGAAGATGGGTCGGGGGGCCCATCTTTCCATTGCACAGGTCCGGCGGACGGAGGAGACGGCCGGTGTGTACCCGGCTGTCTCCTAACAAGACGAGGCCCGGCGGCGGCGATTTCGCTGCTGGGCCAACCGCTGGGGCGGCACGATGAAGTCTATAGAGATCTCGTGCCGCCCCAACTATAGCGGCAGACGTACACCGTGGGGTTTTAGTCCGTGCGAGTCGGACATAACTCACCCTCTCCCCCGAGAGGGTGGTGTATCCATAAGGGATTTCCCCACGTTAAAAAAAAAAAAAAAAAAAAAAAAAAAAAAAAAAAGATAGGTCCAGCCGGGAGAGGATCATCTCCTCCCGGGTCGTCCAGCACCTAGAGGGCGTGGGGCCGAACCTGGCGGACGCGCAGTATGGCTTCCGGACAGGGCGTTCGACAGTGGACGCCCTGTGCCTCCTGAAGTCGCTGTCGGCAGAGGCGACCTCCCAGGGGGAGAGGGTTTTGGCGGTGTCACTCGACATCGCCAACGCCTTCAACACCCTGCCGCATGGCGTCATACGGGAGGCGCTCCGATATTTCGGAGTGCCCCCGTACCTGCGGCGGGTGTTGGAGGCGTACCTGGAGGGCAGGGAGGTCGCCTATGTCGACGGCGACGGCCGTATGGTCAGGCGAGCCACACGGCGAGGGGTTCCACAGGGGTCGGCATTGGGGCCGCTCCTGTGGAACATGGGCTACGACTGGGTGCTCCGCGGCGTGCTCCCATATGGGGCACGCCTCATATGTTACGCGGATGACACCCTAGTCGTAGCCCGGGGGGGGGGAGTGGAGGGAGGTGGAGCGCCTGGCCACGATGGCCACAACCCTCGTGGTCAGGCGCATAAGGAGGTTGGGCCTCAGAGTGGCCCTCGAGAAGACCGAGGCCCTACTTTTCCATGGGCCTCGGCGGGGGCCACCACCTGGGGCCCACATTGTGGTGGAGGGCGCCCGGATCAGGGTGGGGACCCAGATGAAATATCTGGGCCTCACCCTGGACGGGCGCTGGCGGTTCGAGCCCCATTTCGCGGGGCTCGGACCGCGAATTGCTGGGGCGGCGGCGGCACTCGGCCGGTTGCTCCCCAACATAGGGGGGCCGGGTGCCGGGTGCCGCCGACTCTACATGGGAGTCGTGCGGGCGATGGCCGCCTACGGGGCACCGGTGTGGGCCGACGCCCTCGGTGCCGCCAACGTGCGCGCTCTGCGTAAAGCGCAGCGCACGATGGCACTGAGGGCGATCCGGGCGTACCGCACGGTGTCCTCGGCGGCGGCCTTTGTGCTCGCCGGCTCCCTGCCCTGGGAGCTGGAGGCAGGAGTTCTCGCCGCCGTGTACCAATTCACGGCGGCGAGAAAACGAAGGGGGGAGCCTCCGGCTCCCAGGGAAGTAGAGGCGGAGAGACGGCGTCTCAGAAGAGACGCCGTCGAAAGATGGCAGCAGGACCTGGCGGACGAGCGGTTCGGGCGGTTTACCGTAGACGCTGTCCGCCCGGTCCTGCGGGAGTGGATTGATAGGGAGTGGGGCTCCCTGACGTTCCGACTGGTGCAGGTACTCACCGGACACGGTTGTTTCGGGTGGTACCTGCACCGGATCGCGCGCAGGGAGCCGACCGCCGCCTGTCACGAGTGCGGCGCTGACGAAGATACCGCGCAGCACACTCTGTCTGAGTGTGCTGCGTGGGGGGAGCAGCGCCGCATTCTGGCGGTGGCGGTAGGACCTGACTTGTCGCTGCCGAGCGTGGTCTCGGCCATGCTCGGCAGCGAACAGGCGTGGCGAGCGATGTCCTCCTTCTGCGAGGACGTCATCTCGCAGAAGGAGGCGGTGGAGAGGGCCCGCGAGGCGGACCCGCTGAGTGGCCGTCTCCGCCAACGGAGGATTGGCAGGAGGAGGCGGCGCTTTGCCCAACTCCTCCTGCCACCGTAGCCGGACCTGAGGGGATGGGCCGGGGGGCCCATCTCCTCATTGCACAGGTCCGGCGGACGAGGGGGGGCAGCCGGCGTGTACCCGGTCTGTCCCTCTATAGGTAGGAGCCCGGCGGTCACCTTCCGCCGGGCGGACCGTGGGGGCGGCTCTACAAGGTTGATTAGCTTGAACGATCCCTTGCCGCCCCCACACAACGGTCTGTCGGTACACCGTGGGGTTTTAGTCCGTGCGAGTCGGACATAACCCACTCTCTCCCCCGGGAGGGTGGGTATCCATAAGGGATTTCCCCACGTTAAAAAAAAAAAAAAAAGTTCAGATAGGTCGCGAATTGCATGTATCAGGCAACAGCCAAAGCCGAGGTGTGCCGCGCACCCTTGAGCTAGTTGTCAAAATAAAATCGGCTGAGTACCTTAAGCGCTCGCCTTAGTAGTCCGGTGAAGCTGTTAAGACCTTGCTTGGACAATAGCGGTGTCAGTTCGAAAAAAAAAGAAAAAAAGAAAGCCCCTTGCATTTGCTCTTAAAAGTGGGATGGCCATCGCAAGCTCGCCACAATAAGTGGAACCACCGCCCATTGTCGGAACGGAGTTTTAAAAATGTTGCATCAAAGGTCAAATTACGCGCATACGCGTGTGAGAGGCGCGACAATCCCACGCGTGCATTTTAATGCCCACATCCAAAAACGATCACTGGAAATTCCAAAGTTGAGTATTATCTAAGTTTTTTAGGTGATGGTCTGAATAAAAACAAACCTTTATCTATATAAATAAAATAATAGAAGTATATCGCTGTGCGCGCATCATTCATAAACTGCTGGATAGATTTCAATGAAATTGTTTATCTATATCTTCATATAAGAGAAGTTGTTAAAGTTTTAAGAAACTAAAATGTTTGTAAGCGCTACAAAAGATTAAAGAAATTTTGTAAACAAGAATTATTTTCATCCATCAATTCATCCACACTCTACAATTTTAATTCTATGAACAGTGCCAAATTCAAATTTAACGCTGTACCGTCCCATTATCGTAATTTTGCATAAAATGTATAAAATTTGGATTTACAATTTTTAAATAAATGAGATGATTAGTTTATGACAGAAAATTTATTATAAAAAGGTTAATTACCTAAAAAAAAATTGTTTTTACTACGGATTATGATTATTTATAAATTGCAATATAATGTCTATATTTCCAGAGACAAACGCGTCTGAATTTCTTTAGATTTCGCGTCTGATTTTCAAATTGGTCAAGTAAATCTTCACAATCTAAGTACCGAAGTGCATTTTGCGATCCTGGGCCGGAATACTGAGTGCCCCTAGGGCAGTAGTCGGCAAGCCGCAGCTCGCGTGCCGTATGCAGCTCTTTTATTCTTTAGTTGTGGCTCTACCACAAAGTATTTAGTGTAGGCACGCAATACCATTTGTTAACTTTCCTTGTAAGACTAGTAAACATTTATGAAATGTAAGTCTACAGAAAAGAGGCACGTTTTAGGAAAGTAACAATAGCATGGCTAGTCGCTCGCAAAAAAGACATATTGAGTAAAGCAAAATTTAAGTTAAAAAGGCTCTCTGAATAAATTTGAATTTTGTATTGTTTATATTTGGCTCTTTTGGATGACGAGCGTGCCAATCGCAGTGATAACTACCTGGTACTGCCTACAGTGATAAATACCTCTGGTAAATGCAGTTCTGACTATGAATCTAAACCCAAATTGGTCATGCATAATGTGATAAATGCGTTTTAGTGGCTCTCTTGTAGCATGCGCTAAATTTCAGAATTAATAAATGTATATCCACTATCCGGCCACCGCCACAGCCTCAAATAGCCTAAAAGTTTTGTATGTGGTAGAGCCACACCGAAGCTATTACTGGTTTCAGCATGAATGGGTCGGCTCGCCCGGGGTAGTACCACCCGACACACAGAAAACCGACATGAAGTAATAGTGCTTCAATTGTTGCGTTTCGTTCGGTCAGTGAGAGCGCCGAAGAAACCCCTCCCATTCCCTTCCCTCCCCTCCCACTGTCTCCCTCCCTCCTCCCCCAAAACACAGGTTGGCAACGCACTTGCGACTCCCCTGGTGTTGCTAGTGTCTATGGACGGCGGTGATCACTTAACATCAGGTGACCCGCCTGTTCGTTTGCATCTTATGATATATAAAAAGAAAAATAAAACCTAGAAGAATGACAACGGCTATTGGTCATTGTAGATTGTAGAGATAGACCTTTCGGCGGAATCATTTTGTGTCACATTTATATATAGTTTTATTTGTATTTATATATAGTTAATATATATATTGCGACAGTATATCTGTTTCCTAATCTTTCATGAGCCTTTGAAGTTTCGCATAGAGTTAACCTAGGAATTGAGGAAGAGCAGGATGTAATAAAACTTACGCTTAGCAAAAAGAGCGAGCAGCAACAACTGGTTGCCTAAAGATTGAAAGCAATTTACATCCCCGTTTTGGTCACATCAATTTAAGTAGTTTTTTAAGCCGCTCCACATGAGGAATTTTACATAATTTCTTACAATTTATGTGGTGCTTAAATCACTATAGACTATAATATAACATGAACGTCATTATTTAAGTTCGAATGAGACGTTGTCACCTGGAAGCTTGCCAAATGTACAATGTCAAGACGACTGAATCCAGTTTTGTTTGTTTGCCGTTGTACTAAATGTTATTTAGGCCGTTTATCTTCGTGTCTTTTTCGTCAGCGAATATTTAGGATATTTACAACAAGTACTATATTCAGATTTCATATTAGTATTTGATATACGTCTTTGCATACATATACTGGATGTTTAAAAAAATAGTATTGAGTTCTGGCATAAATATCGGGTTTATGAAAATATTGGGTGTGTACGTAAGCATCTGGAAATGATAGTATAGTTAACACCGAAGTTTGAGTTTAAATACGTTTCCTAGCAGAGGCTGGCATCCAACAGTGAACAAGAGTGGTTTGATAATTATATTGGAAACATGATAATGAAAAAAATACTAAAAATAATCCAGTGATGCTGAATTATAATAAAATTATAGCCGATGAAATAAAAAATGGGATCAAAAAATAATGTTCCTGTGATAAAAAATGTAGCAAAAAGTAAAGAGAAATAAAAAAGTTCGTCGCCTCCATTTGATCGCTATTGGTTTGCAGGTATTGCTCTATGTCTTTTAATGACAACTTGACATCCCTTTAGGGCTACAGTTTAACATTCATTTGTAGTATAGTTTAGTGCCAATATGCTACTAAATAGATATTGTAGTCTGTCTTTGAAAACAACCCACAGAAACCCAACCGATTGCGTAAATTGTAATCTTTTGAACGTGTATATTTTGTTATAGTTCTTGTAATTTATTCATATTAATGTGTCGTTATTATTGTTTATTTTCAAGTGACATTGACATTGAACAAAGTTTATATAAATAGTTTCAGTAGTTTTGTCACGCCCACGTTCCTGCGTATGCAGAATAATTAACTTTTATTTACAAGGTATTACATTGGATAAACACACTGAAAAGCTGCTTTTAGATCAGTGTTACTTATTACATTGTGCATGATGTTCTACAAAAAAATTAAAACCATACATTAACGCCACAATACTGGCCAGTAAGTTGTTCGAAATACAAAGCAATTAAATTTACTAATTATCTATATATATATATCTTTATCTATATCTGTAAACAAAAAAAATGAGAAATATAATATATATCCCCGCCAATAAACAACAAAATTTTAGTAGACACAATTCATCAATGTATCAGGTATAATATAAACTGATATATGCATTCTTATGTAAAAAACTTATACGTAGAAATATTTCGGTTGATTGATACCTTCGATCAACAATAACAGACACACTGCTTTCTCTTAACAAACGGTTGGTTGTTCTCGTCAAAGATTAACGGCTCTAAGTATACCAGTTCTAATATGATTATTGAATCAATTAATGTATCAATTACTAATTTAAAATTGCTAGAACATACGCTTATTTCTACAATAACATTTATCACAATATGCTGTGGCACTTGTTGCCATTTCCGGGATTTTATTTATAACTAGCTTTTGCCCGCAACTTCGTCCGCGTGGAATAGTTACTTTGGGCTAATGCTAACACGCAGCAGAAGTTCCCAAAAGGAAAAAAACCGATTTTGAAACATTCTTCGTCGGTGCTCCGCTCCTATTGGTCTTAGCGTGATAATATATAGTCGCCTTATATATCTATAGCCCTACAGACATCGTTTTTCTCGATAAATATTTAAATAAGCTATCTAACACCGAAAGAATTTTTCAAATCAGTAGTTCCTGAGATTAGCGCGTTCAACCAAATTAGTTAAAGATTCTTCTCTCGTAAATAACTCGAGCTGTTTAAAATTACAATAACTTATGATAGAGTGGACCGATTTTAATGAAACAAAGGCTAAGTTACTCCCGAGGATATGCTTTATGATTTTTTATTGAGGTTTTATTGTGAAACCAGTAGGTACTTTAGCAGTGATGCGTATTCATACAAACAGACAGTCAGACAGATAGACATTTCTAAAAATGATTGGAATGTATTTTATTACTTACTCCTAGACACTTGTAACAATTTTTTCACGAAAATCTTAAAAGTACAGACACGTTAGATTTATTTTTTTTTCTCTTTAATTTGGGCTTTGTCGCATACCGACTATGACGCCCCGTAAGCACATCATATAAATATTAAATTCTACAATAATCACATTTAATCAAATATTAAAAGCTAAACTTGCGATTCTGTATAGCATTTTTGCACTCTGAGACAGAGGGTCTGACAGCATTGAATTACAAATGCCTACATCCATGGATCGAGTAACATTAAAAAAATTCCTACAAGCTTGGTATTGAGTACATTCCATCAAAATGTGGTGTACATCCTCAACCGCACCACACAGATTTACATTCTTAATATATGTATAGAAGAAGAAGATGTGTTGTGTTAGATTACTTAATGTTATTTTGACTATAAATACCGTGCTCATTTTTTTTTATCATTAGATATTAAGCGTACGAGTTATATACCATAAAATATTAGTATAAAATATAAAATAGATTCAGAGGATTTATGTTTATCAACACGTAGAACTTTTATCTAAGCAATAATTATTTTAATCTCTACATTTCATAAGATTTACGTACAGTTTTATCCTCTGTGGTATTATCAATAATTACATTTTTATCTCACGTGTCGGCGCGTGTTATGACGCTCTTTTATCAAAGAGATTAATTATATTTAAGTTTTTGTTTTTAAATTCGATTCTAGATTTTTCTTAATCATATAAGAAAGCCAGAAAGGTGATACTTGGACACAAACAACCAAGGAATTCTATGTTAAACTAGAATACATATTAAAATCGCTGTTCTCTGCTAAAACACAAAAAAGGATATCCGAGTAAGAGTCAATTGTCCTGTAAATCTCAAACAGCCACTGGCCCATACGCGCTAGGAACAATTCTCTATGTGGTAAGTACTGTATCGTATCATAACTATTAAACATTTTGGTGGAATCTTAGTCTGTGTCATGTGATGGATTTTATATTTTATTTATAAGTTAGCGGGCACGGCGGACCTTGTACCGACCTGATAATAAAAAAGACCTTGACAAATTATATTATATAAACCTTCCTCATGAATCACTTTATCTACTGGTGAAAACTGCATAAATATCTGTTCAGTAATTTTTGAGTTTATCGCCAACAGACAGACAGACAAACGTGGGCAGGGGACTTGATGTTTTATGTAATACTTTTTCGGTTATTGTGCACAAATGAAGTGGACGAGAAATAATACCACGGAGCATGAATTCTGAGATGCCACAAAATTTCTATGGAGAATTCTGACAAGACGGCCACCATCTTGTTAGAACATTGACATTATCACAAGACACTTGTAATATTATATCTACTTCACAATGATAATAACAATGTAGAAGATTGGTTGCCAAAAATCTAAAACTAAAAAAACATTTCGTTTAATCTGAATTACCACGAGTTAAACTTTATATTTGTGTTAAAGTTTTTATTGTAAATCTCTTGTCTGATTGAATACACGCATTATAACAGTCGACACGTTCTGTACATAGTATATACAACAATTTGCGAGAAAACGTTGGCAAATTCATAACAATAAACGCCATTTTAAATTTTATGTTATACATTTAGAGTTTATAATAGGAATATGTTTATGGGTTAAACATATACGCAAGTGAAGTTTGGCTGGCACGTGGCCGCGTGGTTGGAAAACACTTGGCAAATGTCATCGACTACAATGCCAAGGTGCTTGTAAAATTTACGTCCCTTTTTTATTTCATGTAATAAACAACAACAACGATATATAATTTTATAACGTTTATATACTTTATGCATTTAATTAATTACTAGAAACAACAACAAATTGGTCATTCCATGTTTCAGGATCACTAACACCAGTAACAGTTTTTTAGGTAATAGTGTTAGGTGTTACAAAGTCCCAAGCACATTACGCCGGATAGTGAGTTCAAGCATCATGCCAAGCGGATTTCAATGTCTAAAAGTTATTACTGGGTGGATTAATATGTCAACGATGGTAAGGTCTGGAAATGACGTCAATCTCTGCGCGTCCTCCAAAAACCAATGTAATTAATAATTATGTATATTTGTAGTATTTATCTATGTTTGTAAAAATAAGTAAGTATCATGAAAAGATAAACCAGATCGAGTTTATTGTCGGCTCTTCTGGGTGACTGGGTTGTTTTTCAAACCAGTGGTAACTTTGACGTTCATAAGGGCCTTCTCAGGGCCTAAACTGAATAAAGTATTTTTGATTTGATTTAAAATAGTCATAACGATGAGTGTAGCTTGAAAACACGAACATAATCAGGACATTAGGTCATGACGTATTAGCGAGTTCAACCACCGACACATATACATATCAATAATTCTCGAACGAATGAAAAAGAAATTTCTGGAACATTCAAACGTCCTCAAGAAACGGTTCGACTCTATATACTACAGATCAACATTTATCTAACTCGTCTATTTTAAAATTATTTATAATGTTATACGCTAGTTTATACATATACATTATTTTAAATCATCTTAGGATTACAATTTAAAATGGTTAAATTTTTCTCCCAATTACAACGTGGTAATTGGTTTTAATTTTTTTTAGGTCAGCTGATAAACGAACCTCTAGGACACCTGATGTTAAGTGATCACCACCGTCCATAGACACTAAAAACACCAGGGGAGTCGAAAGTGCGTTACCAGCTTGTGTTTGGGGGAAGGGAGGGAGGGGGGATAGGAGAGGAGAGGTGGGCCTCCAGCGCTCTCACTGACCTAACGAAACGCAACAATGCAAGCACTGTTACTTCACGTCGGTTTTCTATAAGAGGGTGGTACTACCACGGGCGAGATGACCCATTCATGCTGAAACCAGTAATAGCTTCAGCGTGGCTCTATCACCAACAGAAACCACCACGATGACATAAAAATGATATTTGCATGTAACTTTTATAATACACTTAGTTGTTTTTGTAGTAGTAACTTTCACAATTTATTTATGTTTATTTTATTTTTAATTTTTGTCGATAGTTTTGTAAAATGTTGTGCTGAACATTAATAGGGAGACTATAAATAAATAAAAACTATGTATAAATAAAGACTATAAATAAAATATAACTTGTGTTTTGTTGTTGAGCCAGAATAAATAAATAAATGCTATCGTCCTCTTGATAATGCTTTCTCGACCGTCTATATATCTAGTAGGTGGTAGAGCCACGCTGAAGCTATTACTGGTTTCAGCATGAATGGGTCGGCTCGCCCGGGGTAGTACGACCCTCTCACAGGAAACCGACGTGAAGTAACAGTGCTTGTGCATTGTTCCGTTTCGTTCGGTCAGTGAGAGCACCTTTCCCCTTCCCTTCCTCCCCCCACCCCCCACACAGGTTGGCACCCCACTTGCGACCCCTGGTGTTGCAAGTGTCTATGGACGGTGGTGATCACTTACATCAGCCCCCTCCCCCTCATATTATATATATATATATATATATATATATACGGATGATATACGCGCTATATTAAAAAAAAATACCTATGTACGTTTATTTATTAAAAATAAACATATAATCGGATATAATATTTTGACAATGAAGGACAGAAATAACAATACAGTGTTTCGACTTAAATAGTGTTATCGTATAACCTAACCTTAGAAGATCGTAAACCGTTGATAAAGTAATCAAAACAGGGAATCGCGTTCCCAAATTTGCCGGATTACATTTGTCATGGCGCGAAAGTTTGGTCGTGTTGTTCGGGTCACGTGTCACGTTTGTGGAACGCGTGACTGCCAGATGCACGTGTACGTCCGAGTGGACTGTGTTGCCCGATGTTGTTCCTAGATTACCAACAAGGTTACTTGTTTATTCAAATCAATTCAAGAAATCTTTAATGAGGAACATCTACACTGTATGTATTGTAATACGAAAGTATTTGTTAGCCACGTGTTTAATAATTATTTGTCCGAATAAGAAAATGGATACAGAGTCTTATTTATTAAACAGCGTTTTAAATTATGAGAATTTACTTAATACTGGCCAAGATTGTTATCTGAGACTATTAAATTTAATAAGATGTCAGTATTACATAATCAATTTTCAAAATAGTTACCATGTGTGTATGGTTAGAGTCGTTATACTATTAAAACATAGATTTAATTACACATTACACGAAATATACAAGACTAGAATAGAAGACATAATATATGAAAGAGTGTTTCGCAAATCACTAAATTTAATTTATTTACTAATCTCATCGTCTCATGACGAAAGAAAACAGTGAGAATGAGTTGAATAATTGTAGTATTACAATTTACAATGTGGTAATGTGGTAGTGAGAATACTATAGATGTCTAGGCATTTGGAATCATCGGTTTGTTATGAGCGATGAATAAAGCCATGTATTCACTAAATACGAATCTATTGCTCCATATTATTGATCTTTATTAATCTATCATTACAAATAAGGAATATAACACAAAGTTTCTTAACACGGCTTCTACTTGTTATCTAGTAGAGATCATCACGTAAGGAAAAGGCTATATGTCCCCTCCATACCACTTTCTCTTTCTCTCTCACTGTCTCTTTCTATGATATAGAAATTTCTGTGTGTGCAAGAATCGAAATTCAAGCAGATGATTATCGTAGATTTCCTGTTGTACTTGTTTTTTTTAACGTAAGTAAATTATTTTACTTATTATAATACTCCATATCGCATTGCATTCGGAGTTCGAGTAAAATCATACGGAATTTCGTTGCTCACCGGTGTTATTTGACATTTCACGTGTTTGATTAAATTGTATAAAATAGTTTTAAAATTGTGTATTCAAAAGACCTAAAAAAAGTTTTAAAATTGTTATTGCTTGACGTAATAACGAATTACTACGCTGTTCCCGCCTGACGCGAATATTTCAAAAAACTATTTTGCTTATTTCACAGTGACAAATACAGTTATAAATAAATATAGGTACTCTAGTAATAATAAAACTTAATTTATAAATACTATATAATTTAATTTTACCACAAAAAAGGGTATTAAGCGAATTTAATAATTGGCAATTCCAAAAGACTGGTTCACGAATCGATCAAGTCTGGTTTAAGTTGGGGGACAGAGATATTCCACCGCCATTCCGCCGCTGGCGTAGTTTCTATTGCTCGAACAATTCCGAACACGTTTTCGAATAGACTCGAATAAAGTAAAACTCTGCGCTCTCGACTGTTCCAGTGGACGCGTATTGCTTACTTATCAAATCAAATGGAACTTTACACTACCGCGATAAGGACTTCACTTGCTTGATTTGTAAAACATCGTGTTACGACTTACGATACTAGAATATTCTAGTTTGATAAGTATGGTAAACACGGGTATCGTAGAGCGGAAAAACAATCGCAAATTAACGCAACACTTATTAGGTAATCTTTGTTTATTATACGAAAAAATATCTTTGAGAATGTCGCGTATTGGTGCGGCGTTATTTAAAATTGTGACGAAATAAAACAACGATTCAAGTAATTAATTTCATTTAGACTCTTTTGTTAGTTAGTCAGATACTTCAGTTTCTTTTTTCATCCTAAAATAAACACATTGACACAAGCGAATTCATTGAATTTCGATAAATACATTTTTATGCATAAAGCGTCCTGTCAATTAAAAACTATATTCTATACTAATAAAACTAGTACATTACTGATAATTCTTTCGACCTTTAATATATAGCTGTATAGCATATATTATTACTTAAGTACTTATTATTTTAAAAATAAAATATATTGTTATTATTTAATCAGTCACCTGATGAAGTTCCCATACATAAAAAAGTAATTGATTATGCCCGAGGATCTTCACCGCATATTAATAATAACAATTACCTAAGAGAAATATGTGACTTTTATCTACATACCTTAGTTTTAATAAATTTCCTAGTTGTTAATTATCTAAAGTATAGGACTGTGTAAATTTCACTAGTAAAACATAAAAATAATAAGCTTAGTTTATGAATTTTTCCATAAAGAGTAAAAATATATGTTAAAGTAGCCAGAGTTAACGGTGTGTATAATAATGTGTGTACGTATTAGATGTTAAATGACAGTAAATTAGCACCTATAATATATTTGCACTCTGTGAAGACAATATAAGGTTGTCATAGCAGTACAATACAATCATATTGTTTCTAGAATCGTCGAAAATGAGGTTAAAATTAAGTCTTATATAATTTTAATTCATTATTAAATTATTATAAACTTTATACTAAAAATAGTTTTCTATTTGTGAAAATATTATGATTATAATTATTTCATGTACAAAATTTAATAAATTGTATAAAAAAGCACCGGTTCACAATGAAAGCGAATCAGTACAGTGATTCTTTGTTTATATTTTATGAATGACACTTGTTCTAACTTTTTTTTGTTGTCTCTTTTGTATCGTCGTGTATATAGGTATTTAGTAGAACAAGTTCAGAGTGCAGCTATCGGAATGCATTTCTTCTTCTTTATTGAAGTGAAACTTCTTTATCGGCGTTGGAAAAAATTTACCGTCACATTTTTCCGTTACGCGCCATCTTTTTTGTATTCATGTCTATGATAATAAAATCCTTTTGTTTAAACTTTATCTAATTTAACTTTATTTTTTAATATATTAATGAAATTGTTTGCCATAAAGAAAGAAAGGGTTTTTTTTTTTTTTTAACCAATTTCTGGAAAGTTGCATATAGATCATTTTGCGAAAAATAAGGCCTTAAACAAGTTTCACTTCTTACGTGTGTACACTAGTACACGCACACATTTTTATTTATTTTATTTTTGGCAACCAATCGTCTAATAGATCATTACTGCCATTGTCGAGTAGGTAATGATATTGAATTAGAACTTATTAGAACTTTCCAGCGAGTTTTCGTGGCATTTCATAATTCATGCTCCGTAGTATTATTTTCCATCTATTTCACTTATGCACAATAGGCGAACTATATTTCGTAAAATGCCACCAATCTTAAATGATATAGAGCGAAATAACATGCAATGCAATTAAACATGCTTGGTTATAGATTTGACAGTGAGGACAGCTCTAAAAAATACCGCTCTATGGCTGCATTACGATGTTTTCTCATACCGAAAGCAGTACACTATGAATCAGATATCATTGTGAAGTATTACAGGAAAACAGGAAACAATAACAGTTATATACAAATATATTACAACTTCGCAAAATAGTCAGATTAAGGAAAATTCTTTGGAAATAATAAACACTTTAACGAGAGATCTTATGAAAAAAGTATTTATATGGTATATGGACTTCTTGGACAGAACTTTATGACTAGTTTTTGGTTACGATTTTGGCATTTAGCAACAAATTCACCTTTGTAGTGGGTCCCAATCTTCCAATTACATAAATTATGGTGTTTTAAAGTATACTAAATGTACACGCGTCTCCGCTCGTATAAACTGCAAAATGACTGTCCTTTTCTTTTTAATATTAGATCGCTTTTACATATTATGGCTTATTTTGTATTTAAATATTTATCGCAGAAACATTTTCTACACAATATTTATTACCTAAGTATTACCTAAACCTATACCCTAACCTACCTATAACCTAACGTTGTAAGGGATTCAAATATAAATATGTGATTACAGTGGGAAATTATTTCATTCGATCAAAATTAATTTGTTTGTTTTATACTGCGTTTGAATATACTTCGATTTTTTTTTAATAATTATTATTCTAAACATTTAAATGCAAAATTATGTTGGTTAATATACAATACTTGAGATAAAATACTGATAGTCATTTTGTGCCAATTTTATTGAAATCTTCCATATTTAAAGATTATTAGTAAAAAAAAGTAAAAATCTTTATTTTCTTACTTGCTTCTTACTTCCCAAAAGTAAAATACGATGTATTTTATTCCTCCAGGTTGAGGAATGATTGATTATTTTTATACGTTATAGGTTTTCTTTATTTATTTACACATGTGAATAATGCAACAGTCCGATGAATAATATAATAACAATAATAATAAGGAGTATCCTACACTGAAAACCTACATTGCTTAGTCACATCGATACAACTTACACTGTTAATAATAATGAAAAATTAACGTAGCAGTAAATATTAAGAAACATTAGACAAAGAAAAAAAAGTAAAGTAAGAAAAAGGAAAAAGTAAATATGAACTCATTTATAAAAAACTAAAATGAATGTATGGAAAAGAAAACAAGATGATAAATATAATTATGAATATTGAAATATGATTTACTAAATGTTGTTTAAATGGTCATGGATATAAAATGTGTTTAATTGTCCTTTTGAATTTAAATGCTTGATGGTCAAATATGTTTATTGAGATGTGCTTGGATGCGAGCTCATAGTATAAACGAGTCATGCATACAATTGGATTGTAGTAGAAAGTATTATTCTTGTAAGTTTTAAGGACGAATGTTTTAGGAAATTGATGATCAAAATAGGTGTTAAAATTTAGAGACTCTAGCAAGGAGGAAAATGTAATTGTAATAATTGTGTAATAAATGTAATAATTGTGTAGTAATTTATGAAGAAATACTAGATCATGTTGATTTCTTCGCGCATGTAATGGAATGTGGAATGTGATGAAGAGACGCTGCGATGTGTTGATTATGTTTTTACTACCTTTTAATAAAATGTATTCTTAGAAACGTTCTTAAGAAATTCATTCTACAAAACTATGACAATATTTTTCATTGTAATATTTTGCGGGCCTTACCATATGTCTTAGATGACTATTAGTCATTTATCAACAACTGTATTAATCGAAATGTCACATAAACAGGATAAAGTTTACCATAATTGATATAAACGTAACAAAATAAACATTACGAGCAATCATCGGTCTTGATAGTTTCCTACTATTCACCGGATTTCCTTTAATTTACCCAAGTTTGATTAGCGACGGGGACATATTTTTTTAATAATAATTATTGTAATTAATTACCTTAATGAAGGTACGTTTTTTTGCGCCTTTCTGTTCAAATTTATTTAGTTGAGAGTTCACATAATTGACATAGCGATTAAAAGGGGTCCATAAATTATGTAGACGGCTCAAGGGACTTTTCTCCCTTGCCTAATCTCACTAAATGTCACGTGGGATTTCGGCAAATATAATGTAAATTTTTTCGGGCGAAAGATAGTGTAAAATGTGAGAAAATCAGATTAATTTAAAGTATAACATGTTTCTAGTCTAAAATATGCCCAAATTTGACACAATTCTTCTATATATTAGAATCCATTAATAGATGTAAAGTTATTTAGTATACTGTGCCCGAGACTCCGTCCGCGTGGAACCTAATGTAAAAAGACAGTGACTAATAAAATCATCTGAATGTATTAAGCCCATGTACTATTCTCTAGTATTTAGGTCGCGTCGTCATTAAAATTACAATAAATTTTCATAGATTTTACTTACTATTTACTTAATAGTTACTCGAGGATATGTTTTATGATTTTCTTGGTTTTATCGTGAACATACACACATTTCTAAAAATGATTGAAATGTATTTTATTACGTATTCCATATATATATATATATATATACGCTTATATAGATATCTGCAACAATTTTTTTCATAACAGTGTAAAAAGTACAGACACATTAGATTTACATTCTTATTATACCTGTGTATAGATATAGAAAAATTGGAATTTCAAAAATGCAACAAAGTGCAACTGCCAGTACGAGGAAAGCAGGGTAAAAAGGTCGTGACTTTCAGGGAACATTGCGCGGCGTAACTTCACTGCGTGTTGGACAACGTACAAAGAATAAAATATAATGTACCATATTTGCATTGTGTATACAATTTACATTAGTACTACTGAGTATTTTTGGAGACCGTTAAAAACTGTTAACACAAATTTAGGAAGTAATGAAGCCAAATATATTTTCACGATTTTTCGTGTAAAGTTTACATTAAGTATATATTAAATTTAACAGTTATTGTAACTGTTCATTCCAATGATTCATTACTTGAAGACGCTGATCCATAATAAAAAGGTCAATAATAAGCAGTAGACATTTGTATGTAAGTAATATAAGGCTCGATGTATTGTACTACAGAATTCGTAAAATCAAAAAGATAGGGAATTGTCCGGTATATTTTTCATGGTCCTTATATTTTTCTTTAGTATCCTGTCGCTTATGTTTTCCATATATTGATTAAGTCTGCTCTCCCAATACATCCTTGATTATTTAAATCGTAGATAAGCTATATTTTGTTAAAGGCCAATATGTTTTGAATACTACAATTAATAATCAAGAATGAACGATTCCATGTCTTAGTCCGACTATCATGTCAAGCAGGTCTTCGTGTCAAAACAATGGATCATGTGAACGATCCGTATGTCTGAAAATGACATCCTTCTCTGTACATCAGTTAAAAACGACTGTGTGAAGAATGACTAAATAGTTTTAATTAAAAATATATGAAATTAAAACATATGTTTGTCCGAACCTGTGGCAAAATTTTAACGTTCATAAGCGCCTTCTCAGGTCTTAAATCGAATAAAGTATTTTGGAGTTGAGGAGTAAATAAATAGACAAATTATATGAACCTTAAGAAATCACTTGCGATTACACGGGAAGAGAGTCTCAATATGTTATACAAATAATAGAAAATTTCACATTTATTTAATCTGTAATTACATTTACGTTTTTAGAAACCTTTTTATCCTGTAAGAGACCCACTGCTGGGCCAGACATACATATCTTCACGACAACGAACCGGCGAGTATTATCTGGATATTTAAAGAACAATTGATGTTAGCGTAGAAGCAACAAGTCTCTCTGCCTAGCCCACTACGAACGTGGCGTTATGATTGATAAACAGACTACTTATGAAACAGGGACGTTGAATCATGCCCGTCGTAGGTCGTCCACCCTTTTTCTATTTATTCATCACGATTTATTCGTAAACCGTTAATCAGTTCACCAGACGCTTGCAGGTCGAGCCAACGACATGTAGAACGAATGTTGACCTGTTCACAGCCAATAAACAAGCATATAGGTAATGTCCATACATAAATAGTATGTTTACTATAATAATCTTTCAAAAACATACTTACATACACGGTCATTGGTTTCTAGAAAAAACATATTTTGAAATATTGTAAATAAAGAGATACGTTAAGTTTTGGACTCATTTTATTGTTAATACCAACAAACCTTTTTTGTGCCAAATTACAATATTAAATGAAGTTGAGATATTTTTTTATTTTATTTTTGGCAACCAATCCTCTAGTAGATTATTACTGCCGTTGTAGAGTTGGAAATTATATTACAAGTTTCTTGCGATCATTTGAATGAGCTAACAAGATGGTGGCGCTCTTGTTAGAACTTTCCAGGGAGTTTTTGTGGCAAGTCAGAATTCATGCTCCGTGGTATTAATTCCCATCCACTTCACTTGTGGATAATAACTAATAATACGTATTATATTACATAAAACATCACCAATATTACAAAATATAGAGTCAAATAACACAAGATTATGAATAAAATATAAAAGTCACTACGTGACAGACTAAGATCCCGCTAAAAACTCCCTTTCATGTAGGTAATGACAAAGTAGACAGACTTCTTCGTTCGATTTTCCTTTTTCGCAAGTTCGTTATAGTATTTGATATATAAAAACCTGTCAATGGTTATAGTCTATTGTTTTCGATACCGCGGAACAAAAAGAAACGTATCTATAAGACTGGAAGCATGACGCAACGCAATCGAACCTTCTAGTTATCTATACTAATATTATAAAGAGGTAAAGTTTATAAGCTTGTAGGGGGTATTCTCAGAAACTTACGGTCAGATTTGAAAAATTATTTCAGTGTTATATAGCTCGTTTATCGAGAAAGGCTATATGCTATATATCATCACGCTAAGACATATAGGAGCGGAGCACCAATGAAGAATGTTTCAAGATCGGGGTTTTTGTCCTCTTGAGAGCTTCCGCTGCGTGTTGGCGTTAGCCCAAAGTAACTATTCCACGTGGACAATGTCGCGGGCAGAAGCTAGTTTGTAATAATGGGTGTCTATTTATTGTAAAAAAACTCTAGCTTTTCCTTTACTGTTCGTATGTAGGATTGTAGCAAAAAGTTCTTATACATGTCATAATATGTTACGACCTCACGTTCTCATTCTCAACTACTGAATTGAGTTTTTGGCGGGATTTTATATTTTATTCATAATCTTGTGTTTTTAACTCGATATTTTGTAATATTAGTAGTGATTTACGTAGTATAGTTCCGTTATTGTTACGTGCACAAGTGAAGAAGATGGGAAATATTACCACGAAGCATGAATTCTGAAATGGCACAAAAACTCCAAGAAAAGTTCTAACAAGGGAGCCACCATCTTGTTAAAACATTGAACTTATCGCAAGATACTTGTAATATTATTAGCTACTCGACATTGGCAGTAACAATCTGGAAGACTGCTTGCCAAAATAAAATAAAAAAAACCATTGTATTCTTAATCAGAGAATGTATAAGGAAGTGAAAGTAAATTATCTTTAAATGACAAGGTAGATGGTGTCAGAAAGGGTGTTCGCGTCAATCAAGTACTTTTAAGTAATCACTTATGTAGTGCTTCAATAATTGACCCGTAAACAAAATATAAATAAATACCGCGTAACACTGTTCATTTGTTTTCAAAGAAACATCAGTTACCAGCTTCTAGCGGTGCAAATGCAAAGTCGTGAGGATTTCCATAGTGGGGATAAATTAATTGATGTTCCGATTCGTTTCCTTATATGATATCGCTACCTGCTAATATGTTTTTCCCTTGACGTATTTACAATGTACATGCTACACGTGAATCTTGCTGGCGAATGAATCAATATTTACAAGTTTATTGTTGCACAAATATCGATTGTTTGCATGTCGATACTTGTTTATTAAGAGTAGCCACAACATCGATAGTGAAGTTGCTATTTTTTTTTATTACTTTATAGGTTTTGCCGTTTCGCCACAATCTCATTTGATATTAAATGACAACGTGGTCTAAGATAGTAAACACGCTAAACCTAGAGAGGGACTGGCTCTCAAGTGCGTGTCCCGGAACACACCAACAGGTGCTTTGCGACAGATTTTCAACTTAAGAGTGTTAGCTAGCCAGGCGGACTTAGAAAAAACCTTACAACCATGCTATGGTTTCAACACGATGTTTCCCTTCCGATGTTCCCACCGGAAGTTTCGACTCAGCTGCAAGGATTCAAACCCAAATCTGTCGCCGCTGTATCAGAACACACTATCAACTAAGCCACCATCGCTTCAAAATGTTGTAGGTACATGGATCTTATGAAATTATCAATGCGTCTTTTGTGTGTATTTTTGTATTCATTGTATTGGTAACCTTCTTGTTAAATAAAGATATTTCATCTAAACTTGACAATTTACTTGCAATGAGCATTCCTACGATTATTACTGTAACAAAGGGATATTTTTAATAATTAAAAAACAGTCTTTTTAAATATTTGAACAGTAAAATGCAAACACCGTGTAGAAATCAACAAAATCTGATTGTAGAATCATGACATACTTATAAATTAATTATTGCCATTGTTCATATTTGTATTGCTTTTAAAATAGTCCAATTTGATTTTCATTATATTTAAATTCGCCGAAAGTTACAAATACCTATATTTTAATTTACCCCTGATAAAGAGTATACAAACTGATTGGGCTCCTATATTAATGTAGTAAATTTAGCATAAGTTTGGTTAAAAATTCATAGTTGTGGAAATATTATCTAACAAAACATTGCTAGTATCGTTATTATCGATAGAATGCTAATATTACGATAATATCGAATTTTATTATTAATGCGCATCACTAGACAAACGCACTCCATCTCTTAATCTTTGTTCTCGTTACCGTACTCTATCAGTTACTGTCGAAATGTACTAGTAGTTAGTGTAGCTTTATCAATAAATAGTATAGAACAAACTCGCTATCTGCGTATGTCAGTATACGCATACCTCTTTTAAAGAGCATAATGTCTTTGATATGATTTTTACTGCCTTTAACAGAATTACTCCCTCAAGATTTACATAACCATATAAAACTTACATATCATTACATAGTATAAAACAAAGTCCCCTACTGCGTCTGTCTGTCTGTATGTTCGCGATAAACTCAAAAACTACTGAACGGATTTTCAAGCGGTTTTCACCAGTGGAGAAAGTGATTCATGAGGAACGTGTTGGTATATAATTTGTCAAGGATTTTTTTATAATCAGGGCGGGACAACGTCTGCCGAGCCCGCTAGTTACATTTATAAAAATTAGATGTAAATCAATTAAAGACTGCCTAACCAGCTACCACCCTCAAGTTGGAAATCTGTCTCCAAGGATCTATGGGTGTTTTGATAGCTACATTTAAGAACCAGACCTAGGTTTAGTATGTTACATCTTGATTATGACCAGACTATGGCCAAAAGCTAAAAAATCAAGTAAAAATTATATTTTTCCAGGGCTTAAATTGTTACCGCTGGCAAAACCTTATGCGATACGTCAAAGTAATTTAGTGCGGGATTTTTATGTCTGAAAATGTCCTTCATAAAAATCTGCAATGATATACGTCTATCTTCTAAGACCTCCTATCTACAATGGAATGTTTTATCCTTTACAAAAGATAAAAAATAATGGGTGATTTTCAAAAGTATTTTGACAAATATAGCAGTGAATATCTAAATTACGTTCGCATTTAAAACGTACATCAAAATTGCAATTAATATTTCAGAATGTACCAGATCTTTCATAAAAATCGTTTGAACATTTATGATGCTACATTAGTATACTGCACCTATGCGGAGTCGAGGGAAGTCAAAAGTCGTTAATAAAAAAAAAAACACATTTTAAATGAGTTCTACGTTTTTCAGAAAACTTTATTTATTTTGTTACATACAAAAATCTTAGAATTATAACAATTGATCGCCTCTCCATGCACCATAACCCGTTCCGAGTACTAGTTACTCTTTCACGTCTTGTATATTATTATCCTATAAAATACGGAGTATAATTAGTAGAAATAGAAGCCATAGTTGATGGTAGACGCGTTGCATTTCTCCAGAGCGTGAATGTGTGGGCGGGCGCCGGGTATTTTTGCCTGGTGACGTCAAGTGCGCGCGTTTCGGCCTCCACACATGTTGTGTGGGGCCCCTAAACGAGACATCCATACAATACTTTATTAAATACGTTTAAATCTATATAGCGTTTTAACATTTTAATGTGTGATCAGTTTGACCTGCTGTCTAGGATGTTTCTTTTTTCGAACTGACTACGATATTAGTTTGACGGGCCTTCATAGCTTCACCAGACTACAACGGTCTAGCATGGTAAACAGGCTAAATCTGTAGGAAGATTGTTTTCATTTGTAGCTACCGGAACACACAGGCACTTGGCTAGATTTCCAACTCGATGGTGGTAGCTAGCCAGACGGGCAGGGCTGTAGCTAGAGTCAAATTTGAAGTAGGGCAGCATTAGTTACAGGTAGGGCGGAAGTAAAAAAATTATCATAATTGATCTGCCCTCGAATGTCACAAACTGTGGTATGATCGGAAAAGTTTAGATACTTATCGCTACAATTTTTTTATTTCAAACTATTCAACAAGTTAATTATAATAATTTCTTTTAGATTTGGAATTTTTAAGGTAGAGCATTGCGATTTCAAGGTAGGACATTGCCCCTCAACGCCCCCCTCCCTCCCTAGCTACGGCGGTGTAGGCGGATTACCACTACGTTATGGATTCATCACGATTTTTTCTTTCACACAAAGATCGGGTCAGTCACAAGCATACGAATATATCAACTCGGTGGCCGAATACGCTAGCCAAAGTTATCATCGCTTCAACTTAAAGACACTACTGTACTATTGTTATAGGGAAAATCTTCTTCTATATGGAAGTTCTTCTATACTATTATATAGAGAGGTAACGTTTGTTTTATTTTATATGGAGTATCAGGAATGTCTGGTCTGATTATGAAAATTCTCGAGTACCACAGGCTATATTTTATTGTAATTGATTTTATTGAGTACTAGCAGTTACCCGCGGCTCCGCACGCGCTTTTTAAAAATATATTAAAGAAATGTAAAATTGTGAGTAGGTGTGTACATTACAGAAATGCTTTTTAAAAATATTTATAACTACGACACGCACGCCATCTACTGTAACATGTAACGTGTACATTAGATATATGAATACTAATAGTATATCGAATGGGATGGTATTTGTCATCAGCAACATACCTGGAACTTCAACATACTATATACCACACTCAGTGTTCACTAACACTATATAAGAAAGTAATGAAAATTTTAAGCTATACATTATCGAACAATATGTCTTAAATCTTTAATTATATAGATATAATATGCCCATATTGTCGATATACTTAAGTTATTCTTATACGTTGCTTTAATCACTGAGTTATGTAGACGTAAACGCGGTAAATAAAACAATATGGCCGCCAAATTGACCAAAAAGATGATATAGTAATTAATATTACATACAAATATAAGACTTTCAATTATGTATATTTATTCTTGTAGCCCAGTAAAGCACACGTCTCAGGCGGTTGTAACATATTTTTGATCAATTTCACACGGACGAATGCACAGGTAGCAGTTCATCACGACATAGTGTACCAATTCAAATAAAAAAAAGAATCATTAAAATCGGTTCACAATTGACGAAAATATCGATTAACATACCTAAAAAAATACATACAACCGAACATAGTAATCTCCTCCTGTTTCGAAGTCGGTTAAAAACAAAGTCCTCTGGTCTGTCTGTTTACCTGTTCGCGATAAAGTCAAAAACTATAGATCGGATTTTCATGAAGAATTTAGAACAAATTTTTACCAGTAGATAGAATGATTCATGGGGAAGGTTTAGGTATAATTTGTGAAGGTTTGCTTTTTATTATCGGGACGGGACAACGTCTTCCGAGCCCGCTAGTTATCTGCCTGTAAAAGTCCCGTGAAAGTCGGTCCAACCGATTAAGAGATAGTAGGATATTGCGGACGAAGTCTTGAGTAACAAAATAAAATAGTCTAAGTTACTTCTTATAAGGTGAGTTATCTGTCAGTGAAAGTCCCGTGAAAATCAGTTCAAGCATTACGGATATTCCACCGCGGCCGAAGGCGAATAAAAAACCTAAATTACTTTTTATAATGTCTGCTATCTACCAGTGAACACCCCGTGAAAATCGGTCCAACCATTTTATAAATAGCAATGCAGACGAAGCCGCGGACAAATAAAATAGAATATGTCAACCGCTATAATTTCGGCTATCTGCCAGTAAAGTTATCATTAAAATAGGTCCAGCCGGTTTGGAGATAACCCGGAACGAACAAACAAACAGACAAAATATAATAATATGAGAATATAAAAAACATTTTTTTGGTCATTTGTAGCCATATCCATTCATCAAAAAGTTGTTATTTTAATTGTACATACAAAAACTTTATTTTTATAATACGTAATAGATTACAAATAAAATATTGGAAATAAAACTAAAGTAGAATAAACTTTTTGAATAGGAAAACAAAATAAACTTTGAAAATGTTTGCGATAGAAACTTACCACGTTACCATGGCAACGTACTAAACACTAACGCTAACGAAATCTCTCAAAAGGAACAAAATATGCCCGATTTTGAAACATTCTTCACTGGTGCTCCGCTCCTATTGGTCGTATCGTGATGATATGTAGCCTAAAGCCTTCCTCGATAAATGAGCTATCTAAAACCGGAAGATTTTCTCAAATCGGATTGGTAGTAGCGCGTTCAACCAAACAAACAAACTCTTCAGCTTTATATATTAGTATAGATTTAACATGAACGATGTCGTGGTATAAACAATTACTACAAAGGTCTAAAGTTTGCCCTTGTAGTAGGACGTACTTTCTAACATTTCTGATCCAAATCAAAGCGTTTTTACTGATGGTAAGGTATATTATCCGTAAATGACATAGATCATATTCTGTTCTCATTCATTTTCATATTGTGATTGCGTTCGAAGTCACAGGCAGTTGTTAGTGTTTCGTAATTCTGCTTTGAACTCAAATAACCGGCGTTTATTCAAAAATTGTCAAGAATTATGCGTGAAAAGTGTTAACATTTATAAATTCAGCGTACTATGATACTAAAAATTATATCAGAAATTTAAAGCAAAGGCAAAATATTATTTACATATTTATTTTATACACAATTATCAATTCCATATACTATATAGATATGTCGACAAACTGATAAGAAATCTTCGACTTTATTTAAATTTGAAGTGATGATAACTCAGTAGTCAGTTTATCGGGACATCGCGTCTACGCGTAGATTTCCAACTTCTCGAATGAGCCGGAAATTTCAGTGAAGGTAATTATCGTGATAAAACCATAGCACAGCAGGTAATATATTTTCTAAGTCCGGCTGGCTAGCTATCACCCAAGTTAAAAATCAGTCGCCAAGCACCTTCAGGTGTTTCGGCAGCTGCACTTGAGAGCCACTTTCCTCTAGGTATAGCGTGTTTACCATTTAGAACATATTGCCATTTAACATCAGGTGAGATTGTGAGCAAACGATAAAAAATTGCCTAAAATTTTTTCCATACACGTTTTTCATATTCGGTCGGCCATATTGTTCGGTTAAATATTGACTCAAATTCGCTGCTTTAGTGACCACACACTACCAGATCGTTACCAAGGTCCACTGCTGTAATGTCAACATGCCGTACTTCTCTCGCCAGCTGTTAACACAACGACTATTCACTAATATAATACAAAAAATATTGTAAAATCGCTTAGTTTTCGTCACAATTGTTCTATAATATTCAGAAACCAAAAATCAATCCTTTTTAGCGAAACAGATCACAAATACCACGCCCCCTAATACCGTAACAGGAAAATAATGACGTCACACCATAATGTTCAGCAGAATGACCTATTTTAACGTATATGTATTCGAAATTATTGGGGCATTGAACGCATTTTCTCTATTTACTGAATAAATCTTCATATTCAAAATAAACTTACAGCTTGAATTTTATTCCTTTAAATTGTCAAGGTTAAATTTAAATGTGTTATTGTAAATAAACAGATACATACATAGGTGTCTATTTTATACAAAGTTCTACAAAGAGCAACATTATTGAAAAAATAGTGCCCGGATTTAAACTTGCTTAAAATTCATCATTATATTAGTCTCTCAAGTATCTACCAAAACCAATATTTCATTTGTGGTTTAAAACTGTCTAAGCGCATTAATTCCAATAATTTTAGTTATTTGAGACAAAATTCCTCCACGGCAATGAATTTCCCAGCGCTAAAGGTCACCCAGCCACCTATTCCAGTACTCCGGTCCGCTCCAGGCACGTATAATTTACGCACATCTGAATTTCTCTGCCCAATATAAATAGACATCACGTGGGACGCTAAAGCGCCAGTTATCTCCTAGATTACATAACCGTGTACAAATCCACTGATAAATGAAACAAACGTGCATCGTAATATTTTGTTTATTAGTGATTTTAACAGCAATTACAATTGATAAATCGCTCCACATGTCGCCACGACTATACAATGAGCAGCTCACATATCTCACCATCCATACATAATCGAAACAATCGTATTTTAGATATTTACACATTACAAAATATTTACATCTTAAATAAATCATTCTCAATCTCACTAGCCCGCCATACTACAACGCATGGCAGACCTTCAAACATGTCCAGGCTACATATAACATGCTACACTTGAAAGACGGCAACCTAAGTACCTAAATTTGAGTAAACAAAACCTACTATCATCGCAGGAATGTCCCATCACTAGGTTTGAGCATACAAGTTCTGAAACACCCAAACTTATCAATCGGACAAGTTCACGCCATAGGCCTAATCAGCGCAACTCGCGACCGAAAGCTTTTCTTCAAATCAGAACCAACACACTTGAAAAAGACTAATCCAATGAGATCCGATGACAATTTAATTGGGTAATGTATCAGTGAGTATCTCCTTCACTCCGGATGACAGACGATCAGGAAACTTGATGTCGAAAGCGACCAACAAATCGCCCTTCCTTGTAGGCTCCTTAGGGAATGGTAGTCCATAGCCAGGGAAACGCTTAACCGTGTGAGGTTTAACAATCTCTCCTTGTAGGTTTACAGTTAACTTCTCTCCAGACATGGTCGGTACTTCTATAATGGTGCCACACAGAGCCTGCAACAAAGGGAAACACAAGTCAGTGACATTGTGACTCATTGATTAGACACTCTATATCAATAACATACATTACATTATCTCTCACTTATATGTATGTAGTGATACAAGTGCAGAGTTGATTCAGAGTCTAAACAAACAGATGCTACTGTGTTAAACAAACTACTAATTTATTTGGAAATTCAACAATTTCTTGTGATACAAAGAGATGTATTCTATTTTGCACTTGGTAATTCAAGCAAAGTCAAAATTTCTAGAAAGATCTATAGAACACAATTAAAAAAAACAGTTTTGATCACAATAGCATTGACAAGAATCTAGAATTTATTTAACTTTAATCAATACAAATTATACAACAAAGTCCTTTGCCACGTTCGTGGCAACTGTTTGCGATAAACTAAAAAACTACTGAACAGATTTCCAAGAGGTTTTCAGCAATAGATAAAGTGATTCAGGAGGAAGGTTTAGGTATATAATTTGTCAGGGTTTTTTATTATCAGGGCAGGACATCGGTTGCCGGGCCTGCTAGTATCTATATAAAAACAAATATTTTACAGTGAAGATGAAAAAGAAGAAATTAACTTGAAAGAGTTGCTTACCTGTTTAAGTGAGACCTTAGCTGTATATCTGATGTCACTGCCTTCCCTCTTGAAGAGTGGGTGTGACTTATCTCTGATAATGAATACAATATCCGCTGGTATTTTATTACGGCCCTGATCACCCTCTTTCTGGAATGTGATCTTAGTTCCCGCCTTCCAACCGGGCTTCACATGAATCGTCAGCACCTTATCTTCCTTCTTCGATGTGCCGTCCGGTTGAATGACGCGCCGTGATATTTTCATCTTTTTTACGCAGCCACGAGCGATGTCTTCAAGGGACACGTACAGATCGTGCTCAATTGGTGGGTCTTGAGTTTTCTCTTTCCTGCTAGGTGAACCGTGGAAGTTAAAACTGTGACTGCGGAACGCGCCACCCGGTCCTCCAGGTCTCGCTTGCCCCATCCCCATGTTCGCAAACGGATCCATATCAACATCCATGTCGCGGTCAAAGAACGTAGTGCCACCTCCACTACCGTTCAGATCGAAAAACGCTTGGAATGGACTCGCCGATCCAAAGAACTGCGCGAACGTTGCCCTCGGATCTCCATGGAACGTGTAAGAATACGACTGTCCCACACCTGGACCGTTCTGTCCGCCCATTCCCCCTTTGAGACCTTCCTCGCCGTGCGTATCATAAATTTCTCTCTTCTTCTTGTCTGATAACACTTCGTATGCTTCGGCTACCTCTTTGAACCTCTCTTCAGCACCAGGCGCCTTGTTCTTGTCAGGGTGGTATTTCAGTGCCAACTTTCTGTACGCCTTCTTTATATCATCATCCGACGCTCCCTTCGCCAGTCCTAATATTTTATAATAGTCTTTTCCCATCTCGATGACTTATTCTGTAACAAAAAGATTATTCCTGTTAGCATATTCGCGGTTGACACCATTTTTGGTGATGCAGTACGAACATTAGCGCAACATAATATTTCGATTTTCTGGCATATTCTTAATAAAATACGCAATTGAAATAAATAATAATGATTTATATATATACTTACAAGTTACAGAAGCTTCAATTAGTAATCCGATTTAGAGAAAAAAGGAAAATTACAAAAACTCCACACACAACACAACTCGACACTTCACACAAGCAACTTCACAAATGAATGAAACGTAGCGCTGCCGTCGCCTCAAAATATATACATTAAAACGTCTAGAACATTCTAGGACCTTCACCCGTCGACGAAAAGAGACAAAAACTTAACTACACTAACTAATTCACTGGACGCCAGAAAGAGATAAATATAAATTTGTTTGTTCAAACAATAACGAGTTCACGCGCCGTTTACGTCATTTTCCTACTCCGATTAAATTCAGTAAGTTCTCTTTGCACTTATTAATCAGTTATCAGTATGTTCTCGTTTTCATTAAATAATATGCTTAGATGTTATAAATAAAATTTATACATTTACATGGTTGTTACATAGTATATTAGGTGTAAGACGTATATTTGATAATTATAAATATTATATCAAAAGTTTGGGAGATATTTCTAGTATAACCATCAATATATATTTCGATGTTATTATAATTTTATAATCCTCACATGTGAAATATTGTGGTTCTTTGACCACAAAGTAAACTATAACCGGAGGCTAAAGCTTATAATTTACAGATATCAAAATATCTATATAAATAGATTGCAGTACATATTTAAATAATGATTTAATGACTATAAAAGTGCTATGAAGTTGTCATATAGCTTGCTGTAAAATAAACTGAAAATATTCACATCTCAAATTTTTCAAGTAATGCAAGAGTAAAACAGAATAGTCGTATTTGTAATCATATAACATGACTAGTGGAAACGTAAATACAGATTTTAAAATTTGCCTTACATAAGTATATTCAGAAAATCATCATAAGATAATAAATATGTTTGCTTTGTTAATTTAATCTCTATATAGATAGAAATTCCAGCAATATGATTTACAAACATTTTTGTTTACACGCATTTCAATTTAATTTAAGCTTTAAGTTTGCAGACACAAAAATCATTACGGATTATCTAGCATTGCCACATTTGTTACTTTTTATTGACCTACAAAGGTCCACGTGAGCAGATGGTAGAAATGTCTTAGTTCGTATAATAAATTCACGTGTTCTTGTAAATAAATACTCTTTGAGCGTAAGCATATTTTCCTATGTAATCATCCATTGTATGGGTTAAGTAATTAAGAAGTGCTGTATGCATACTGTTACAAATGGGCATTTAAAAGATGGTATATTGCATAATATATTATAATTTAATTTATTACAAGACTAAAGTAATATTTTGAGACAAAAAACCTTTAATATAGAGGTATGCGCAAACGAGTAAAAGATAGAATCCGATTTTGAAAATTGATCCAACTTGTTTTACCGTTTTCAATTCCATAGTTTGATAGTAATATATTTTTCGATAGTAATTTTTGGAACTTATGCGATTCTAAATATGTTTCAACGATAGAAAGCTACGTTTCAACTGATGATGGTGATAAGTTATCTATTATATATATAAAATTGGAGGTGTGTCCCTATATTTCACTTTGCAGCTAAAACTACGCATTGCAGACGAAAAGTGTTTGTATGTGGCAATAGGTACAAGGTTCCCATTGTGCACTATGGTGGTTGCAAGTCGATAATTATAAGGGTGTAAAAGATACGGGGGTTGAAAGATGTTAACTTTGAAAATGTGACTATTATTGATCTAAAATGGTCTGGATTGTTCAGGAAACTTCTGGAATGTTCTAAAAAGCATTAATATGTATAACAATGTTCTGATCGATCGAAAATGTTCTAGAAAATTCTAGAATGATCTAGAAAATTCTAGAATGTCTAGAAAATTCTAGAATGATCTAGAAAATTCCAAAATGATCTGGGAAGTTCTAAAATGATATGGGAAGTTCTAAAATCGACGTTTAGATTCTGATCGAATGAGAATGTTCTAGGAAATTCTAGAATGATTCAGAAATGTTTAGAATGATCTGGGAAATTCTGGAATGATGTAGGGAGTTCTAAAATTTACGTTTAGATTCTGATTAAATAAGAGTATTCTAGAAAATTCTAAAATGATCTGGGAAGTTCTAAAATCTACATTTAGATTCTAATCGAATGAGAATGTTATAGAAAATTCTAGAATGATCCAGAAATGTCTAGAATGATCTAGGAAATTCTAGAATGATATAGAGAGTTCTAAAATCTACGTTTAGATTCTGATCAAATGAGAATGTTCAAGAAAATTCTAGAATGATCTGGAAAGTTCTAAAATGTAATGGGAAGTACTAAAATTTACGTTTAGATTCTGATCGAATGAGAGTGTTCTAGAAAATTCTAAAATGATCTGGGAAGTTCTAAAATCTACGTTTAGATTCTGATTGAACGAAAATGATTTAGAAAATTCTAGAATGATCTAGAATAACTCCGAGAAAACTAGAGAGCTTTAAAATGTATATTAACATTCTTATCGATCGAAAATATGCCGAGTGTTTTAGTAACTTTTTAAACATCCCAAAAAATTCTAATATCAACAAATAAGTGTACTATTAAAAATGACCCAGCGAAGCGGGTGTTCACAGCTATATCATTAATCTAAAATGATTTGGATTTTTCTAAAGAATTCTAGAATGATTTAGAGATTTCTAGAATTATTTGTAAAGTTTTCAAATGTAAGTATATACTCGAAACAAATAAAAATGTTTTAGCAAATTTTAAAATGATCTAGAAATTTATCAAATAATCTAGAACATCCAAGAATAATTTGGATATCTTTGGAATGTATTCCAAGGCTCTGATTGATCAAACATAATTGAAATGTTCGAAAAAATTCTAGAATCACCTAGAAATTTCTAGAATGATCTAGAATATTCCAGAATGTTTTAGAAATGATTTATATGCCTCGGTTTTGAACGATTATGAATGTTCTATATATTACTAGATTGATCTAGATTGTATGCTAATTTTCTGATCAATATAGAATGTTCTAGAAATTCCTCCAATGATCTAGAACAATTAAAAATGACCCAGCGAAGCGGGTATTCATAGCTAGTATTTTATATATTTCCTTTTATATATTTTTTATATTGTAATATCTAACTTGTATAAAGTCGTGGCCGGCTACTATTATCATAAATGTAAATATTTTTAGAAGGTACTCTCCGGAACTAATGTTTCGTTTATAGTTGTTTTATTTAATAAGAAGTTACCTTATTTTATACTCGAGTGATATAAGCTACATAATATTACTAACATTTTCGTTCGGCTTCGCACGCCTTTTTTAGGCAGTAATTATTTTTGTCTCTTTATTTTATATCTATATAGGTACATAGAAGGATACTGACTGACTGCCGAAAAAATTACGGATTTTCATACAAACTTTCATCCCCTTTTTCACCACCATAGAGGCTGGATTTCAAAAAGCCTTCCTTAGAGTCACATAAGGAACACGCATTCAAATTTTCACAGCCACAGCCGAAAGCTACAGTAGTATGGACTATGGGTTCATATGGCAGTCATCCACCGTTATTCATGACAAATTATCCATCGCTAGTCACGCCGGCCTATGTAAATATCTCTCACATTACGCTTGAAAGAACCTATATCGCAGGAAGGAAGAAATACACTGGCCGGGAGATCGTTTTGTAACTTGAAGGTACGGCAAAGGTAACACGTTGATAAATTTTTAGTTCGTGTCCAGATAAAACCTACCCTAAAATTTATATTCTTTATTCCGTCCCTAAAACTTTGGTTCCAGAGCCCAGCGCGCGTGGTACAGTTAGGGAAAGAAGAGGATGGGATTAAGTTGTACAGCTCCTTATGCTATTCATGTTATGATACAGACTAGATAGAAGTGATAGAACCGCTCAATGTGGCAGCATCCCTGCGCAACTGAAGCGGCTCTAACTCTATTGTATATATTATACATACGTTTTCTTATTATAACAAACTAGCTGTTCGGGCAGATGTTGTCCTGCCTTGATAATAAAAAAAAAATCTAAAATTCAACCGCAGCGCCACCTACCGGGTCCATTTGTGAATCTAAACCATTCTCGGATTCACTGAACCACCCACACAAAATTTCATCAAAATCGGTCCAGCCATTTAGGAGGAGTTCAGTGACATACACACGTACAGAGAAATTTATATATAAAGATAAGAATAAAAACTTGGTTGGTTGTGTAAAAAACATGTAAATTATCAAGTTTCGTAAAGTAATTATGAACTATTATACCTAAGGGCTTATGGTTACCATCCATGGAAGAAATTCTTTATTCCGTGGTTGCCATCGGACAGGATCTTTCAACAGTAATAAAAACATACATAATCCTTCCTGCAAAAATGCCTACAAAAACTTGCCTTTTTTTATTACCGGCCACACTGATGGAAAATCTTACGTTCTCTTCTGTGGATTTTTTGGTAATTGGAATTATGTGAGAAAAATATAGGGATTTTAAAGTTTTAGTAATGAAATAGATTCAAATAGTAATCTAATCTCTCTTACATTTGCTGTAATCGATACTTTTTCAAGTTTTGTGTAAATTTCGTTGTGAGCTTTGTCTGTTGTAATATCTCCTGAAAATTAATCTCAATCAAATTGAAAATCTGTCACCAAGCAAATATAGGCGTACTTGGTTTGATATACCTGAGAGTTAATCCCTCTGAGGGGATGTTACCATCTTATGCCACATTGTCAATTACGATCAGGAAAGATTATAGTCAAAAATTAAAAAAAAAAGGAGACTGAAATAATACTTATATAAACATCTGTAGTATGTTGAATAGCTATGTGAGAAAACAAAGGTGTACTTTAAAACTTAATTGACCCAAGAAATTATATTAAATACTAGCGGACCGGGCGGACGTTGTCCTGCCTTGAAAACAAAAAAAATCCTAAAAGTCGATCGCAGCGCCACCTGCCGGGCCAATGTAACAAACCATTCTCAACCCACAACACACACAAAAAATTTCATCAAAATCGGTCCAGCGTTAGGAGGAGTCAGTCACAACACCGCACACAAAAAAAAAAAATATAAAATTATGCACTCCTTGGTGTTAATCGGTACGGTATATATTGATACAAAACACTTTTTTGTTAATTAACCACTATAGTTTTAAAATATTGAATAACTAAATTGAAAAATCTACAACACAGCCTTGGTAAAACATCTTTGGGTATTATTACTCTATGCATAGATAAGAATAGTATAACTATCACATGTATATTTTTCCAGCAGACACCATCAGGGTTGATAGTTTTGAAGTGAAGACTTTTTTAGGCGCGTTGAGCGGTACTTTTGGCCGGAGATAAATTTATAATTTCGCGTCATGACATGCTACGTACGCAAGAGTGGCCGTATTGCGCTTGCGTCAAACTAGTGACGCGTAGTATAGGGGCCTTTGTACATGCAAATGATATTTTGCAGCTCATCGACGTGAGAAAAGGGGGAGAAAAAAAAATTTTTTTTTTTTTACCGGGATTAATAAATTTACGCCCCCTTTTTTTTTTTTGTTTTTTTTTTTTATTAAAATTTTTTTTTTTTATTTTTTTCGTAGTATAGGGGCCTTCGTACATGCAATATTGATATTTTGCAGCTCATCGTACGTTTGTTTGATTAATAAACGTTATAAAAATGTATATAATTATTACTGCGAGTGCCAATAGATATGTAAACCACACTAATGTTAATAATTTAAATAATCAAGTTCTGAAATTTTAATATTATCATTCATACTATAATTAATGTGAAAATTCAAAAGAGAGCACATTATCTCATTGTTTTGAGTCTTCACTTCTATCAGAAGTCCTTAATACTGCCTCGACTTTTTGAAGTTATACTTCTTTTGGCGCGTTAGGGAAAAATGATGAGAGTAAATTTTTACGATGCGCGTGCACACCGTCACGAAAAACCGGCTCCCTGAAGTTATTACGATGCACGTGCACATCGTCACGACACCTTGAAGTTAGCTATAGTCAATATTTTGTTTCTTTGTATTAGAACTTTCAATGTATTAAATACCTTTTTTCTATTGTTAGTGTCGTTTTTTCTACAAACGTAGAATAAGGCGAAAGATAAAATTTTTGAAAAGAATTATCGAATAGATTTATCTTGTTAAGCCATAGAAATATAACTTCTAACGCGTGTACGTAAGTACACACACATTTTTTTTATTACATAAAAATTTCTTTATAAAACAACATCGAAAGTAATAGTTTAATAAGTTTTATTTTAAATTCAATAATAAATGTTTTATTTAATGTTTTTAATGTTTGATTTATGTTTTATATCTCTCTACAACCTTCTGAAGGACCTTGGCCTCGGATCCGAGTCTATTTAAACGTCACTCACAAATCCCCCCCAATTTCTCGGAACCCCAACCCCACCCCCCCCCCCCCCCACCCCCCCCCCCCCCCCCCTTCCCCCCCCCCCCCACCCACCCCCCCCCCCCCCCCTATCCCTAAAACAAAAAATTCCCTCTCTCTCTCTACGGCCCTGCTTCGCACGCGTGAACAATTGTTTTAAACATTTGCATTAAACATATGTGGATTAGCTAAAACTGATCATAGTCTTGAAAATCTTGTACCCACGATCCAACCTAGAATCGATAATCTTACAGAAAGAAATGTCTTCTTTTCGAGGGTAGATGATTGTGCTAACCTAACAAAAAGATAAGATAAAAAAACTAACCGGTGAATTCATCTGTTTTGGTGTGTAATAGCTTAGCGGGAACTACTCTTTACTATATCTGCCAAATTAAGTCATAGTTAAGGTAAACACTGGTGCAACGCGCCATAATAAACACGCCATTTTCTAAAAAAATGAACGGATTATCTGTGATTATATGCCAAAAAGGCTTTTTATTGGTTCTGGTGGTTCTTCAATATTAGGAAGAAGTACTTTTCCAGATGCGCAGCACATACTATTTGCTTCATCACTCCATTTTTTAGCATAACATTTAGTATAAATCTTATCGATTGCCCCAATTTGGATGTGGTTCTGATGAACATAATCAATTTGTGGATTGTAACTGAATGCCGACCTATTATTATGAGCTAAAATTCTATTGCGCGAATAAGCCGTGCGATTACCTACGCTATAGATGTGCGCGCCCCTCTCCCGTGTCCACTTGTTCGTCGCATAGCCCGTACGCACACACCACACCCCGGCAACGACGCGAGGGGCATATTTTGTTCAGATTGACAATTTTAAACTCGTAATATGTTTTGAGTGTATTGGCCGACTTAATAATTCAAAAAGTTATCTACAGGTACTGAAACAGTCTTAAATTAAAAATAATTTATTTGGATAAGGATTAATATAAAGACATGAATAACATGGTGTTTTTGGCATGGTATGGTTTTTGTAAAGATTTCTTTCGAAAATGTAGTTATAGTGACATAATCACAATAGCTGGACATATGGTGCCACGAGGTTTTTTATAGATATTAATATGTTCTTTAATATTGTAGAATATATTTTTATTCTATCATTCATAGTTTCCGCAGCGCATGCGATGAAAGTCATTTTATGGCAATATTTTTTATACTTTGGATTACATTATTGAAATTTTAGTAGGGATCCCTATTTTTTCTAGTAAAAAATATAACCTATGTTACTCAGGGATAATGTAATTTATCTAATGATGAACGAATTATTGAAATCCCTCTATTAGTTTTTGAGTTTATTCGTTATAAACACATAAAAATACAATGTTTCCTCTTTATAATATTAGTGTAGATGAAGAACTTTAGCTTTAGAAGTTGTGTACGAGATCGGAAATTGCTTAGCTGTTGTTTTTGTCACTCCCAATCAATAAAATAATCAAATGAAGCATCCTTTATTCAATTTAAGACTCTAATAGGTGCTTATGAACGTCAAAACTACCATCCATAGCATCAAAGCAATGCGTCTAAATTCCTATTATTCGCATATAAACATGATTTACTTCAATTAATAATACTATTTGCTCTCTAATATGTATGATGTATCCTATGTATTCAGTCTGTTTATACTACAATTTTGGGGAATATAACTGAGATTTCTGGGGATTTTGAACAATTGTCATTGGCAATGCTTGATGTATATAAAATGTCAAGCAATATTTGAATGAAACAAACAAATATTGTTGTAAATCTTTATTATCTAACAAGTCTGAGGAAGAGTGCGTGCCGACACCCTTTGTATTCCATGTCGTAGTATTTCTCGTAGAAATCTTGAATTAGTTCCTCGACCTACGAAAAAATGTCAAATGATATTTTACAAACTAAATGTGATATATGCTCCGAAATCGCTCATGAACCTTTCATAGAATGCTACGAATGTGACATCAGCTTATGCACGAATTGTTTTGCGTCCGGAAAAGAGATCGGTGAGCACAAAAATGACCATAAATACGCGGTAAGACGTAACGATGTACCATTATTTGAAAATTGTAATTGGTCAGCGAAAGAGGAAAGCAAATTACTATCAGCACTTTCAACATATGGCTTCGGGAATTGGGAAGAAATATCAAAAAATGTTCACACACGCTCTAAGTTAGAATGTCAGGAACATTACAAGAAATATTATATAGAGAATGTACAGTACAACGATTTGAAACTATTACCTGAGACTAAACAGTCGTTATTTCCTAAACCCGTAATACCATTTCTGTACAACTCTGATGTAGTCTCGAATCCACCGAGGAATAATAGTTCCGATCAACATTTAGCTGGTTATAATGCTTACCGATCAGAGTTTGAATTTAGTTATGATCACAATGCAGAAAGTATTTTCAACATGGAAGACAGCCATTCTGAGGATGATGATAACGATTGTACAGACTCGTTGAAAATCGCTTTGTTAAATGCATTGAACACACGCCTCAGAGAAAGGCATAGAAGGTATAATATAATCCAGAACCATGGTCTTATAATGCCTAATAAACTTGTATCATGGATTCAGAAGTTTGATTTAACGATGACAAGGCAGAAAGCAGAAAGATTACTCTGTTTTATGCAATTCATGACTGGAATGCAGTTTGATGCATTTATTGAATCCCTAAGTCTAGAATATGAACTAATACAGAGGATCTCAAGGTTGTCCGAGTATCGTAGGAATGGTATACGAACACTTTACACAGCAAAATTATATAGGCAACTGAATAAAGAGAATGATTTGGTTGTCAAGGAACAGAAACATGCCACATCCGTTATGTGGAAAAAGTTTGACAGTCAATCACCGATTAAAGCCACTAATTTGTTTGGTAAAAATAATCAGCTATTGAAATACAAGAGAACATCTATGCCTCTGGAAATTGTTGATTTACCAGGCTTCAGCCGTCTTACGGACCCTGAAAAGATACTGTGTTCTAACCTCAGATTAATACCAGAGAATTATTTGGAAATCAAAGAACAATTAATCAGTCATAACAGTAAGATGGGATCTCTTAGATTATTGGATGCAAGAAGAATTGTAAAAATTGATGTCAACAAAACTAGAAAGATTTATGATTACTTATTATTTGAAGGTTTTATAACTAAACCATTATAATGATTTCAAAAGTGTTTCTTTTTATTAATACCTCCACTCACCAGAATGCTTGTATTAATATCCTGTAACTTAAAATTATATGAAAAAAGGTTTATGAATAACATATCTGAATTTAATTCTTTAGATATGCAACATAACTAATATTGATTGTACATTAAAAATAAAAAAACTATATTCTAATAAAATTAAACTATTGTCTGAAAAAGATGTGTGAAAAACGATATATGTATAAAAAGTGTGAATACTGAGATGACATCTGAAGGGCTAAAGGAAAAAACTGACTAAATCACAGTTATAAAACTTTACAGGGGAGACAACATAAATTTTGAAAGCATTTTTTTGGTGGGCTTAAATACATTAGAATGAATGATTTTGAAAGGAAATTTTTTGTGTTATATGTATTTGAAATTGTTTTCTATATAAAATATGCCTAATAATTATAATAACCAATATAGTCTAGTCATGGACATCGCTAGTGATTCACTATTAAAGAATAATACATCATTAAAAAATGTGACACAATGGATTTTACAGTTGTTTTAGATAGTCACATTAGGGAATTAGTATTTTTGTGGCCATAAAGTACAAAAAAATAATATGAAAAAAAAATAGACAGCCAGTTTTTCCGTTTAGCCCTTTATCTGACAGGGGAGAGTGGAACAGGAATATTAGTGTGCCTATAATTATGTGTGTTATACTTAGGAGGGTTAAGGGAATGAACATGATGATGACAGTTTAGGTATCTTTGATTTCAGACATAATCTATATGCTATAGTTATTTTATTTCGTATTTACAGAAAATTTGATTTTGATTTACAGCTTGCGCTAGATGTTCTTTTCATAGGTACTATTATTGTTGATCGAAGATACTATCATACTTAAGAACAAATTTTAAGTGGCCTTTTGAGCCTCTCACTTGTACCATATTGATAGTGTCTTTGTCAATGATTCTAATTACATTTTGTATAATGTAGTTCAGAAAATTTTATTCGATATTATGTTGCCTTTTTTAATTGCATAATTTCTTGTTTTAGAATAAACTAGCGGCCCGTCCTGGCTTCGCAATGGGTAGAAAAATGTTGTAAACATTTGGGTTAAACATATGTTGATTGGCTAAAACTGATCATAGTCTTGATAATCTTGTACCCACGATCCAACCCAGAATCGAAAATTTTACAGAAAGAAATGTCTTCTGTTCGAGGGTAGATGATTGTGCTAACCTAACAAAATGATAAGATAAAAAAACTACCCGCTGAATTCAACTGTTTTGGTGCGTGATAGCTTAGCGGGAACTACTCTTTCCTGTATCTGCCAAATTAAGTCACAGTTAAGCTAAACACTGGTGAGACATGCCATAATAAACACGCCATTTTTAAAAAAATGAGCGGATTATTTGCCAAAAGGGCTTTTTATTGATTCCGGTGGTTCTTCAATATTAGGAAGAAGTACTTTTCCATATGCGCAGCACATACCATTTGCTTCATTACTCCATTTTTTAGCATAACATTTAATACAAATCTTATTGATTGCAACAATTTGGATGTTGTTCTAATGAACATAATCAATTTGTGGATTGTAACTGAATGCCGACCTATTGCTATGAGCTAAAATTCTATTGCGCGAATAAGCCGCGCGATTACCTACGCTATAGATGTGCGCGTCCCTCTCCCGTGACTTCTTCTTCGCCGCATAGCCCGCACGCACACACCACACCCCGGCAACGACGCGAGCGGCATATTTTGTTTAGATTGACAGTTTTAAACTCGTAATATCTTTTGAGTGCAATGGCCGATTTTAATAATTCAAAAAGTTATCTACAACAGTCTTAAATTAAATTAAAAATAATTTATTTGGATAAGGATTAATATAAAGACATGAATAACATGGTGTTTTAGGCATGGTATGGTTTTTGTTAAGATATCTTTCAATAATGTAGTTATAGTACATAATCACAATCGCTGGACATATGGTACCGTGAGGTTTTTTATAGATATTAATATGTTCTTTAATATTGTACAATATATTTTTGTTCTATCATTCATAGTTTCCGCAGCGCATGCGATGACAGTTATTTTATGGCAATATTTTTCATACTTTGGATTACATTATTGAAATTTTAGTAGGGATCCCTATTTGTTTTCTAGCAAAACATATAGCCTATGTCACTCGGGGATAATGTAGCATTCTAATGGTGAACGAATTATCTAAATCCGTCCAGTAGTTTTTGAGTTTATTCGTAGCAAACATACAAAAATACAACGTTTCCTCTTTATAATATTAGTGTAGATAAATAAATTTTTCAAACGACTTACTTTGAATCCAAATTTCTGATACAGAAAAATTGCTGGATTCGTTGGCGAACAATGAAGAGTGACATCTTGTCCTGTACATGTCTGTAAATAATAAAATTAATTAGTTTTTGTTTTATTATGTAATAATCTGTAATAGAATTTTTATCATCCATTCAATTCATAGTGCGAGTCTTCAGCCGTTACAGCTGTAAAGTTTAAAAATTACCTGCAGTAAATGGTAGAGCATGAAAGAGGCTATCTTCGCGTTCCTCCACCCTGGCCTGGTGAGTATAAATGAAATATATGCGGTATTGTAATCTACATCAGGAACGAGGAAAGCGCATCCAACCACCAGCCGTTTATATGTGACCACACAGCTGAATTCTGGGTACTGGAGAGCTTCCGTCACTAGTTGATAAAAGAGAAACAAATTATCTTAAGGATCTAAACCATAATTGAACATATATTTTAAATTTGATACGTAACTTATCAACCAAGTAAAATGGAGGTAGACTGAACATATGCTCCGCTGCAAAAAGGAAAAATGGAGCAAACAGGTAACGGTTTAGTACCCAAGGGATGGAGCTAGAAGTAGAGGTCGCCAAGAAAGAAGATGGGAGGACGACTTCAAACTGACCTTAGAATCCTTTTGGATAAGAGTGGCGGCAGATAGAAAGAGTTGGGAGGAATCTTTTGCCATTAGGCACACCAAAAAAAGTGATATATTATAGTTTATTACTGTATTTTGTACTACTGCGACACAAATGTATAATTAAGGAAATAAATGCTTTATTATTATTATATTAAGCTTAAAAATGCAAACTCAAGGATAGTGTTCGGTACACACTGAGCTCTATTTTAGCTTTCTTTTACTGTAATCTTAAGCTATAATTCTAAGTTTGCTGGGGATATACTATTAAGATACTATCTTAACGTAACTCAGTTATATGAGTGTTGAAACTCAAGTATGCATGTCAGTGGTAGTAGAGCAAGGGTGCTCAAATGGTCGATTGCGAATTGCCAGCTTGTAATGTTTTTACCACTTCATACAGATCCAGATACCAGTATCAGTTCAGCTACTTTATGGAGATCTTCTATACATATAATAAGAATGTGAATAACGTGTCAGTACTTTTTACATTTTTGTGAATAAAAATTGTTGCAGGTGTCTAGGAGTAAGTGATGAAATACATTTTAATTATTTTTAGACATTTTTGTCTGTCGGTTTGTATGAACACGCACCACTGCTAAAATATTGCGTTCAAGATAAAACTTCTTCAAGAAAATCATAAAGCGATATGCTTCGAGTAACATTTAGTCTTAGTTTCATTAAAATCCGTTCACTCTATCAAAAGTTATTGTAATTTAAATGACGATGCGATTTAAGTACGAGAGAAAAGTAGATAAGTAAACGAACTTAATACATTTAGATAATTTTATTAGTCACTGTTTTTTACATTAGGTTCCACGCGAACGGAGTCACGGGCACACCTAGTAGTAAATAAAAGAAAAAAATACCATTAGAGTATGAGTAGCGAGAATATCTGAAAAAACATTTTTCAAGAGAAACTTACAATTCTTAAATAATGAATGGCATTTTATCTTATACTTAATTAGAGTTTCCAGGATATCAATTCATTGTCCATACATTGAGATTAAAAAAAAAATTACCATCAATACCCGGCCAAAAGATCTGTGCACACATGTTGTTCACTACAGCGATATGCTGAGGCCGGACGTACGAGTAGTCTATGGTCGCTCGTGGAGGAGGCTCGTATCCTTTTATATGCCTAGTAAATTAATGCCAAACTGTAAAACTAGCACTCATCTTTAAACAAGTCTCTATTACGTTACAGCCCGTAAGAAATTAACGGGAAAGAATAGTTAGTATTACTGTTATTTACATTAGAATAATGTAAAGTGTGAGGCGACGATTGTATACACTATACTCGATAGCGTGTTCGGACACCTCGTCGATGGACGTAGGTTCGAATACTAGCAATTGAGTTTGAGATTTCGCTGACGGAAAACATCGTGGTGAAAACATAGCACGGTGGTAGGGCTCTTTCTAAACCCGCCGCCCGCTAGCTACCACCCTCTAGTTGAAAATTTTTCTCCAAGCATCTGTTGGTGTGTTCCAGCAGTTCCACAGCCAGTCCTCTCTAGGTTTAGCGTGTTTACCATCTTAGAACACGTCGATTAACATCAGATGAGATTGTGGCCAAACGCTAAAATTATACTACATGGAATTGACAGGGGGTATTGGAATACAAAAAGGGTGGGGGAAAATACAAATTAATTCGCTAAATATCAATAAAATATGTGAATATTTCAATTATATAGGGGGGAAACAGTTTATTAACGGGGGAGTTATTAAAAAAGGTAGATATTACATAGGCTGATATTGGAATCATTATTAAATACACTCATCAAAAAAGTCTAAGCAACATGTACTAATTTAAATTTTAGGATGGTTCTTCACATTATAACGTTGTATTTTATTTTTAAAATAATATCTTTAGGGTTCTATGATGTAAAAATAACAGCTGTTGTCTTTAGAAGTTCTTTTAATAACAGAAATGAACAATATTAGAATATACTGTAGAAACTAAGATACATAAGGAACTAAACTTTTTTCTTACAAAATGAAATTTCTAAAGAAAATGTATTTATTGTGAAAGAATAGAACAATTTAATACAAAGTATGGGCTCCTCTGCTATTCAGAACTTGTCGGCAACGATTATTCATTGAATTAATGAGACTGTTTATGTCATCTTGCGGTATTCGCTCCCAATGGAATTGTAGCAAATCCTTCAACTGTTGAGTTGTTGTCGCTCCGTCCAAGTCCTTCAAAACACGTCTCTGACGTCTCACGTCATTAACCTAAAATCGGAGCCAAAGGTTTGTGCAAATGGGTAGACATAAGGTCTCAGAATATCCTCAATGTAATTTTCAGCATTCATGTTTCCATTTACAAAAACGAGCTCAGTTCGCCTGTTCTTCATAATACCCGCCCATAACATAACTGTTGAGCCGCTGTATGAATGAACTTCCTGAACGCACCTGAGCCTTTCAGTATTTCCGGGCCGACGATACACTCGCACCCTTCTTGTATCAGGCTTAAACCCGAATCGCGACTCATCGGAAAACATAATTTTATCCCATTGTTCCTGGGTCCATGTTATGCGTTCTCTACACCATTCATATCGACGAGCGCGATTCCCGTGACGTATCGGTGGGCACCTGATTGGGCGTCGAGCTCGTAGGCCGTACTCATGCAGTCGATTTCGCACAGTTTGCGGACTTACATCAACACCACTTGAAATGTGTAGCCTCAAACTTATCTCTCGAGCGGTTAACATCGGCTGGCGTCTTGCAGTCAGTTGTATGTACCGGTCTCGCCGAGTGGTTGTACTCCTTTTACGGCCTGGATGCTGTTCAGCGGGTTCTCCTGTATTATTGTAGCGCTGCCAAAGACGACAAATAACACTTCTATGAATGCCAAAATGTCGAGATACCTGAGATTGATTACTTCCCGCTTGCAACATCCCTACAGCTCTTTGCCTTTCATCTGCCATCAAATGACGTCGCTTCATGACGTAAAGAATATCTAACAATTCAATTTTGTCGCTAACTTTATTTAAATGGTTGGTAAAATTATAAAATCAAGACTGAACGTAGCAATTAAAACGCACTTAAATTCAAACAAATTCGCAGTCATTTGAATTTTATGAAAAAACAAAACATAATCTATTTTTTTTTTTACAACCAGCCAGTATGTCATCAATAACAAAAAAGTTTACTTACCTACGCACTTTGTTTGAGTAAATACTTAGAATTTAATTAATATAAATGGTAAAATTTGTAATATCACGCATGTTGCTTACACTTTTTTGATGTGTGTAGTATATGTCATAGTGGGAGCATCCAGCAGTGGGAGCATTCAATGGTCGAAATTAACACATAAATAGTAAGACATATTTTATTACAGAATCTTACGAAGATTCGAATTCTCATAGGTTTTGCTAACAGCGCCATCTATTATTTTCTATGTCAATCAATATTGGCAATGTGATGTTAATGCACTTCTATTTAGTTATTCTTAATGTGTTTTATTCTAAATTATTGAGTAATTTAGGTTAAATTAAACTATTCATAACTTCTCAGAATCCCACATGTTTATTCACATAAACACTGATAGAAGTCACTAAATAAACCGGTGTCACGCCACACTCGACGCGTGACACCATCTTAAGAAAATGTGGCGTCGTGCGATAACTTTTCTAACTTGATTTGATTATTGATTTAAAGCGGACCTAAATTAGTGTCACGATTATAAAAATCATACTTGTGTGAAATCGAGTCATAATGATTCGCTGCAGCGCCTTCAATTTCCAGATAATTTATTAGCTTCTCTTTATTTAATCTTTATTTCATTTAGGGGTTTAGGTCCAGAAAGAACATGTCAGTCCCATCGTACTGCATATTCAAAAATGTTACTTAAAGTTAAGGGGGCATCTATTAATTACGTGAGGGGGAAGGGGATGAAGCCGAATTTCACTGAGTCTTACGTGGGAGGTTTCGGCATTTATCACTTGTTTTTTTTGCGAGAGACAATAATATAAAAGTGTGACAAAATCATATGAATTTAAAGTAGAGTATATTTTTAGGCTAAAATATGCCGAAATCTGACATAATTGTTGTATATATAAGAATCCACGAACAGATGTAAAATGATTTAGTATTGATATTTCGAAATATAATAAGTATTGGAACAAAATAAGAAAAAAGTTAAAGTAAAGAAAATAAAGCAAATTTTGTATTTTTGAATAAATCCAACGCATTTATACTCAAAGTACGGACATTTATGCATCTCGCGTGAGATTAGTGGCGGGGAAAAGGGTTCGAGACAAATTTCACGACATCAATCACGACGTCAAAAAATATATACATAACCCATCCTCAGCTGCCCGGCGTGATGGATTAGAGATCTTAGGGATGGTCAGGGATTTCTCTAGGTAAAAAAAGGATTGTTAAAAAAACCTCAAAAACGCCTCACGTAATCAACGGACGACCCCTAATCACAAACTTTTATAAAATTCTAAAGTCGTTTTTAGCAGGTAATGCCACAAATATGAAAGTAAAAAAGAAAAGGGAATAGTAACTTATTCGTCTTCCTGAGCAGTTCGTCTGTGAGTGCGAGCCAAGCGGGCGAGGAGTTGGCGTCCCTGCGGATGTAGGGCTTCAGCGTGGTCCCCGAGTACGAGGACCTGAACGGCACCGCCTCGATGTGCGACAGCAGGAGGGTTCCATAATTCGTGCTCGCTATCGTTCCACATAGATTGTCCATGAGATACTGGAAGCCATCCCCTTTGTAATCACGTGAACACCGAATAACGCAATTTAAATAGGGTCGTAAAAGTTAGTTCTATTAAAATATTGGAAATGTTGTTATTTATATAGACCAGAGGTTTCCAGACTTTCTTCTCATAGACCACTCTCTAGATTCATAGTTGGTTCCGGTGGACCCCCTGCAACTACATTTCTACTATATTCCCAAAACTAACTATGGAAATTAGCGTTTACATAAATCATGCAAGTATATGTCAAACTAGTTCTTGCTAGATTGCAAGCACACACACCACAAGTCGTATGTCGTCCCTTTATACGTCTGTGCAAGCGTTGCGAACGGCGGCGGCGCTTTGCAAGTTTCGACACAACGTACTGAATATGGAATATACAAGTTTTTACAAGTAAGAGTCGCTGAGCTTCTTAAAATATTATTTGTCTTTGTTAAGACAACGTTGTAGTTCCTCACTATTGAGAACAGATTAATTTTCGTGGATCCCCCGTTTACAAATTGTGAATCCCCATTTTTATGGAGTAGAAATCCACAAGACAAGCCTTGAGTCTAATGTGAAGATCAATAAAATCAAATCAAAACTACTTTATTCAATTTAGGTCCCAAAAAGGTGATTATGAACGACAAAACTACCACCGGTTCGGACAAACAACCCAGACGTCGAGAAGATCTGGTAAGAAAGTCAATCGGGTTAATCTTTTTAACACACATATATTTGAAATACATTACACGTTACAATCGTTTTTAGTAGATGCACAAAGAGAGGTGCCAGTACCAGACATCACTATCGTTTCCATATTGGTCCCCTCTATAATAGCCTTTTGACACCCAGTTGAGAAAATCCTTACTAAAATAATAGATGCGAAAGTAAATTTGTTTAATAGGCTTTCAAATGATAATTACTTAACCGATCACGATGAAATTTTACAGACACTTTATTAAGGAGTACATAAAAGGGCATAGGGTACTTTTTATCAAGAAAAAAAAAATTGTCCTCGAGGGATAGATATAATCCACCTTAACGCGAGCGAAGCCGCAAGCAAAAGCTAATTTATAAGAAAAGTGTTATTATCTTATCAATGTATGTAGGCCCAGGATAAGTTAATTGCCAATAAATATTTTATCATTATAATAATCCTATAGTTAAGCTACGAGCCTGCTTAAAGAGCTGTATCTTTTGAATTGTAATAGGTAGCTGGTTGAAATACATCTGTCATGAAGACGACTACATTAGCCACAGTTTCACTACAATCCTCAGATCACCTGAGGAGTTTTTGAAGGTATCTTAGCCTGTCATGTAGTGACTTTTATATTTTATACGCAATCTTGTATTATTTGATTCTATATTTTGTAATATTGGTGGCATCTTACGTAGTATAGTTCGGTTATTGTGCATAGAAAATAATACCACGGAGCATGAATTCTGAGATGCCACAAAAATTTCCTGGAAAGTTCTAAGAAGGGTAAGAAAGGTAAATACTTGTCCTATTATTGCTTACTCGAGAATGACACTAATAATTTAGAAAATTGATTGCCAAAAATAAAATGAATAAGTGATTTGATTCTAAACTTAATGTTAAAAGTGAAAAAAATACTTACAGATCTTTGAAATCGATCCAGGACTCTCTCTGCACTCATCACAATCTTGGAATCATCGTTTACATAACCGCCGAGTAGCTTAACTGCCCTGCACAAAAATTACATTATTATCTAACACTGATGAAGTATGTACAAGAATCAAGAAGTCTATATAAACATAATGCAAAAACTCGTAGGAACAGATTAGGCGTCGTGATGACCCTCGATTCGCGGAACACGCACATCTTGAAACCTTGTCACTGAGTATTCTAAACAAACAGACATGTTCTAAAAAGAACACACCACGTAACTGCGCCTTTCTTTAAACGTTAGGGGTCATCCATTAATTACGTGAGGTATTTTTGACCCCCCATGTCTCTAAAACCCCACGGTATACCGTCTGCCGCATGGTAGAGGCGGCCAGGGATCGAACCCACTGTCTTCCTAAGAAACCGCCCCTGCAGCAGCCTGGCGAGGGAACGCCAGGCTTCGTCCTACTATAGAGAGACTACTGGGTACACAGCCAGTCGTCTCCCCACGTCAGCCTCACCTGTGCAATGACAAGATGGGCCCCCCGGCCCATCCCCTCAGGCTCGGCTCGGGGCCCCTCATTCTTCCCGGTAAGATTTGTCATGACTCCTCTACTTCTCTCCCCCTCCACTAATCTTACGCGAGATCTTTCAAAATTTCTACTTTGACTATAAATGAAAACAAAATCTACTTTAGTATTTTTACTATTATTACATTTAGTTATAATAATTATTACATTTCATCTTGCAATATAAATATTAAATAACTTTATATCTATTCATGCATTTTAATATATAGAAGAGTTGTGTCCGATTACGTGATATTTACCGAAACCCCCTCTCTCCCATGTAAGAATTGGCTTGACCCCCCCCCCCCCAAATCTCTCACGTAATTAATTGACACCCTCTTATTGGATTATCATAAATGACTTTCTATTGGATTCTGGAAATTTCGACCCCTGATTTTTGCATAATGTCTCGGTTACTGAGTCTAGAGAAATTTATTTAATAAGATAATATTTTTTATACTTAATAGGTATTAGCGTTTGACCATAATCTCATCTGATGTTAAATGGCCATGTGGTCTAAGTTGGTAAACACGCTAAGCCTGGAGAGGGATATCTCATATCTCAAGTGCAGCTGCCGAAATACACCACGAAGAAATCAAATATTTCACCATTTTATAATACACTTACTTATCTAAATCGAACAGCGGTAAATGCTTATGCCTCTTTAATCTCCTTAAAGCCAATTTCGCTCTTAACCTACATAAGTATGTTTTTTTGAGTGGATCTCTAACTTTCGGTATCATCCCTTCCACTTGCTTCAGGAGTTGGATCTCCTCATATTGCGACATTTCCACCACGTCCTGTATCGGTTCAGGCAGCTGTTCCATCCACGGCATATCGACTGAGTTGAGTTCTGTGGAGAAGAGGGACTCCCTTTTGAGGGGTTTCTCTTCGATTCTCTTCTGTTTGACTTCAACAGGCTTCTTTTCTTGTTCGGAACTGCTGTGAGATTCCGAGTCGTAGTATAGAGCTGATTGTTGAAGTGACGTCATGCTTGATGTATCACTCTGTGTTTAGATACATAAACGTATATAACAAACATACATAATGCTTTACCACCTAAATATATGGGGCATTCTACGCCAAATCGGACAGATTGAATTTTATTTCTTTTATCTCGTCAATTTTGTGATATGTTTTAGTATCTCTCAATATAGCTGTCCTGGTAAATTGTAATATATTTTTTAGTACTAATACAAAAGCAAATGACCCACATTTGATAAAAAAAAATACTTTATTGTTTTTACACAGTCTTTATAGAAAAAAAGGAAAAATCTTTAAAAAAGAACAAATTTGGATCATTTATAAGATATGTCTAAAGTACAAAAATATTGAATGAGTAATTCCAAAAAATACCAGGAAGATAATTTTGAGAGGTATTACAACATATCACACAGCTGAGGAAATAAAAAAGACTTTTCAAACCATCCGATTTGGCGTGGAATGCGCCATATATAGGTTAGTGCATGCAACAAATGTTTTTTTTTCCGAACTGACTACGCTAATGACCTAGCAAGGTCTTAACAGCTTCACCGGACTACGCAACAGATGAAGTTTGGCATAGTTTTACCATTTAATGCCAATTTCTCTTTAAAAAATCCCTTACTTGCAGATACGGCGTATATGCCAGAACAGACAAAATTATTTTAGTTCATTTTTTGCCACCCGCGAAATTTATCCTTGTTTACCTACTCCCTACGGTATAAATCGTAAATTTAATGGTTTAGTAAGAAACCTTTGAAATTGAAAAGTAATATTTAAAAAACATTTTACATAAATAATAGAATGATATATTGCTTCATTACTTTACTATTCAAGTTTGTCATATTTTGTAATAAATTGTAAATTGCATAACTTAAATTGGCAACGTTAGTTATTGACCAATCTCATCTAAGATCTACATTTTTGTAAAGTTTCGTTCTCTTGATATCGAAAAAAGCTGGAGATCATCCATGAATTTTATACTTTTTTATTTTATTTTTAGCAACAAATATTCTAGTAGATTATTACTGCCATTATCGAATAGATAAACAAGGATACAAGTTTTTTGCGATCATTTCAATGAAATAATAAGGCGGTGGCCCTCTTCTTAGAACTTTCCAGGGAGTTTTTGTCGCAAGTTAGAATCGATGTCCCGTGGTATTATTTCTCATTCACTTTATTTGTGCATAATAACCGAACTATATTACGCGAAACTCTCCCAATATTACAAAATATAGAGCTAAATAATATATGATTATGAATTAAATACATAAACCACTACATGACGTTCCAAGATCCCGCCAAAATGTCTATGGTAGAATTATTAAAAAAAAAACTCACCGCTACCGGCAATAAAGAGTTCGATGGTGTGAAATCAAATTCCTTGAATTCCATATCGGAATATATGTCATCTTTAGTTATGATGTTACTCGAATCATCGTATGCGTCATCGGGTAGATCATGCCTAGAGGGGAAAAAAAAACGTTTCAACTCGGTTAACCCCTCGGTTTTAAGACCGGCTCCTTAATATGGCGGATCTTATTTCGATTTCACGACATTTTAAATTTCATGGTTTAGTGAATAAAAGTTCGTAAAAATTGAAAAAAAAAAATCTAAATATAGTTTATATAAAAATTATGATTTTACAATACATATTTTGTTATTTTTCTAAGTTTTGTAAAAAATCAGGTCTTTTTTTAAGCTTATGCTGCCAACAGTCTGTTGACCTGTGCCTCATGAGATCTACATTCGTTTTGTATGAAGCTTAAACCTTTACGGTGTTATTACAAAAAAGTTAAATACGTATTGAACCCTGGCTTTAAAAAGGTCTCATATTAAATGCAACGCGGTCGCTGATTGTTCGCCATCTTGTTCTTTTGTCTCGCTTTGGTTACGTTAGGTTAGACTTGTGAAAAAGGATAACACGAACTTGCCTCGGGCGAGCGCGGTGCTTTTATTAGGAAACTTTTTTAAACCAAGTATTTAATACGTATTTAACTTTTTTGTAATAACACTGTTATGGTTTTGGACAGACCCGGGGTTGACAAGCTGGTACGTATAAAAGAAATACAACAGAATGCATGAAACGACGTCTCACTGTAGACGCAACATGTAAAATCCTTCTGTCTAATTCGCAAACAACCAAGCCTAGAAGCGTAACAAAGGCTGATACTTTTTTTGTGTTTACAAAATGATACAAATACAATACGTCTTTTCTATCGGTGGAAACGGATGAACCGAAATTATATCTATATAAATTAAATGATAGTGGTCTGTCCTTATGCGCGCATCACTACTCTATAGATTACGATTTTTTAGTTTCACCTCTTAAGACACTTACGGTGTTAATACAAAAACAAAAATGAAGACGAGTTTTATATGAGTTTTAGTAAGCACTGTCTAAAATTTAAAACGTCATTGAACCCACACTTAAAATACTTTATTACAAAAGCGAATTTTAGCGATGTTTAGTTAAACATCTGGTTTAAGTTTTTTATGCAAGCAACTCTGAATTGCATTCGTTCAATTCAATCTCATCATTCAAAAACGTTCCATTACATACAGATATTTTGCGAACAATTTCAATTCATGAATAATATCTTTGTTCAGATCTTCCTTAACAAAATTTACTTATTTTAATTTATTTATTTAGTTATAATTTAATTTAATTATTTAGTTAAAAAAAATGATGTAATTATTGCGATAAGCAATTTATAAAACTAATATATTACGTCAAAGTGCGTGTGGTCAAATAACCATATCATGACATTTGTCAAATACATTGTCAAATGTCAATAGTGTCATAAGTAGTAGTTATGATTTACTTGTGAGTCTCTAAAATTGTGTAATTTATTTAACTCTTCCAAATTAATTATACCCACGAAAATCATAATTTATTACGAAATGTCTTTCGCGGGCTAATAGAAATACAATTAATCACAACAATAAAATAAGAATTGTCAATTTAGAAAAGTGTTACAGAATATTTAAATAAAAGTAATGTCTATCTGTAAACAAGGGTTAAGACACTCTTTAGTGATCAAACTATTTTAAAGTAAGAGTTCAGTGCATATTTAACTTTTTTGTAATAACACGGTTATTTTTTATCGTAAAAGGAATATAAAGATATCTTAATTTTATATACAGTTATTACAGTTTTAAAACATTATGATCCATTTTAAAACTTACAAAGCATTTATAGCCATTAGAGTAAGAGTTTAGATATATGTATGAGATTTAAAAATTTTATGACACTAGATAAATTATTCTATATTATTAGTTTGTCTTAAAAATGCAGTATATAACAAAATATTCATATATATTCTTTACTATAATTATTATTTTTTACATTAATTTGACATTACCTGCTGTCTGAGTCAAAAGCTTCATAGTAAGAAGCACTGGAGACCCCGCTAAGGTCATCGGAGTCAACTCTTCTCTTCTTACAGGGTACAGGCTGTGCCACAGACTCTGTCTCCTCATCGTTGTTAATCAAATCCTTGTAACCTGAATTATATATTTTTTATACTTTATCAGTTTCAGGGATTGACCATAAAGACCTGAGATGAAACAGCTTCAAGCTGTCGAAGCACATTTGTACATGTTTGGGGACACATCTGCAGTATAAGAGTGGTAGTCATACGGGTATTTTTTATATATTATAGGGGGCAAACGAACAGGTGAGTCACCTGATGGTAAGTGCTCACCGCCATTCATAGTCAATAGCAACACTAGGGGAGCCGCAAGTGACTTATCAGCCTTTTATAGAATAAGGTATTAGAAAAACTTTAGCACAATTGGTTCATAATATTTTTTTTTGCATTACCAAAACTCTGGTTTTGCAGACCAACACGCCTAGGGAGACGAGCGCACAATATATATTTGAAAAGACGAATTCAGGATCAAACAGAACTAATGGTATCATAATACATTTTTTCAGTGCTGAAATATCCCAAATTACTTCTTGCTCTTTAAAGCAGTAAACTACAAAATCTATTGGCAAAGGGAGAAATTTTTTAATAAAAAAATTTAAGCACATTAAAATTTTAAATTGAAAAAAAAAAATCAGGCGTCCATAGGAGAGATATCATAAGAGAAAACTCAATACAATTAAATAAATGTGTTCTCTTTTGAATTTTCATTATAGTGTGAATGACAATATTTAAATTTCAGAATTCGTTTATTGAAATTATTAACATTAGTGTGGTTTTTATATCTATTGGAACTCGGAACAATAATTATATACATTTTTATAAAGTCTATTAATCAACCAAACCTATGATGGAGCTGCAAAATATCAATATTACATGTACACAGGCCACTATACTATGCGTAGCTAGTCTGAAGCAAGCCGCGCAAGCGCAATACGGCCAGTCATGCTTACGTAGCATGTCATGACGCGAAATTACAAGCTTAACTCCTGCCAAAAATACCGCTAAACGCGCCTAAAGAAGTTTTCACTTCAAAAATTTGTAGTCTAAATGGACTCCTTCTGAGTTATGTCAAAAGGGATTGTTTATATTAAAGGGAGATATGAATTTTCTAATTTGTTTCATACCCATTTCTGTGATTTTTGCCAAGAACAATGTTTTATCCAAGGATAGCTGGTTCCGTGGCTTTACTTTTGGCTTGTCTCTCGCCAGTTCTTGTACTGTTGAATGAAAATTAAAATGAAATTAAAGTATCTTGCCTCAGTTGGTCTTAGCGAGAAAGCAAATAAACTTGAAATAATCTCAGAATTATGGTTTTCTATGTTATGGTTGTTCATATTTATAATTAAAATTAACCAAAAATTATTTAAACTTGCTATGTGGTTATTTCTCTGTAGTCGGCGTTGGCTGTCATTTTTTTACTAGTAAGAGCTTCAAATAGGAATAGACAATTAAATTATTATGTAAAGTTAAGTCATTCATTAGTAATTTATCTATTAAAACTCTGTGACCATGACAATATTAAGAACAAATAATAAAGGCAAGTGTAGCAAATTGTTCCTTTAATCAAAATAGGATTTAACTCAAAATTGACAGCTTTTCAGCTTTCATCAGAAAGTAAATTAACGTTGCGAGAAGAATGTTACGTCCAATTCAACAGTCACTTCAGTACGATCAAAACTATGAAAATAGATTACTGTTGTTATCTTTTTAATTTAAGCATGTGAACAACTTAGTCTACGAAGATAATTAATAAAGTGTGTCATCTTCTCTAGGTTTGGCGTGTTTATCATCAATGACCACAAAGTCTTTTAACATCAGTTGAGGTTTACTTCAAAGGATAAAACCTAGAAAGTATTAACATAATATCTGCCAGTACAATGAAAAATTTATCTTTTATAGTTAAATGTATAAGTGTTATTTTAAATAATGTTCATTATATATGATATTCTTCATTTCTTTTGTCAGGAAGATTAACCATTGCATACAACTTGATTCATCTCTAAAAAGTTTTACTCTAAAAAGTATTTCACTACTTTTTTTTTATGTCAAAAGCAGGCAAACGAACATGTGGGTCACCTGATGTTAAGTGATCACCACCGTCCATTGACACTAACAACACCAGGGGAGTTGCAAGTGCATTGCCAGCCTGTGTATGGGGGAGGGGTAGGAAAAGGAGAAAGGGCAAGGGAAAGGGGCACTACTTTTTTATTTATTTCTACAAAATGTTATACTTATATGTGCCGCCACAGCCGGTGAGAAGTTATGCAGAAGCTTCCACCAGCCTGTCTCACTAAGAACAGCCGAGCCAGATTTGAAAAACAATTTATTGTGTACCGACAGCACTCCAGCTATGGTTCCTACCCAATTTTTTTTCTGTTTTCTGTAAAATTATACAATTTACATCATTGTTTCTTCAAAGAATCAGGTCTATCGAAATTTTCATATTGCATAATGTGTACAATTATATGTTTATCTTATTACTTACGATTGTGGTCCAAAGAGTAATTGCCAGTATCTATCTATGAAGGAACAGATGTGGGTCTTATAGTGAAAGTAGCCATGGTTACTGATCCCATATGAGTGACTGCTCAGGTGATTCAGTGTCAGATATATGACATTAACCCTGTAAGACGAAATTTTATTCATCTATATATATATATAAGAGATTCCCACCTATATATTGACTCATCACAATATCTCTGGAACCATAAGGCGTAGCGACTTGAAATATGGTAGGAATATTCCTTTCGCAGAGTAGAGGTCAGCTAAGAACGGATTTTACGAAATTCCACCCACAAGGGGGGTTGCGGGGGGTAATCAGGGCGGGACAACGTCAGCCGGGCCCGCTAGTATACATATAATGTGATGTGTATGTATGCTCCTAGCCCTTTTCGGACACAGTGACTGCTTCAACTCCATTGCTTGTGTGCTTTCATATGGTTAATATATCCGATCTTCTTCGGGAAGGTGCATGAACATTGTGCACAAGTGAGAACACCATTCTTGTAGTTATAATTAATTGCCGCTGGTGGTCAGGCTTTCAAGTTATTATGTGTAATATCAATTGCAGCACGTCAATATTCTTCCTACAACTGAACTATAGTTGCCACATGAGCTCTCACATACTACATATTTTTAGAATAAGTATTTATCATAAATTGACATGTTGGTTTTCTATATAGATTTGATCACAATCTCACCTGATATTAAATGACAATGTGATCTAAGATGGTAAATATACAAAACCTACAAGGGGGCTGGCTTTCGAGTGTAGTTGTCGGAGCACAGCAACAAGTGCTTAGCGACAGATTATCAACATAGTATGCAAACACACTAAGCCATCACAGATTCAAAAAATCAAGTTATACATTGATTATTTAAGACATCTATGTGTTGTATCATCACTGAATATCACATAAGAAAAGCAAACATTAGATAAACATGATTATACACAGCCCTTTTTTGTCACTTCCTTTTTGGGGCACGTTGTTTTTCGAAAGTTGTAAGTCCATATTCTTTTGTACTTCAAAAAGTGCACAAATGTTCAACTTGTTATTTTGGGTACTTGCCTCATATAATAGTAAGATACTGTTCGAAAATTTTCAGAAGGAAAACCAACTTATGGCAATTTTCCGTATTTTCGAATTTTCCTTTAAGGGCACTGCATGCTGCCTCTTGCCCCACAAGAAAAGCCTTCATTATACATATATTTTCATACATATCAAAATCAATGTGATCAAAAGTAAGCAAATGTTAGCATTTATGTCTGCATGACGGTAGTTTCTCAAAATTATTTATTGAGGATGTTTCATAACCTACCAATATGGACTGTTCTCTTTAAGAATTTGTGAAAGATTTGTCTGAGGACATTGGACTTCAGTAACAATGCTTCATGAGAGTGCACTCTCATCTTCTCAGTCTCTAACCTCTAACAAATTATGCTATTGCAGGAACCGTGATCAAAACAGTATGAACATCCACCCTATCCTGTAGCATGGCTGTCTTTCAGTAATTCTAACTTAAGGCTAGTAGATATGTGTATCAGGAAACTTCAAACTGCAGACTTAAAATTGAAATCCCTTACAAGGGAGGCTTCCTTGATGTTCCCATGAGATTTAAGCTACTATTCTGTATCCCAATGAAAATATATTGTTTCGTAGACATTAAACTCCTTATACTCTACAATTTACAGCAACAGTGGCAAAATTTATAATCGAGAAATACAGTTACACTTATTTCCAACATAACACAATTATAGAGTCATATGTATTGTTCTAAAAATTCCATAGTTATGTCTTTATGAAGGATTTACATTTCTTGTTCTTTTTTTTGGGAACCAATCTTCAATTAGATGATCACTGCCAATGTCGAATAGGTGTACAACTACAATATAACAAGTTTCTTGTGGTAATTTCAATGAACTAACAATATGGTGACCGTTTTGATAGAACTTTCCAGAGAGTTTTCATTGCTAGTCAGACTCCATGCTCCGTAGTGTTATTTCCGATCCAATTCACTTGTGCACAATAATCAAACTATATTATATTAATCATCACCAATATTACAAAATATAGAGATAAATAACACAAAATTATGAATAAAATGTAAAGCCCAAACATATGTCGTTGGGGTTATATTTAGTAACAATTTTTATTAAAAAAGTAAGAAAGGGCGTTCGTCAATGTGGTATAATTGTAACGAGAATTAAGTATATATATCCTATAATGTTTCTATAAAGTAATTTGAATGAATGTATATGAAATTCAGAAAAGAATTAAACTAGCTCACCATGGGAACTTATTTCTGTTAAATATTTCCACTTTGTCAAGCGAGCAGTCTTCACAGATGAAATCAAAGAATACATCGCATACAAAGTCTCCAGGAGTTCCAGGCCTCTGCAGACAGGATAAATGAACAAAACACATACAATTCTCGCATATTAAGCCGGGTCGGTTCTGTTTATCCTCTTCCTCATTGCAGTATTTACAAATCGTTGTCATTTTTATAATGTGAAATACGATTTGAATGTTGTTAAAATTTATAGTTTCATCTCAATATTTCTATTGATACATTATAACCTGAAAAACAACAAAAAGTAATTTGTCAACAAGCGTATATATTTTTTTCATTTATTTTGGCTACTGAATACAAGTTCTTTAAGCATAATTTTATATAAAAAATATTTATGTTAAAAATTATAGTATTACGCAATGAAAACGTCTTACTTTTATTATTAATTTTGCAATTTAGCTGGTGATCCAACAAGATGAAGGTTGCATGAAGTGACCAGTTGGGTTCATTTTTTGATTGGAAATCTAGGGTTATTTTTTACTTAGAATAATATTTGCCGTATTTTACAATATGATTTAATAAAAAAATATGTCCAATAATTAAGTGCGTCAACTACAATAAATGAAATGTATTTACTAAATATTTATCAATAAGTCGTAAGTAATAATAGATAATATAAGAAACGAAAATATTGCTATTCATCTTGAGAATAAACTAATTTAATAAATCATATTGACACAATTAATTAGTTAAGAATATGGTCTTTTCTTTTTACACATATGTACTGTTTCAATACATTACTGATTTTTGCGTGTTTTTATTTTTAGCATTCCATTAGATCTCTGGGTCTCAAATGACGAATATAAACAAATTATATGTATTTAATTTTAATAGTAATATTTCATGGTAGCATATTTTTTTGTATAAAACTTGTATAGTATGAAGGTTTGTCGATCCGATTTCATATTTTCATCTAAATGTACATAAATTGCGGGGTGGTAGGGTGTCTGTACCCGACTGGATCGCGACCACCGTACACCAGGTGGAACACCCGCCATAGTGACACGTTTGGGCGTGTCGCGTTCCGGGATCAGCCGGTGTATATCCAGCAACGGGGGGGGAGTGGCTGTCCCTGACTGGGTCGCTTTCAGGCCGGCATGACAGCGGCGATCGGCGATAGATAGTATGTCTTTCGGTGGTCGCCATTGTTTTTGGATTGTACTGTGCTTACCATCAGGCACAGTACAGTCACTTTGCCGAGCTACAATAAAAAAAAAAAAAAATCAAATGTAATCCTAAATTTACTATTAAACGTTGCTTTTTGGCAACATAAATTTGATTAGATAATTCGTAAACATTTTAATTACTTTCTTCTATCCATATAATATAAGAATGTAAAATTAATGTGCCTGTTGTACTTTTTAGATTTGTGTAAAAAAAATTATCGCAGGTGTCTAGGAAAAAATAATAAAATATTCAATCATTTATATAAACGACTGTTTGTTTGTATAAACATGCATCACTGCCAAAGCATTGCGTTCATGATAAAACCATTTAATCTCGTTTTATTAAAATCGGTTCTCTCTATCAAAAGTTATTGTAATTTTAATGACGAAGCGAATTAAGTACGAGTGGAAAGTAGATAAGTAAATGGACTTAATATATTCAGATGATATTATTAGTCACTGTTTTTTTACAATAGGTTCCACGCGGATAGAGTCGCGGGACAACTAGTCAGTAATAAAATAGTAGAACATTCTTCAATAAAGTTTATTCAACAATTTTCACAACCCTACTCAAGGTCTAATATTTTCCATTCTTAAAGAAAATTCATTGATCCATTGACGTATGTTCTGCTTATGGATGTTCCTGGCCATTTTCACGGACTCAGGGTCGGCAGGGTTACTGGTCATCAGGTCCAAATGGTGGGCACCCTCGACGATTACAACGGATTTAATAGTGTCGCTCAAGCTGCTTAGAATACCACCTACAAAACATATCAATACTATATCATCGATTAACTATTCACTAATCATTATCACCAGCCTGTAAGAGACCCACTGCAAGGCCATAGGCCTCTTCCTGAAGGAAGGTAAGGACATAATCACCGCGACAGCCCACGATGTATTAACAAATTCAAACGGGACAAATCCACATTTCTATATTTCCCACATACAGTGATTTACAGTGAATTACAAGACCATTTCTCAGATTCAAGTTTCCTCACGATGTTTTCCTTCATCGTTAGCCGATAGCGATATCTATTTAAATGAGGAAATGTACGCAAATTCCCAAAAATTCGTTGGCTCATGCCGGGCTTCGAACCTGCGGACATTCGAGTGAGATTCCGCCGGTCAATTAGACCATCGCAACTTTAAACTATAACTAATGTGGTGACAAAATCATTATCAATTAAAGTCAGTATCAATGACAGAATGAGAAAAATGATAAGCAAGATAACGTAGAATTAAAAAAAGGGAGCCAAGGGAAACTCATACGTAACAATAATAAAACGAATAGTAGGAAAGATAAAAAGCAATTTTAAACGACACAAATGCAAGAAACAATTAGTTCAAAGCAATATTCTGAATTATGTCATTTGTTGGAATAAGACAATATTGTATTTTAGAGAGTATAAAATACAAACCATTTTTTTTCTAACTGACTACGCTATTGACCTAGTAAGGTCTTAACAGCTTCAGCGGCCTACTAAAGATACAAACTGCATATCAAAACTATTTAAACGCTATTGTTTTATTATAAGACTTATATTTTATAGTTATAGTTTTATTATTAGACTAGCGGCCCCGGCAGACGCTGTCCAGCTCTGATTATAAAAAAAAATCTTGACAAATTATACACCAAAACGTTCCCCATGAATCACTTTATCCACTGGTGAAAACCGCTTGAAATTCCGTTCAGTAGTTTTTGAGTTTATTGCGAACAGACAAACAGACAGACGCGGTAGGGGACTTTGTTTTATACTATGTAATGATATGTCCGTAGAGTATGTAAAACAAACATTTTTGGTATATTCCGTACTGGAAAATGTTCAAAAATAGTTTTATAGGTCCCTACCATTCACCATCTTGAGTATTGAATTAAATGTTCAATCACCTGCAGCCCACGGATCCATAAGTCCATTACTGAAGACGATATTGGAAGCCGCTTGTAGCATACCACCTCCGTATTCGATCCTCGCTAAGTCTGGCTTAGGATACGTGTTATACTTCCGGTGGCATTCCTGTGAAAACTCGGTGAAGTTCCACGGCGAGGGTTCAAACATGTCATTCTTGCCCGTCGCACAAATAGGCATCACCATTTCTGTGCAAGCCTGGAATTCAACATTATCAACAATATACGTAATATAATAGCCGTGGATCAAAACACTGAAGAAACTTAAAAATAATATGTCTTGAGCGCTGAAGTTTGCTGACTATACGGTCATATAGTATTACGTGGAAGTACATGTCACCAATCCATTGTGTTTATGTTATGAATGTTGTTAGCCGCTTACTGCAGGAAAGGTTAAAAGAACTATAACCTTGAAGCTAATTATAATAGCTTACTATTCCTGAGGACTGAGTTCTTCTTCTTCATTTTATTTCTGGCAGTCAATCCTCTAGATTATTACTGACAATGATATTACAAATCTTTTGTGATAATTTTAATGTTCTGACAAGATGGTGGCCTTCTTGTTCGAACTTTCCATGAAGTTTTTTTGGTATATCAGAATTCATGCTTTGTGGTCTTACTTCACTTCCACTTGTGTACAATAACTGAACTATATTACGTAAAAACCACCAATATTACACAATCTAGCGTGAAATAACACTTGAGAATAAAATATAAAAGCCTCTACATCAGACTAAGATCTTGTTAAAACCTCTTTGGGAAAACAACAGCGCAAGTTCTACGGCTTTGCAATAGAAACAGGTGTGATAGTAATTCTTCTGCAATCGAATCTTGAACAAGTTCTACTTTTCCACTGCCATTTAATGCTTCTTTTTCAACTTTCGTATACTTTTGATTATAACTACGACACGATAGCAAAATATTATAGTCAATTTCTAGTACTAATTTAAAAATACTCGTCTGGCCTCACTAAATAGTACCTGCTAATTCAGTATATTGTGTTTAGAAAAACCGATTCGACAAATGACTATGAACAAGTGTATTAACATGTAATGCAACAATTTTTTGTACAAAAATCTAAAAAGTGTAGATGCTTTCTATATATATTCTAATTATATATATATAGACTAGCGGGCCAGACAGACGTTGTCCCGCCTTGATTATAAATCCGGGTCAAATTATATACCAAAACGTTCCTCGTGAATCACTTTATCCACTGGTCAAAACCGCATAAAATCCGTTCAGTAGTTTTTGAGTTTATCGCGAACAGACAGACAGACGCGGTAGGGGACTTTGTTTTATACTATGTAATGATATGAAGTTGCTAATATTACCTGGTAATCCCAACCGGTCGCGTTCATGTTTCCATAGTAAGCGTTCGTGAAATCCACGCAATTATTTTTATTTTTGTAATTAGTGAAAATATTGATGACTTTCCCTAGACCCTGAAAATTTTGTTAAATTGCCTTCAGTTACTTGCGTTTTATAATATTATGCCATTATGTGAGGTGTGAAATGCCATTGCGTACGTTTGTTCTTACTGAGCAAAAGCGCAGAATTTACATCTTTTTTTTCCATTCATATGTTAACATTACGCAAATCATGTTATAAAATGGCTTTAACACTATCATCTCGATCGTACGCTTTGCCATGGGGTTTTTTATTAGGGACAGGTAAACAATATTAATCATCGAGGTTTTCTTAGGATTTCCTCTTATTCGTATTTTGAAGACTTTGCTTACCAATAATAAATAATACATTGAGAAGATCACAAACTATAAGTATTATGAATATTTTTCTCTACTAAGCTTTCAATAGAAAGAATTCTATTGTAATTATAGTTTTCTAACACCGAATTGTAATATTATCGATACAAGTGTATATATGGGATCTGGTTTTATTGTTTTAGAATTACAATTTTAGATATGAGAAAAATGGGAAGTTATAGTTAATCCAGAATATTTAGACCTCAATCTTCGTATTTTGGAAAGACTATACGGTGGTGAAGTAGTAACCTTACTACACTATACTATAAAATCTAACTTACTTCGAGAAGTTCCTGCCCCCTCAAAGTCTCATTCAAATATTGGCAAACAAACCGCACAGGTTGCCCAGGTAATGGCATCAAGAAATCTGATGGGAACGGATAATTAACCATCGCCATTGTCGTGTACATGGAAGACATGAAGTCGATCAGTTCCTGCACATTCGTTGAGTTCACTGGGTTACATAAATGCCAGTTTTTATGGAGCCATTCTGAACCGTTAACCGACGTTGCGTATTCTCTGCAAATATGTAACTATGTTGTTTTATCTACACATATAATAAGAATGTAAAACTAACATGTCTGTACTTTTTAGATTTTTGTGAAAAACGTTGTTGTAGGTGTCTAGTATTAAGTAATGAAATATATTTCAATCATTTCATTGTTTCATTAATATTCTTCCACTCTATCAAAAGTTATTATAATTTTAATGACGATGCTACTTAAGTACGAGAGAAAAGTAAATCTATCTATACTAATATATAAAGCTGAAGAGTTTGTTTGTTTGGTTGAACGCAATAATCTCAGGAACTACAGATCCTATTTGAAAAAGTCTTTCGGTGTTAGATAGCTCATTTACCGAGGAAGGGTATAGGCTATATATCATTACTCTAAGATCGATAGGAGCGGAGCGACAGTGAAGAATATTTCAAAATCGGGTTGTTTTTTTCCTTTTCGCTGTGTGTTAGCGTCAGTATTATATACATTGCCATGGTAATGTGATAAGTTTCTATCGCAAACATTTTCAAAGATTATTTTGTGTTTCTATTCAAGACGTTTATTCTACGTTTGTTTTGTTTCCAATTTTTTATTTGTAATCTATTACGTATTATAAAAATAAAGTGTGTGTATGTAAAATTAAAATAACTTTTTGGTGAATGGATATGGCTACGAATAACTAAAAATATATTTTTTCAATTATTGTTGGTATTTTATATTATTATATTTTGTTTGTTTGTTCCGAGTTATGTTCGAAACGGCTGGACCTATTTTAACGGGAATTTTACTGGCACATATCCGAAATTATAGCGGGTGAAATATTCTATTTTATTTGTTGAACTGTTATCCGTCCATTCGTCCGTGTGAAGTTTATCAAAAATATGTTGGTTATTGTAAACAAACGCGTGAGACGTGCGCTTTACTGGACTTCTGTTATTATTCATATATCTAATGTACACGTTACCTGATATAGTAGATGGCGTGCGTGTCGTACTTATAAATGTTTTTGAAAAAGCATTTATGTAATGTACACATCTACTCATAATTTTACATTTCTTTAATACATTTTAAAAAAGCGTGTGCGGATCCGCATGTAGGTACCAGCTAGTGGACTTATACATTCAGATATGTTTATTAGTCACTGTTTTTTTTATAAAAAATTTCACGCAGGCGAAGTCGCGGGCGCATCTAGTTATATATAAAAACATATTTTTTTATCAACATCAACTATCAAATTATCATTCATGGCTAAATTATGATTAAAAATTTCATTTTTATATCTTTTTCATCTTCCTCCATTAACCGAATTTCAGGATCTAGTCGAGTTAATTCATATAAAAATAAAATGAGATAAAACAGTTCAGCATCTTTTTTTATCTTTTTGTCAACTAATCTTCAACATTTTTCTTTTGGTTACTAATTATAGACAAACTTTAGTGTTATCAATAAAATGATTGGAATTAGGCATGGATAAAAGAATTCAGTTACGTTTTCTTCTCTTTATGCCAACCGATTTTCTTAATTTAATAAAAATAATTGAAAACATTTTTTTTACCTTACAATGGAGGAGTCGAAGCTTTATTTATAAATCTCTACTTTTCATACTTCAAGTTCTTTCTTTACTATAACAATATTATAATCTAGAACATTTGTACACTCTTTGGCAAAAAACTACGACGGTATTGAAACTTAAAAAAACTATTGAATCTATGGTCTAAGTTTGCTCACTAGTTCTATTGAATACCCTAGGAAAATATTATTATTTACCTAATAACTTTCCATGATGCTTTAATATTGTTGACGCAATTTAAGTTGGCCACGTTATAGTTGGACGTGACGATTCTGTTGAAGACCTCGCAGGGGATCATGCCCGGGAACATGTGTACTGGCGCTGACGCTGCTATGGCCCCGGTTACTAGATGCGGGTATTTCATACGCATGTAAGCAGCGAGCATACCGCCGTAAGAACCTGGAAGTACAATTTACATGAGCAATGAGCGAGCATGTTATATACCAGTCCTTGTCAAATTTTTTGACCGCAATGAATATGGTTATTCGTTTTGGCAACCAATCTTCTAGTAGATTATTACTGCTATTGTCGAGTAGGTAATAATATTACAAGTTTCCTGCGATCATTTCAATGTTCTAACAAGATGGTGGCCCATTGTTCGAAATTTCCAGGGCGTTTTATTACCAAGTCAGAATCCATGCTCCGTGGTATTTTTACTTGTGTACAATAAACTATATTACGTAAAATGTCACCAATATTATTAAATATATAGTCAAATAACACAAGATTATGAATAAAATAATGGTTAAAATAAAATACCGAACTATACATTTTGATTTAATTTGGTATAAAACTACGTATGATATTTTTTTATATTTACTTATAACAAGAATAATAAATATGTATTTTCTTTTCTTGTATATTCTGTAGCGCTTTTAATTGAGACGTCTTTGAAGGTGGTAGAGCCACGCTGAAGTTATTACTGGTTTCAGCATGAATGGGTCGGCTCGCCCGGGGTGCTACCACCCGACCCACAAAAAACTGTCATGAAGTAACAGTACTTGCATTGTTGCGGTTCGTTCGGTCAGTAATTATTGTATCTCTATCTCACTTTGCAATCTATATATATATTAGAGATTTCTATCTCTGGAATCTACGGAACCATAAGGCGTAGCGACTTGAAATATGGTAGGAATATTCCTTTCGCCGAGTAGAGGTCAGCTAAGAACGGATTTTACGAAATTCCACCCACAAGGGGGGTTGCGGGGGGCTAATCAGGGCGGGACAACGTCAGCCGGGCCCGCTAGTATACTATATTATTAGCAATGTAATATTGTTAACAATAATGATCTTCAATTACTGTGTACTGTACCTACGATCGCAATACTCTTATATTACCGAGTGAATAACAAAAACATTCTATATTTTACGTCATTAAATTGATAAGTAATATTAAATAGCGTATTTTACAACATAATATAGTTTATTTGTAGCTCGCAACAAGGAAAATGATCATTTATTTCTATTGTTTTATTATGTGGTTTCATTCTGTCGCTTTGAACGCATTCTATTAAAACAATGATATAACGATATCTAAATAAACCACTTCTATGTATTGTATTCGACATCATACTTTTCGATTGGTTAGTTGAAAAGCCCTTACATTATATATTACGTTGCCCTCAGAGACGTGGATTTTATAGCTATTTTAATAGAGTTATATAGTTGTGAAATTATGTATAACAGCTGTCTCACTGGTCATAAATGCAAATATGCTATACTAGCGGGCCTAGTGGACGTTGTCCCGCCCTGATAATAAAAAACCTTGAACAAATTATATAACAAAACACGAATCACTATATCTACTGGTGAAAACCACATAAAAATCCGTTCAGTAGTTTTCAGTTTATCGCGAACAGACAGACACAGAAACAGACGTGGCAGAGGACTTTGTTTTATACTATGTAATGATGATAATGATTTAACGAATAGGAACTATATCAGTGACTTACTGCAGAGCGCATTTTTTTAGCTATTTGCTCTACTAACTATATAAATAACATACTTATGATATATGTAAATAATTTATAGATTTAGCATTCCACTATAATGGCGCCCAATGTTATGTAACGATGTCGCCTAAGATGGTAAGCACGCAAACCTAAACGGGACCGGATCTCTCAAGTGCAACTCTCTGACCACGCGTAAAGGTGCTTGTTTTGGTGACTGTTTTTCAATTCGAGGGTGGTAGCTAGACTGCCCCACTTAAAGATAGCGTTACTACAATGTTATGGTCTCATATCGATGTTCTTTTTTTTAGGTCCGTCTCATCCGTAACGATTCAAATCTACGTCGTGTCGATTGAAGCGGTATCCGAAAGCATTGACCACTGAGCCATCATCGCTTTAAAATCTTACTTCATGTAAAAGTAACAATGACAAAAAAATCCTTTCATTTATTCATTAGTTTTACCATCTAAATCCTGACTTATAAACGGAATAGTGGAAATTTTTTGGCGAGATCTTGGAATGTCATTTAATAGACTATTTCATTCATAACTAGCAGGCCAGGCGGACTTTGTCTCGCCCTAATAATAAAAAACCTTGTTGTATTATATAAGTCTACCCCATAAATCACTTTATCTACTGGTGATAACCGATGGAAAATCCGTTCAGTAGGTTTTGTGTTTATCGCGAACAGGCCGACAAACGTGGCAGAGGACTTTGTTTTATAATATGTTGGGATCTTTTGTTATTTGGCTCTATATTTTGTAACACTGGTGGTGTTTTACGTAACATAGTTTGGTTATTGGGCACAGATGGTGTAGAAGTGGATCGGAAATAATACCAGGGAGCATGAATTCTGAGATATCACAAAAATTTCCTGGAAAGTTTTAACAAGGGGCCACTATCTTTTTAAAACATTGAAATGATCACAAGACACTTGAAATATTACACTACTCGATAATGGCGTAATTACCTAGAAGATCGGTTGCCAAAAAAAAAGTGGATTATAGGAAATCGTGAATATATATACGCTTACCGCCAAAAACAATGACAGGATATCTAGGCTTCAGAGCGTCTCCTTGTAAATAATTTATAAGATCCGCGAAATCTGCCATCGCCTGGGAAGAAGTCAAGTAGCCGATGTGGTCGTTGTCCAATGATTTATCCCCATATGGCATGGAAGCTCCATAATATCTGAATTATATATAAAAATATATATCAGATGGTTACCATAAAATATTAATGGAGTAATAAATTACACAGATTATTCATTGTATGAGTTAACGAGATGCCGCTAAATGTTTGTATGTGCCTAAAAAAATGTTATGTCGTTACTCTACTCCACCGTGAAGTATAGTCTATCAGTTTGAAATTATAATATACAGATTTTGACGTTTTGACAAACAGACAGATAGACAGATATTTCTGAAAATGATTGAAGTGTATTTTAATACTTATTGCAAGAGAAACAAATTAAAAATCTAAAAAGTACAGACGCTTTGCTTTTACTTTCTTGTTATATGTATAGCTACTGTGCTATTTGGCTCTATATTTTGTAATATTGGCATTAATTTGGCATTTTATGTAATATAGTTCGGTTATTGTGCACAAGTGAAGTGGATCGAAAATAATAGAACGGTGTATGCATTCTGAGATGCCACAAAAACTGCCTGGAATGTTCCCACAAGAAGACCACCATTTTGTTGGGGCATTGAAATTACCACAAAATAATTTTAATATTATTTATTACTCAATAATGGCAGTAATAATCAGAAAGATTGGTTGCCAAAAAAGAAGGAAAAAAGTTTTTAATATTTATTTTACACTTAACGGCTAATCGATAACAGTGCCTATTCTGAGTGGCCGATCACTAACAGTGCCTCAAAACTTGTAAATATTTACTAAATATTATAGGTTAAGTTGATTGAATTATCACCTGTGTTCAGCGAAAACAACCTTGGCTTCGAACTCTGGAGCTAACTCCCACATGAGACCGGTGTGCTGCGCGAATAACTCTATTTGACCCTGGAACATAAAATTTATTTGCATTTTATTGAATGTTACCGTAAATTACAAAATTGAAAACGGCCCTAATATTACGCATTTCACAAAAACGATAACAGAAATCTATATAAATAAAATAATATGAGGTCTGTCGTTGTGTGCACATATTTTGGCCAGTATTTTTTGTATTACTTTTTAGACATTTAGATCTCTTAAAAATGTATCACAATATCGTGATTTAACAAAAATCTATGGAGATTTTAAGAAACTACAATTATTATAAGAACTACGCGTTCAGCAATGTGGGAACGGGGGATAAACGGTATTATTATGTGTATGCCCAATAGAGGTAAATAATTTTGTAAGCAGAAGACAAGGTATAGTTATATCGCCTTCAATTATTTTTTGTTTTTCTCTAATCGTAAAATATATTGTTAGTATATATAATATATTATGAGCAAGTGTTATACGAGACTGTAAAGTTATGTAATACTAATTATGAAGGGCTTTTTTATTCGTTCCTGGTAATATTAATTAAACATTATAAAATTTAATTTCAATGTTGATAAAAATCCAAAACTTTTAGATTTATACATTATTCTACGGTATACATTTTAAAGTAAAAGTAAGGACATATAATATTTTATATATGGATTTTTTTCTTTTGAATTTATGGATTTTAATTTCTATTCTAATGAAAGAACGAGATAGACACACGTCGCTAAAGGCGTATATTAAAAAGTTTTCAACTCTTCTTTGAATGGTGTTTATTTAATGTGCCTCTTTTCCTTATGGCGATAGTTATAGGTACTAAGTAAAAATTGTTGGTATAAACTAACAAGATTTATTCGTTTTTCAGAAACAATTTTTTAAAGTATGTATGTATTATTTATTCATTTACTCTTATTTTATCAAATATTATTTAAGAATCATGTCATGTTTTAACTAAATACTTTATACAAAAAGAGTCCTTTAAATACATGATACAAATAAATAAAACTGTAGTGTCTCTTTGTAATGTCAAAATAATAGCTTTTTACTAAATATATATGACAGAGGGTACTTATAACGAAAAGTCATTTTTTTAAATTTTACGAAACGGTTGGTTTGATTTCGAAGGGTATTTCACTGGCAGATAACTGACGTTATAAGGAACAACTTAGAATACTTTTATTTTAGGAACGTATATTAAAGTTACGCGCAAATATAACAAACTAAAGAAGCGGTGTCCAGTACCTTTAAAATAAAACATTTTTTTATGCTAAATTCCACGCGAACGAATTCGCAGGCAACAACTAATAGGTAATATAAATATAAAACAGATAAATCTTATATACAATGCTTGTGACTGTTCCCTTGTAACATAGTATTTACAGAGTCAATTATATTAATATTCATATGCCATAATGTTTGTATTAAAGGCAAGCGAAATATATACGATCGATGATAATCTTGGAGTTGCTCCTAATATTCTGAAAAAGTCGTCTACTTTACTTACTTTGCTTTTTACAAATAGTACTTTCTTTCTTTTCAACGACAGTTATGTGGATGTTTGTAAAAATGGAATTAAAAAAAGTTACGTTTTTAGTTACACTTCATAATTTGAGCGTTATGCTCGACGTACGAGTGATCCGATGATGTATATATAGAATTCACATAAATAGCTCTTCCATTATTATTATACTTTAGTATAATATTTACCTATATTACTGTTTTCCTCAGAGATATTATTAACCAATAATTTATCTGTAGCACCAAAGCGTTTACGCCAATGTTATAAAAAGTAGATGTGATGTTGGTGTTTTTTATTCATAATCTTGGGTTATTTAACCCAATATTTTTAAATATTTCTGGCAATTTACGTAATATAGTTGGCTTATTGTGCTAAGTGATGTGGATAGGAAATGATATGATGAAGCATGAATTATGAGTTATTACAAAAACTCCCAGGAAAGTTCTAACAAGAAGACCACCATCTTATTATAACGTTGAAGTCGCCACAAGATACCTCCTGTGTATTAAATAACCCATTAGATAAAATAATCTTTAATAAAGAGGATTTGTTACCAAATTAAGAAGAACAAGAAGTTATAACCATAGATGTTGTTTAAGAAGCTTGTAATTTTGAAACAAATTACTTTTGTCTTTGATAAGAGATACCAATAACATTTTAAATTATATTTTCGCTCATTAATATAATGCCTATTAGTATATGATGCATAAACAAACAATAAGTTCATTGTATCCAATCAAAATCCATGAGGTCATTGGAATATTTATCCAATGTAGTAACTTGCTTGTGATGCGAGATAGAAAATATTTTATTGACAACCGTATCTTGCTGATAGTACTCATTTATTATTTATTACAATAAAAACAATATTATTTATTATAATGTTACTACCAGATATCAAATTATTATTCGTGGTGTTGTAAGAGTCTCTAGGTAAAAAAAAATTATAACATTAAATTAAGCTATAAAATTGACATAAATAAATAAAAACTTACCTCATTGCCAGTGTAAAAGAAAATCGGCCCTTTACCACTATCCCAAAAATCTTCGCTCTGCAAGTATTTCATACGGAATGTATCTTTGTTCTGAAAACCGAAATGATCCACCGGCACGTTGATCCATTTCGTCTCATACTTGTATTCGGATTTAACAGAATTTAATATTGTGAGAAATATGAACAGGAACAACATTGTAAAACGTTAGTTCACGTGCGTTATATTTAGAGTTACAAGTGATAATGAGTGATCGCGTTTGGCCATGCGAAGCGTAAACTCTGTTTATGTAATGAACGGACTATCGCATATAAAAGTGTTTCATAAAAAAAGTCGAAGCAGTGTTAAGTGTAAACTGAAAACAGTGGAATAACTGTGCACTTTTTTGAAATATTTAAGTTTCGTACTTTGTTAATTAATATATTAACATAAGTCTGGTTTTCACATACATTGACACTTTGAGCAATAATAGAGTCGTTATGTTTCAAAATCAGCTAAATTCAATTTTAGTTGTTCCTAATATTTTACGTTACTTTTCAAGATCTTGAAATTTGGTACATGTAAAATATTAAGATCATTAAAAAAAACTAAAAAACTTACGAACGGAAATGAAATTTGAACTTCGTTCTCGGTGTGAATTCTTTAAAAAATGAAACATGACGTATGAACAATTAAAATTGGATTTAGCTCACTTTGAGATGTAAAGACTCAGTTATATATATTTTATATAGTTCATTAATTAATCAAACATATGTTGGGTTGCACAAGCTCAGTACACAATATCAATATTACATGTACACAGGCCGCTACACTATGTGTCGCTAGTCCGACGCATACGCAAACGTCACGAGCATCTCGAATTCGTCGTTGACGCGAACCCATAAGTTATTTCCCTACCAAAAATCGCTCAACGCAGCTAAAGAAATTTCCACTTAACAAATGGTTACGGTATTAAAATCGTCATATATATATTTTTATCGATTTAAAAGTTAGCTTTTGATTACAAAGTTAGCTTATTTTAAATTACAACACAGATCACGATTGTCATACATTAGGAGGAAAAGCCGCCATAGGCGCGTCGCCACGCGGGATCACCCGATGTATATACGAGTACAATGATCAAATAAAGTGTATTCGACTGAAGAGCTACGCCAAATTCACAACGTGACAAACCAGTCACAGTGCCTTTCTTTGTTTCTCATATTTCTGGATCGGCCAGTGTATATTTGGCTTATTTGACATAACAGACAAGAATGCTGACGATTGTTTTTGGATTACACTGAGTTAATCTCGATACCATCTTGAAAATGGTGGCAGTTTGTTATTATACAATTAAAAAGAAAAACGGTAAGCCTAAAAAAGGTAAGATTCAGATGTGGTTGTCGTTTCACTGCGACCTTACTTGATGATTTTTTTTTGCTAATGGCAACCATTAGAAGATGACCTATAAAATTAATGAATACATTACGATACTTTACTCGAAAGATCAAGCTCCTTTAGACATTCTAACTCCAGTCATTCGATGCTTAATGATTTTGTTTCTACGGAGGCATGATTAGTTCTATTTAATTAACACTCCAATCCTATAATGATAAATGTAATAGGTATGAGGTCTAGAAAAAAATCCTACGGGTGCTGACTAATGTGTGGATTGATTTATGCTGAATTGATAGAAAGATGGTAATTGTTCTGATTGAAAGATAATAAATATACAAGACAAGAACACTTTTGTTAGTGAATGTTCAACATCTTCATATGAGTTCAATAACTTATAACTGTATTTTCGCTACGAAGATTTGTTTTTATGTTTCCTAGTTTATAAAAAGTCAGTTATTATAGTTTTACTATTAAGCTTTTTTTATATTTTGTAAATTCTAGCGTTTGATCACGGTCTTACCTGATGTTAAATGACGACGTGATCTAAGACGGTAAACTTACAGGGGAACTGGCTCTCGAGTGCAGCTGCTGGAACACGCAAGCAGTTGTTGGACGATAGATTTTCAGCTTTGGAGTGTCTTGCTACTTTGCTAGTAGTAGTACTACAACTTTGCTAGTCAGATAGGCGATTAAAAAAGTGCTATGGTTTCACCACGACGTTTTCCTTTGCCGTATGAAACGAAAATGTCTTTGTAGACAACGGCTCGGGAGTTTTTGGTGGGATCTTGAAATGTCATGTACTGGATATTATATTTTATTCATAATCTTCTGTTATTTAACTCTATATTTTGTAATATTGGTGATGTTTTAGGTAATACAGTTCGGTTATTGTGGACAAGTGAAGTGGCTAGGAAATAAAATCATGGAGCAAGCATTCTGACTTCTTACAAAAATTTCCTGGAAAGTTCTATCAAGAAAGTTGTAATATCATTACCTACAAGACAATGACAGTAATAATCTACTAGAAGATTGGTTGCTAACAATATAAACAGAAACCAGACAACGGCTCTTATACTTTCATATTCTAAAAATGAAATAAAAAGACACAAATATACAATTTTTTTTTTGTTCTGTATTTTCATTTTATAATAGAACGTGTCAAATAATATCGTAGTTTCGAATGAAGATAAACAATAACAAAGGAATAAGTAATTTCGTGAATCTTCTTCGTCTTACCCTTATCCCACCTAAGTAACAACATGTTTTCCTCTTCCACTATCCCCTGTCACATGTCATCTCAGTATTCACACCTTTTATACACATATCACTTTTCACACAATCCATGCATACCATTTTCGGTCTTCCTTTACTCCTATAACCGTCCACCTTCATACTCAAGACTTTTCTACTTACATGACTTTCTCTTGTCCCAACATGCCCATATCATGCTAACCTATTACTTCTCAACTGCTCTGTCACCGGTGTTATTTTCAAACTTACTCTGACATACTCATTCTTAATCTTAGTCATTCTAGTAACACCACACATCCATCCTAACATTCGCATCTCTGCCACACGTAATCTTTTCTCATCCGTCTCTTTCGTGGCCCAGCACTCGGATCCATATAATAATATCCATATAATTTCGTGAATATTTTTCAATAATACTTGTGTTCTTGATGATACCTTTAGTCAGTGTATCGAAGTTCATTTGACCCCTTCGCGTCTGCGACAGACTACGGGCTCTCGAATACAACGAGTTAATGTATGATATGATTACCATTGTTTCGATATTTACATTTTTTAAATATCTGGTGATCGGAATTCTATCATAATTCATTAATTTTTGAAGGTTCAAAATTAAGAGGAAAAATATGCACTTTATCCAAATTATTTTAAACACTAAAGCTCGTTAATATCTAGTTAAGCAGACCGATATAGGCCATTAAACGATAGCCATACGCGTTGAAACAAAGATAAGGATTGCTACATCGGTATAACTGGGTGGTCGTCCGACCTGCATAAACACTAGACGAAAGATTGTATTTATTTTATTTTATTTTTAGCAACTAATCATCCAGATTAGTACTGTCATTGTCGAGTAGGTAATAATATTCCACGTGTCCTCCTTTGTTAAAACTTTCCATGGAATTTTTGTGGCATCTCAGAATTCATGCTCCGTGGTATTATTTTCCATCCACTTCACTTATGCACCATAACTAAACTATATTACGTAAAATGCCACCAATATTACAAAATATAGAGCCAAATAATACAAGATTATGAATAAAAGTATATATAAAGTTTTAAAACTAAACTTACGGAACATATTCAATCCTCATTAAACACACGCAACTGATACTTAGAAACTCACAAAAGTATACCGATGTATTCACTCAGTCACACACACATACGCATACACGTGCACCTTTTTATTTTTCTACTATGTATTACTATTATTAAATAAGGTGTAGATAAGACATAAGTGACACATTGTTAGGAATGCATATCTATTATAATTATTATACGATGGAAATCCCTTGGTTAAACCAATATTGTAATAACTACATATGTAAAAATTTGAATTATTTAATTAACTGTTGATTTCTGTATGAATAAATAAATAAAAATATAAAAGTCACTACATGACAGACTAAGATCCCGCCAAAAAACTAAACGAAAGATCCTCGCTTAGTCTTAAATTAGTCTTGTGAAAACCCTATTTTGTATCGAATAAAATAAATTGTTCTTTTTTAAAAAGCTCTTAACTATATACCGAGTTTTGACTATCTACTAAGCAGAAAGAAAATAAACAAAATCTGTTCATAATCAGAGAATATGTACTTCTGCCTCTGCCTATTTATATATAGAATATGTTATAAGGCTTAAATATGATAGAAAGCCTATATGGCGTATGTATATGTTCAAATGTGATTTTAGATATCACTTTTTTATATTGCAGGACAAAAAGCGCAGTGCGATCTAAAAACAACGATATTTGTTTTAAATGTTGTGTATACTAAATACCTAATTGTCATAAAAGATATTAATATTAACAATTATTTAATGACGTGAAATAAAATGCATACACATAACAAATAAATTTAATTATATAAATATTATAAGGTACAACATTTCATGTGAGGGTCTGAAGTGGTTCTACCGAATCTTACAAAAATGCCACCAAAAGGAAGAGACGAGCAAATTAAAATAACTATCTTACGTAATTTTTTACGGTCCCTTATTAATTTTCAAGTCAATTACTTATAGATTTGTAAAGAACAGTGTAATCTCTCTAAGCATTTTCAGACACACCGTTTATTACAAGGAAAAAGAGGGAACTTGTTATACCTGTACGCGGCTCGCTTTGATGTGCATCGATAAAATTCTACCTTCGTTTAAGACATACTATACAAGTAAGGTATTCGATCTGGTTCGTGCTTAGTTTAAGACTTAAGTACTAATTGATATATACATATATCGAAAGATAATACCGGTTACTTCAAAAAATAAAAACTATAGTGCAACTACGAGTAATGTGGCCCACAATACGTGTTCGATTCATGTAGAAATATATCAAATATTCAAGCTTTTAAAGAATCATTTATTAGTTATTAGCACTGAAACGTATGACACGAAGGAAAAGAAAGTAACAGGTTGCCAACCAGCTTACAAGAGCTTTGATTCATAGCGCTACGTAAAACTAGATCTATAAACCACTTAGAATACATTGCTCTCTTTACAACGATGCGATATAACTGATTAATATAAGCCAATAATTATTTATACTATCCAATGCTCGGTTGGTATTAATTTTAAAAAATATGAGATTATTTCATCTCATTGAGACAATTTCTTTTAATTCAAGAACTTTAGACAAAGCACCCGATATAGGTACATGAATGTTATCAATATAGAATGCTGTCAATGTTTGAGGGCGAATAAACATTGTTATTCATTATCCGACCAACTTTTGACCTAGTATTCACCGTTCTTGCTTGCTCTCGAGTAATTTGCAATTCATATTTTCCGATTCTTGTTACCAATATAAAAGGTTACTAATTTAAAAACGGGCCAACTTTGAATAATAAGATGCGAAAAATATAATTAAACGTTATTTTAATACACCTCATTTATGTCGATTTGATGTTTTAGTTTTTAAATTTTATAATCTAATGCAAGTTCTATATTTAATTTTGATTTAAAAATAAAACAGGGAGCTTTCGGCGGGATCTTATCATGTCATGTAGTGGCTTTTATATTTTATTCATATCCTTGTGTTATATCATTCTATATTTTGTAATATAGGTGGCATTTTACGTAATGTAGTTAGGTTATTGTACAAATGTGAAGTCGGTGGAAAATAATACCACGGAGCATGAATTCTGAGATGCCACAAAAACTCCATAGAAAGTTCTAACAGGAGGTCCACTATCTTTGTCAGAACATTGAAAAGAAAGAAGCAGGGATTTTAGTATTTGCTTGACAGCGAGCATGAGGTGTTGTAGGTGGTAGAGCCACGCTGAAGCTATTACTGGTTTCAGCATGAATGTGTCGGCTCGCCCGTGATACTACCACCCAACCCACAGAAACACCGACGTGAAGTAACAGTGCTTGCATAGTTGCGTTTTGTTCGGTCAGTGAGAGCGCCGGACGGCCACCTCCCTTCCTCTTCCTGCCCCTCTCCTCCACCCTTCCCCCTCCCCCAACCACAGGCTGGCAACGCACTTGCGACTCCCCTGGTACTGCTAGTGTCTATGGACGGTGGTGATCATTTAACATCAGGCGAGTCACCTGTTCGTTTGCCTCCTATGATATAAAAAAAGTTAATATTAGAAACGCGATTTTAATACCCCAATACAAATAATTTTCGGAAAATTTTCATTTAAATGTTTGCGACCCGAAAAAACAATTCATTTGCATCGTGGTTTTATAAAACCACACAACGTTTTGAACCAATAATCAAGTTTCAACATTACACCTAATTAAAATGCTCTTTGTACACGCATCAGAAATGATGATCTCATTTAAGAAATTTAGCCTTCGAATTACTTCTGTCATAAGAATGCATCCAGCATAATGAACGCAATGACGCACGCATAATGCCGGCCATCCTGCGTCCCACCCAACAGTAGCGGAATTGAATAATATTATACTTGCAATTTGCTTCGATATACCTCAATATACACATAAGACAAGTCCAGTACTTTTCAACCAAAAATCAATTATCTAATATTATAATACTTGTACGTCTACGACATTAAGTACTCTATATTATTTTCAACACTTCGATTAAATTCATTTTACTATTAATTTCTTTTAATAATCTGACTCATAACTATTAAAAAAAACTATTTACGTTTGTACTAGCTAAGCAAGCTAACTAGCTAAGGCATCTTCTATGGAACCCGAAAGGAGAATAAGGCCGATTCAAACATCTATAGATTTGTTCAGATACCTGCATTTGAGAATCAGTCCAGTTTTAGGTTTAGCGAGTCTATCATCTTTGATCACACCATCATTTAAGATCAGATAAGATTGTGGTCAAAATCTAAAACCTATAAAGTAGGTATGTAAAAAAAATGTTAAAAAACAATATAATTTTTGTTTGGATAAGTCACGTGAATGAAGTCACAGACACCACTTAGTATAATTTTTTTACAATCTCTACGTAGGTAGGTACTAAAAAGAGGAACGGTCATTCAATATAAAAGTTTTATAAAATATTACGACAAGTTTACAGTATATTTTCTTTATTTAAACTTAAATTTGTATCCAATTCACATTCGAACGTTTTTATTTTTAATAGAAAAATCTAAAATTATTATTGTAAAAAGTTATATTGAATTCAATCAATATTAAGGTAAGGAGGCATCGATAGACGTATGTTGTAAAATTAGAACCTTTATAACAATGCAAGGTCGATTTTCTCATGCATCAATACTGATACCGAATTTTATGGTGTAATTGGTATTTCTATTTATTTATAATAATTGCCACTAATTAGAGAGTAAAATAAATACACAGGGCCATAGAAAAACATTGTTATGACATTTATACCTTGTTCGTTGTTACGCGTATACATACCTGAAAAAATTGTGCTTTTAGGAATACTTTGAGTTTTTAGTGGGAATTATTATAACAATATATAATTTTTTAATGAACAGACTGTAAATTAATAGTGATTTCAAAAAAGGGTCTAGGTACATCGTTATTTCTGAGTCCATTTTATGGACCAAGTTGATCAGGCGACTAATTATATCCGGGCAATATGAGTAATGACAAGTCCAAACAGATTACGCAATTAATGATTACTAAAACTTAACTTTATAGACTATTTTTTCAATTTTGAGGTATGCGAATATGCCATTGAAAATAATAATAACAGACCTAAACTAATCTAATCAATCTAGCGAACTATCAAGATCACTAATAGACTAATAAGAGTAGTAATAGTAAGTGAGATAAATAATTATGTTTAGAAGATATAGCCAGATTTGACTGGCCATTATGCATAATGTCCGTGAAGATAAAAAGTGCATTGATTATTCACTGTGTCTATAACATATGTAACTTTTGTTTCAGGTCTCCGTCAATGTATGGACGTCGTTGTATCTACATCCACCAGTCCAATCATCTCCATATGCGGCAGGTGTTGTCCTTCGAAGCCGTGATGATGGCGTCGCCGGCGTACGAGAAAGCGCAGGAGAAAATCTCACCCTGATGTCCGGACAACACCTGGAGACAATTTGTTTGAAGAAGGCGTTCCTTTACGGAAATACATCATTAAATATTATGATGAATATTATTTTGCACTTCCGCCTGGAAGTGATTGACAACTACTATATCTCACTGCAACAACGAGGGTTTTTTTTGCTTAAACAATATAAATAATTAAAACCGCATTCCTTGGTTGAACCTGACGGCGGTTGATACTGTTGGTATGTAACTGTAAATATGAAAAATATAAAATGAATTATTTATAGGGATCGCCCGTTCGCATAGGAAGAGTCAACATCGGTCTGAAGATGCTCCGTGACAAAGCGAAACACGTGTAATCGATTGTGGTTACTACACGTCAATCTACAACATATTATAATTAATATTTCATATTATTATTAATTATACATTGTATAATTAATTAATTAATATATGTATATGTTGACTCATTAATTTTTAATTAATTAATTTTATATCTTTTATATTTAGTTATATACTAACAGTGTCAACCACCATCAGGTTCAACCAACGAACGCGGTTTCAATTCTTCTCATTGTTTTAGTAAAAAACGTTTTATGTTGCAGTGAGACGTAGGTGTGGTCAATCAATTCCAGGCGGAATTGCAAAGTAACATCCACTATAATACCTGGAGACAACTCATTTGTATTATATATATATATGCCAGGAAATATTTAATGTCGGAAAATGATTGTCTTTTCTTCCGATTAGTTAGTAGTAATTCGAGAGGAATTCTCATACACCAACCAAGTTTCCTAGTGATATCCTCTTTCATATTCCAATAGATGATAACAAATGAATTAAGATCAGTATTATTCGACTTCTTGCATTGGCGGATTTATCAGTAGCCTCGCGCCTAGGGCGGCAGATGTTAGGGGCGGCAAATTTGTGGCAATTTTTTTTTATGTCTTACATAAATTAATGAGTTTCACTTTTATAATTCTAGAAAGTGACCCATCGACACCATAGTTCACAATCATGGTAATTACGAGAAAAGGGTGGTGTAATTAGGTAGATAGAGCACAAACAATAACGTTGCCATTTCAGTGACAGAAAACACGTAATTAATATGATTATGAACTAGGATATCAAATTGTAGAGGTCCTTAGGGGTGGCAAAATTTGAATAGTCTACAGGCGGCATACTTGTAAATCCACCACTAGTCTTCTGGACAATTCATTTTTAAAAGTCGAAACTCGAAATTGTTACAAATATCTATAAAATAATCAATTACTATAAATAATAAAAATATATTATTCTAAAGCTACGCAACAGATACTTGATGAAACTTTGCAGTAATATAACTTATACATCAGAATAACATAAAGGCTAATTTATAAAGATATTATTTAATTTGGCCAAAATATAATGATAAGTGTTAAAAACCGCTACACGAAGACTATATATAGTGTCATCATATGTAAAGATACAAAAGCAGACAAAGTTGCAGACGACTGCTTGTAAATTAATTTAAGCACAAATTACTTACCTGAATACAATTTCCAGTATTCGTGTTCCATATTCTGGCACTTCTATCAGCAGATGCAGTTAGAAGACAACCACCGGCGGGACTGAAGCAAACCTGAAAAGTATAAGTTAAGCATTCATTTACTTTTTGATAAACAAGGAAATAACACTTAACTGATTAACATTTTACTAGACGTGTTGACCTGTATTAGAGAAATGCGCACCGGATCACATCGACATTTACGCATATTACAGTCAATAGTACTTACATAAGGCAGACTATTTCTGTTAAGGCAAGGTACAGTCTATCATTGATGTATCCCGAAAAGTACGTTGTGGCACTTCATCACAAAACTAATCCAGATTCCCATTGTACATTTTGTGGAATATGGACACATAGGTAAAGAATTTCTAGAAACATGAAAACTAGAAACACACACACAGCTATACCAAATTTGCAGCTTTTACATTCACCAATTTATGCTGTACATGCCTACCATTCGGATTTAATAATTTTATTAAATGGAAAATACATGTAAACGTAGAGAATCTTAGTATATATATATAACTCGCTTTCTCTTTGTTACAATTATATAAGTGCAAGTAGTGTTTCGCCAATGTCCATATTATGACTCCCGAATTTCGCGTGATCAGCGCTATTTACTCAAAATAAAACAGTGTACACTGTCCAGATAAATCATTACCCGTTGTATATGTTAAAAGGGGGATAATTAATAGCTAAATAAAATGGTTAGAAACACAAAAATATATATTAAATGTGTCAGATATATGGATGAAGCGACCTTGGACACCTCCTCCCTGTGTCCTCGCATCACAGCTAACTCCATGAAATCAGCGCGCACGTCGTAAACGCGCGCCGAACAGTCACTAGAGGAGGTCGCAATGCGTTTCCCTGCCCAGTCGAAACAGATGTCCAAAACCTAAATATTATACAATATTGTAGAGACATCATAGGAATATACTCAAAATCAGTAGAATACTTTATTCAGTTTAGACCATCAGAAGGTGTTTATGAACGTCAAAGCTATTACCGGTTCAGACAAACAACATCGTGAAGAACCGGCAAGAAACTCGATCTGGTTTATCTTTTCATGTTGTATATTTTTACAAAACATAGATAGTTACATTCGTTTTAGTGGATTCACAGAGAGAGACGTCATTTCCAGACGTCACCATCGTTCACATATTGATCCACTCTATAAGAGTCTTTAGACATTAAAACTCGCTTGACATGGTGCTTGAACTCACTATCCGGCACATCTATAATATGCTTTTGCGATTTTGTTATAAAACTTAACATACTGTCCGTAAAGTCATGCTCAGAAAGCCGTACAGATATCCAACTCTCCGACAAATTTTCATGCTCAAAGTATATCTGACTAAAGACAAAGAGATACTAAATTGTCCAGAATATTTCCAGATGTTACAGCATCGTTTATTCTATGTTCGGAAACTCCAAGTAAATTTAGTTTTTGCACAGAGACTAGCAACTTTCATGGCTTCCCTTATTTATAATGTAATCCACAAATACTACTAAATCTAGAAAGTTTCAGTTCATATGGCTAAGCGTCTACTTTCTAAATGGTTAAGCGCTTTTATCTATGATGAAACTGAACATATGTTATAAAATTAAATCGTAGCTGCATAGTATAGAAATATAGTGAGATACAGAATACATTAGCTGTCACGCGTTACTGTGGCTTATTATTACATGTTGAATTAAAATTATGATAAAGTATGTTCAAAATTAAAACGTGGCGCCATCTATGAGATATCTATAACAGGCTGTCCTACCGTTTTCTATCAACAAATTAATTTAAAGCGCCATCTGTTCGAGACAGATGAAACTTACAATTAATAACAATAATAAACATTGATAATCGTTTAATTTGTATCTAAAAAATATTGATCGCCATTAATCGAAGTATAAATTATCCTATCACTCAAGTTGCACTAAATAATACATAAGTGTCAATTTTTGAGAAGATGGGTTGAGAAGTTTCGGAGTTCATCGTGGATAAACATCACGACACTGGATTTTTTAATTTAAGATTGGAGAGAAATCACAGGAATATTTAATTTTTGTACTGAGTTTACGATGATTATGTTGTAATAAATTTGAATGTGAATGATTTCATTCAAGATTTCATATTCTGTTACTTCATCGGTATGTCCTGCGACAGTTGCGAGGCAGGAGTTCTTCCTCGCATCCCAGAGCTTGGCGCTTCCATCGAGCGAGGAGGAACCGACCAGAGAACTGTCCCAGTTATACTGCACGTTCGATATCTCAGCGTCGTGACCACGAAAGACTGAAACACGGCTGCAAAAAGTTCTTCATCAATGTATCACATATTCGAATGCTAAGAGGAAATCTATATCTTCTTCTACAGTGGTGGTCATATAATTAGAAACACTTCTTATGAATAAAGAAAGTATAACTTCAACGTACAAATGTTCGTAAAAAATATACACATTCAATAATTAATAATCATGCAATAATATAGCCACTCAAATAAAAACTCATTAAATGTATAAAATATAAAACATATCTTACTTTTAACTACAAAATGAGTCTTACACATGTAGGAGTTATTTTCTGTTACTGGTCGCTTGGACGCCTAATTAGAAACATTAAAAAAAAACGTCCATAGCTAGTTCTTTTTTTGAAATTGGAGACTAACATTTCTTTCCTGACTTTTTTTATTATTTTGGCGGCAATTCAAAATTTAATCTGAATTTTATTTTGTGCAAAATGAGCAAAAATAAAAGTTGTGACACGTTAACTAGGCAAATAATTGTTAATTTACATATAGATTATAAGTGGGCGCACAGAAGAATAACTGAGCATTTAAATTGTTCTTTTAAGAAAGTTTTTAATACAATTGATCATTATAAAACACATGGAACTGTTGAAAATGTGCTTAGAAAGGCTCGGCCAAGAAAAACCTCTCCCAGAGAAGATACGCTAATCGTTCATGTTGCTAAAAAAGACCCAATTAAAGGCTCCAACCAGATTAAAAATGAAGTTTTTTCGCCTGATGACCCGAGACACATCTTGTCAAGTGTATACGCCGAAGATTAGTGGAAGCTAAATTGTTTGGAAGAATCTCTCGAAAGGTACCGCTTCTTACCAAGCAACACCGAGAGAAGCGATTATTATTCGCTAAAAATATGTTAATTGGACGGTACGAGAATGGAAAAAAGGTGTTATTTTCAGATGAAACAAAAATAGATATGGTAAATTCCGATGGAAAGCGCTATGTTACACGTCCTGTGAACGATACTTTTAATTATAAATACACAAGGAGTATAGTCAAGCACGGTGGCGGTAACATTAAAGTTTGGGAGTGTTTTCCAGATGTGGAGTTGGACCCGTTCGGAAGATTGAAGGTACAATTGATCAATGGCAATACAAAAATATCTTAAAGCACACAATTATTCCCTACTCGGACGATAATTTGTTTGTAACCTGGAACTTTCAGCATGACTATGACCCTAAAGACACGACTAATAGCGTCAAATGTTTCCTTAGCGAACAGCGTATATACGTTTTAGACTGGCCTGCTAATAGTCTATTTGAAAATTAAAATATTTGATAATAGTCCGGATTTAAACCCGATATAAAATCTCTAGTATATTGTTAAAAAGAAAGTCTCAAACAAACGTAACACCAGTCAAAACGAACTATATGAAGCATTTGTTGAAGCATGAAATTCTATCCCCCTAGAAAAATGTAGGAAATTGATTGAATCGATACTACGTTGTTGCAAGTGCTGTTATTGAAAATAAAGGATACGCCACTAAATATTAATTACAACTATTGGTAGGCTGTGGATAGTAGCTATTTCGTAAAGAACAATTCTAATTACTAATACTTAACAAATATTGTTTTTTATACTTTTTTTGTTGTTGTTTCTAATTACTTGACCATTATTGTTCATACCCTAAAACTGATTTAAATGTTTGTCCATAATGTAATGTTGAAACTGCACTTGTGTAGTGGGATTTATATTGTTTTACTAATAAACGATAACTCGTTGAACATATTGTTGCCCTATTTATTGTTTAATTTCAAAATAAAAACGATTGCGGTGAAGTATCTTACATAATGTCAAGGACCGTTGGTAGTGTTTCTAATTATACGACCACCATTGTATAAAAAAATAATAGAGGTCAAAGCGTAAAGAACCAAAAACGTACGAAGTCGCCGGTAGCTACTAGAACTTTATATATCAAGAGTAAAGTATATATATCACCCTAGTAAAATCGGTTATATAGTTTCCGGGAACCATATAAAAACGGTAGGAACATAGTTTGTCTACCTTTATTTCAATACGGTTAACAATAACCGGTTCATTACATTGGGTGCAATAAATGAACTTCAAACATATCAAATCATGAGTTTCACAGTTAATCAGAAAACGTTTGCTAAGTGTTTTTCGTCAGGCGTACTGTTAGCAGGCCGTCCCTGGTTGTCTTTTGAAAAAAACTACACAATCGCGGTAACTGCCTATATTTTCAAAAAATAAATTTACATTTACATACTTTTTGTACAAACAGGATTTTTTTTTGAACTCGCGCGATACAGTAACATAAAATTTTACATCACTGCTACAACACTGTACATATAACCTCCACACACGTGCACGCTCACACGCTTACACCTGAAAGTGGAAGGGTTTTGTTTTTTTCCCTTATCGAACTGGAATAGTTTAGAAATTTTCCGATACAAAATACACATAAGAGTTATTAAGATATGTATGCTTGGTACACATATATGTTTCAATAACTCATATATGTATTTTGTGGGGGGCGCTCTCCTTTTCCCCCCCCCCCCTGTGGGGGGGGGGGGTCGGGAGGGTCTGCCCCCGCGCCGGCCTCCCCCCCCTTCTGGGCCCCCCCCCCCCCCCTCCCCCCCTCTTTTCCCCCACTCTTTTCTCTTCCGGGGGGGGGTATTGAATTATTTCCCCTCCTCCCTCCCTCTCTCCCGCCGCTCCCCCTCTCCCCGCCCCTTTTTCCTCTCGCCCGGCGCCCCCCCCCCGCCCCCTTTTTTGTCTCCTGGGGGGGGGCTATATGTTTTCCCCCCTCCCTACCCCTGGCCCCCCCCCTTTTTGGGCCTCCCCCATCTGGCCGCCGCCCTCCCCCCCCCCCCCCCACCGGGGGGGCCGCCCCCCTCCCCTCCCTTTTTTGGGCCTTCCCCCCCTTCCCCCCGGGCCCCCTTCCCCCCCCCCCCCCCCCCCCCCCCCCCCCCCCCTCCCCTTTTGTGTGTTGGGGGTATACGATGACCCCCCCCTCCCCTCCGGCCCCTTGCTCCCCCCCCCCCCCCCCCGGGGGGGGGGGCCTTCCCCCTTTTTTTTTATCTGGAAATTTTTTTGGCCCTCTCTCCCCCAGGAATTAAGGAAAGGAGGAGAGTGACGAGGATAGAAATGTGGAGAGGTGGGGGCGGGCCTGCGGCGCCGGTACGGTCGATACCGATCGATGCCTCCCCCCTCCTCCCGGAATGGTCCGAGGAGATGGGGCTCCCTGCTTCCTCTGAATATGTAGGTGCTACGGCACAGATCGCCTCCCCTTTTTTGGGGGCCCGGGTCTCCCTTCCGTGTGGATTTTTGGCCCCCCGCTCTCCCCCCCTTTCAATGGGGGCCCCTCTCCCTGGGGTTCCCCCCGCCTTTTCCCCGGGGTTTATTTTCCCCCCCGACCGGGGTTTTAGCCTGCAGTGAATACCCCTCTCTCCCCAGGGATCGTGAATTATGCAATGAGTATCACCGGTACAACAACCAAAAAAGCCTTAAAGGTGTGTAGTGCTTGTCGTACCCCCATGAGCTAGTTGCCCAAACAAAACCGGCTCAGCTGAGTGCCTTAAGCGCTCGCCTTAGTAGTACGGTGAAGCTGTTAAGACTTTGCCAGGTCAATAGCGTAGTCAGATCGAGAAAAAAAAAGGATTTTTTTGAGTCGACAGGACCGTACTCCGCGAGGCTTAAATCCTGACTGAACTAACTTATGAAAATTTATAATGAAATAAAGTAAAAATGTCAAATTGCTGTATCGCACATGTGCTACAACAGCAACACGTGCTAAAACGCCTAGTGTGCTTTATGTGCATAGTAATAAGGGTTATAACAGTAAGATACTTACTCTTTGACTCTGGTGTCCCACATCGATATAGTTCCATCGAAGGAGCCTGTTACAAGTCTCTCGCCCTCGTTTGGGTCGAATTGAAGAGCTATCACTTCTGCAGTATGCCCAGAGTACGTGTGAATCTCGTTGCCTTGAATATGAAACGAGTTGAGGATCTGTTTTGTCTTCTACTTCTATATTATTTATTTCTATAGTTCGCGTTCGTACGTATCCATCATATTAATGAGGATTTCAAGCAGTAGTTTTACTACATATCTGTTATAAGAACTATTTATTTTGTTTTTGGCAACTAATCTTTTACTATATTATTAATGCTATTATCGTGTAGTTAATCATTTTACTAGTTTCTTGAGATCATTTCAATGAACTAACTAGATAATGGCCGTCTTGTTACAACTTTCCAAGGAGTTTTTGTGACGAGTCAGAATCCATGCCCCGTTGTATTATTTCCCATCCATATTACTTGAACACAATAACCAAACTACATTACGTAAAACACCACAAATATTGCAATATATACACTGAAATAACACAAGCTTATGAATAAAATTCACTAAGTAACAGACATTCCAAGATCCTGCCAAAAACTCGTTATAAGAATTAATATATCTAATAGCACTGTTATTAGAGATGATACCTTGATGACGCTAAAGTAATACATATTATTTTTTTTTTAAAGAAAGAAAGAAAGAAAAAAATATTTATTTGCAACACACATAAGTAAATATGAAAACACGTACAATTGAAAAAAGAAAAAACATACATATAAACAATGAAAAATAGAAATACAAATTGATGGTTAAGTGTGTTGTGTGTGTGTGGCAAGTGGGCCCCGAGTCAGCGTGTGTGCTGTTGGAGGTTAGTCCTTCAGCGCTGATTTTCACTCGGGACCCAGAGTGTTACGTGTGCACCGAGTGATGGTGTGCATATTAAATGTTATGTAGTGTTTCGTGTAGTGACGTTATATAAGTTTGGAAAAAAATAGTAATAGAAGTTTAATATGAAATATGAGATAATAAGTACATATATATTAAAAATAGGGAACAATGAATATATAAATACAGACACACATACACATATATATATACATACATATAAATAAAAATAGAAAGTCGTAGAATAACAGGCTAAGTTATTTGCATTGAAAGTAGAAAAGTTTTAAACTTTGAGCTGAAAGCAAATAAGGACATAGAATTACGGATGGGTGGGGGAATATTGTTCCAGCATTTTGTGGCCTGGTATCTGAAGCTACCTCGAAAGGCAGTGGTTTTGTGCTTAGGAACTCTTAGACAGCTTAAGTTACTACGATTCCCGACTCTCCTTTGTTGGCCTAACCACTCAAGTTTGTTGTACAGGTATGTCGAATGTTCAGATGTTACAACTCCGAAGAGTAGTTTAGAGAAGTATAACTTATAACGTGCCTCCATTTTTAAAATATGTGCGTCATTTATATATGGCGTTACATGAGCGCGCGGTGGGATACGATAGCAGTACCGGGCGCATGCATTTTGGACTCGTTGAAGGAGTTTTTAGTTCTACTCAATAGACAAGGGCTATAAACTGAGATACAATAATTGAGCTTGGAGAGTATTAAGGTTTCGCATAGACTAATACGGATTTCGGTTTTTAAGAAATCACGTATTTTGTATAAAACTTTGAGTCTAAAAAAACAGCTACGAGCAATTTCAAGTACACGAGACACATAATTAAGTCGCTCGTCAAGGAGAATACCAAGACTTCTGGCTTCCCGTACACGTTCAACTATTTCATCATTCACAACTATGATAGGATTCTTGGAACATATACGCTGAATCTGTTTCTTAGAACCAAATACGCCGTATTTCGACTTTGAAGGATTAAGTACAAGTGAGTTTTGAGTTGACCACCGGTAAATCCTACTTAAATCATCATTTAATTTTTGAACGGAATTATCAACATCATAATTATGTATTGGTAAATATATTTGCAAATCATCAGCGTATAAATGGTATTTGCAATTTTGAATACACTGAGTAATGTCTGCAGTGTATAAAATAAAAAGAAGTGGTCCCAGAATAGTACCTTGTGGTACCCCTCTCTTAACAGAACATACTTGAGAAGTAAGACTGGTACCATCAGTCCTATTTAATACTACTTGTTGGTAACGGTGAACAAGGTAACTGTGAAACCAATCCACAGTTTGTTTATCAAATCCATAGTAAGAAAGTTTGGAAAGCAAGAGAGGAATACTAATGGAATCAAATGCTCTAGAAAAATCGAGAAGAACCAATATTTTTGAGGTATTAAAATAAGCTTCCCGTGAATTGATATATAAATACGCAAGATGCCAATTTTGAATAAAAGTAACGCTCAAAACCGTCCCCAAAAACTCACCGATATACCTAAGTGGTTATACTATAAACTTATATTTTTGCAAATTCATTTGGTAGGTGGTAGAGCCACGCTGAAACTATCACTGGTTTCAGCATGAATGTGTCGCCTTGCCCCCGGTACTACCACCCGACCCACAGAAATACCCACTTCAACTAACAGTGCATGCATTGTTGCATTTCGTTCGGTCAGTGAGAGCGCCCGAGGACCACCTCCTCCCTCCTTACCCTCTCCTCCCCCTGACCCCAAACACAGGTCGGCAACGCACTTGCGACTCCCCTGGTGTTGCTAGTGTCTATGGACGGCGGTGATCACTTAACATCAGGTGACCCACATGATCATTTGCCTCCTATGTATATATATATAAAAAAATCAACTTTATGCGAATTATTTAAAGTTGTTTCTATGAAGCAGTGTACAAAAAGTCCAAAGACGCGAGTGACTATTTGAAAAGAGCTCAGAATTCTCAATTGTGTACTCGTTTTATGCGGACGGGTTTGAGACGTTGACTGTGCATCTTGGGTTTTTATATATCACTGATCCCGTGTATAAAATGTTATAAAGATCGGTCAGTGCATTTTTCAGTTAAACTCGAACCAAAGAAAGAGACTGATAAAAATTATCTTAATATCATATTGGTAACTTCTAGTATATAGAAGACTACACGACCCGGCGGCCATTGTCTCGCCCAGATAATAAAGAAAGCCTTGACAAATTATACACCCAAACCTTCCTCGTTAATCACTTTATCCACTGATGAAAACCGCACGGAAATCCGTTCAGTACCTTTTGAGTTTATCGCGAACAGACAGACAGACGCGGCAGAGGACTTTATAATATGTAGTGATACTTATTAGAAAATGTTCTCAAATATTTTATGTACAGACCACACATTCAAGACAGATATGTCGATTTATTAATGTGGACTATTGTTTGTTCACTATTGCTCCAATTAATCGACATTTGGGTAACCAAACTATTTTAAAATACACACATCAAAAAAGTCTAAGCAACATGCGTGATATTACAAATTTTACCATTTATATTAATTAATTTCTAAGTATTTACTCAAACAAAGTGCGTAGGTAAGTAAACTTTTTTGTTATTGATGACATACTGGCTGGTTGTAAAAAAAAAATTTGATTATGTTTTGTTTTTTCATAAAATTCAAATGACTGCGAATTTGTTTGAATTTAAGTGCGTTTTAATTGCTACGTTTAGTCTTGATTTTATAATTTTACCAACCATTTAAATAAAGTTAGCGACAAAATTGAATTGTTAGATATTCTTTACGTCATGAAGCGACGTCATTTGATGGCAGATGAAATGCAAAGAGCTGTAGGGATGTTGGAAGCGGGAAGTAATCAATCTCAGGTATCTCGACATTTTGGCATTCATAGAAGTGTTATTTGTCGTCTTTGGCAGCGCTACAATAATACAGGAGAACCCGCTGAATAGCATCCAGGCCGTAAAAGGAGTACAACCACTCGGCAAGACCAGTACATACAACTGACTGCAAGACGCCAGCCGATGTTAACCGCTCGAGAGATAAGTTTGAGGCTACAAATTTCAAGTGGCGTTGATGTAAGTCCTCAAACTGTGCGAAATCGACTGCATGAGTACGGCCTACGAGCTCGACGCCCAATCAGGTGCCCACCGATACGTCACGGGAATCGCGCTCGTCGATATGAATGGTGTAGAGAACATATAACATGGACCCAGGAATAATGGGATAAAATTATGTTTTCCGATGAGTTGCGATTCGGGTTTAAGCCTGATACAAGAAGGGTGCGAGTGTATCGTCGGCCCGGAAATACTGAAAGGCTCAGGTGCGTTCAGGAAGTTCATCCATACAGCGGCTCAACAGTTATGTTATGGGCGGGTATTGTGAAGAACAGGCGAACTGAGCTCGTTTTTGTAAATGGAAACATGAATGCTGAAAATTACATTGAGGATATTCTCAGACCTTATGTCTACTCATTTGCACAAACCTTTGGCTCCGATTTTAGGTTAATGCATGACAATGCGCGTTCACATACAGCTCGGCGAACCAGTGAATACTTTGCAACGGAGAACATCCGGGTATTGCCCTGGCTTGCACAATCGCCAGATCTCAACCCCATCGAGCACGCATGGGACATGCTCCAGAGACGTGTTTTGAAGGACTTGGACGGAGCGACAACAACCCAACAGCTGAAGGATTTGCTACAATTCCATTGGGAGCGAATACCGCAAGATGACATAAACAGTCTCATTAATTCAATGAATAATCGTTGCCGACAAGTTCTGAATAACAGAGGAGCCCATACTTTGTATTAAATTGTTCTATTCTCTCACAATAAATACATTTTCTTTAGAAATTTCATTTTGTAAGAAAAAAGTTTAGTTTCTTATGTATCTTAGTTTCTACAGTATATTCTAATATTGTTCATTTCTGTTATTAAAAGAACTTATAAAGACAACAGCTGTTATTTTTACATCATAGAACCCTAAAAATATTATTTTAAAAATAAAATACAACGTTATAATGTGAAGAACCATCCTAAAATTTAAATTAGTACATGTTGCTTAGACTTTTTTGATGAGTGTAGTTTGATTTAATCATATTTTAACATCCATTCATTATAATGTACGAACCAGTACGAACATCGAAGAGTTTAGCTGTGCTGTCCATCGATCCAGTGGCCACATGATCTCCTTTAGCGCTGAATTGGGCTGCAACTACTTCGCCACTGTGGCCCCACAACGTGGCAAGGCACTGACCAGTGTTGGGGTCCCATATCTTTGCAGATTTATCGAATGAACCCGTCAGTGCTCGATCACTAGGGGCCATGGAACAAGAATGACAAATATTAGAAAAGATAGGAACAGAAGAAGACACTTTTAGTTTTGTAAAATTTTCTCATCGGTACATGAGATTCTTGATTTAATTGAGACCTTGATTTCAAAAACAACTTTTACAAAAATTCTATGAAACAGTTGTCAAGTTGAAAAAAATTGTGGAATAGATAGATACTGATCATAAACGTTTGGTTTCTACATTCGGCCTTAATTGTATAAACTAATGTTTTAATAGATAAAAATCCAATGTCAGGATGTTTGTCCACGATGAACTGTGAAACTATACAACCGATCTCCATGAAAGTTATTTTTTGATTATAATTTGATCCAACATCAGAGATAGGATAATTTATATTTCGATTAATGGCCTCAATATTTGTAATTACAAATTAAATGATTATCAATGTTGATTATTGTTATTCATTGTAAGTTTCATCAGTCTCGAACAGATGGCGTTTTAAATTAGTTTGTTGACAGAAAACTGTAGGGCCGATTGTTATAGATATCTCATAGATGGCGCTAGGTTTTAATTTTGAAAATAATTAATCGTAATTGTTATTCAACATGTAATAACTGAACTACAGCAATGCGTGACCGGCTCAGCGACTATCCATATATATTATGATTGTGAAACAAGATAAAAAGATATTTATTATGAATTAAAAGCGAATTCTAGCGCATTCCATATTATCAAAAGCTCCTGTTTCAACGCGAACAGGAAATTTAAAAAGTAAAGTTGGTTATGTATTTATGTTGTACTGATACGAGTTCTATTTGTATGTCGCCCTACTTATTCTGTGCGAATCAGCACATTTTAATTGAATTATATTTATAAAATACTTTGAGAGTCAGTCGCGTTCAAGCACTCACTTAGGTTGTACAAAATCACTATTGTTACATAGAAATAAACTAATTATGAGCTTACAAACAGCTTTATTCCCACAAACGGGCACCCGAGACATATGTAAGAAAAGGACTTGCTTCTCTCCCCTACATCTATATTATCTATATTAATATTATAAAGAGGTAAAGTTTGTGAGCTCGTGAATTTGTGACTCTGTGCCGTTGTAGGGCGTAATCTCAGGAACTACTGGTCAGATATGAAAAATTATTTCGGTGTTATATAGCCCATTTATCGAGGAAGGTTATAAGATATATATATCACGCTAAGACAAATAGGAGCTGAGCACCAATAAATAATGTTTCAAAATCGAGGTTTTTTTTCTCTTGAGAGCTTCCTCTGCGTGTTAGCGTTAACCCAAAGTAACTATTCCACGCGGATGAAGTCGCGGGCAGAGGCTAGGGAATTAATATATTGTTAGCAAGAATGTACTTATTTGTCTAAAACACTTCATATCAGTTTAGTTTTAAAAATGAGTAATTTGTACCAATAGTGTTATTAATCATCCGAGGTAGAATATTAACTGTAACAATGAGATTATCTTATTAGAAGTTCATCTCACCAAATTGGGAAATTGAATCCAACACAATAAACAACATTCTGATGACCGGACAAGGTCTTCACTTCTTCGCCGGTCTCCACATTCCACACCTTACACGTCCTGTCGTAGCTACCAGATAGACACCTGGAAGAAAATTATGATATTTAGATTCTAGGGTTTCACCACAATCTCACTTGATGTTAAGCGACGAGGTGGCCAGAGATTGTGAAACGCTAAGCCTAGGCTTAACGGGTTCATAATTATAGCTCCTTTTGTAGTCCGGTGAAGCTGTTAAGACCTTGCTTGGTCAATAGCGTAGTCAGTTCGAAGAAAAAAAAAATAGCTCCTAGAATAGATGTACAGGTTGTTTGGCAGCAGATTTTATAACTTGAGGGCGGTAGCTATGGTTTCAATACGATTTTTTTTTTTCAACAAAAGCTTGGCTCATTGTAGGAATTCGAACAAACGTTGATCAATACGATGTCCGAATATGTTACAACAGGGCCATAATTGCATTAATTAGTGACAATAATGACCCTAAACTTAATTTTGCAAAAAATTTACCATTTCATTTTTCTGAATCACCCTTATCCTTTTTTTTACATGGGGAAATCCCTATCGGATACACCACCCTCCCGGAGGAGAGAGTGGGTTATGCCCGATTCGCACGGACTAAAATCCCATGGTTGTCCCATAACAGGAGACAAGGGATGACAAGGCACTCTGCATGTCGCCCCGGAGGCCGGCCCAGGTTGATGCTGGAGCCTCCTGCGCTAAATGAGAGACAACCTGGCAAATATAGTCTCTCAAAAGGCCGAACCAGTGCAATGGCGAGAAGGGCCCCCCGGCCCCTCTCCCCTTGGTCCAGCTTAAGGACGAACGTAGGAAGCGTACGAATCGCCTCCCCACGTCCACCCTGCGTCTACACTGACCTCTATTGAGGTCTAGTTGCCGGTAGAGACGACTTGAATCATCCTTATCCTAACTAATATTATAAATACGAATGTGAGCTGTCGCTGTTACAACACTTTCATGTCTTAACAACAATTTATATTTATTTAATCGTATGGCTAAATAGAATCTCCATCTTTTATTATCACCGATTGATTGATTACTCCATTTGTCGCTGCGAAGTTCAATTTATGTGGAACAGTGCAGCGGCCAAAAATGCGTCTCTCTTTAGCAGTACCCGGGAAGCACGTGCAAAGGAATGAGAAGTACACTTTCTGCAGACGGGAGTAATACTAGCCCGCCACAATTTATAAATATACTATAATGGCCGCCGGACGTTGTCCTGCCCAGATAATAAAAAAAACGTAGACAATGATATACTTAAACCTGCCCCATGAATAACTCTATCTATTGGTGACAACCGCATCCAAAACCGTTCAGTAGTTTTTGAGTTTATCGCTAAACCGACAGACAGACAGACAGACGTGGCAGAGAACTTTGTTTTATAATATGTTATGATGATAAAGATGGACAAGACGATTTTTCTTTTATTAAAATTGTTAAAAGGGCGCTGCAAATTATTTCATGCGAAGTACCTTACATAAATATTTGCTATATCAGTCAAATTTAAGATATAACGGTACATGAAGACATTACCTGGCACCTGTCTTGTCAAAAGCAACATTAGTCAGTGGTAATACATGAGTGTGCATAGTTTTGTAAATAAAGAATCTCTTGCCAGCAGGACCTTCGTGTTCTATTCGCTTCTTGAGCGTATCCAGACACTGTTCCAGCTGTTCAATGACCTCCGTTGTTATCAACACCTCTGCTGTGTAAAGCCTATTAGCTATTTCTTTTATATCTGAACTGAAACATATTGATGGGTGTTTAGATGAGTGGCAATATAAGTTCTTGAATTTATCGTTGATAGAGAAAATGTGAATTCTATTTATCTTTTCATGATACATATTTTTACAAACACATAGTTACATTCGTTTTTGGTGGATGTACAGAGAGGGGCGTCATTTCCAGACGTCACCATCGTTCACATATTGATCCACCCTATAATAGTCTTTAGATATTAAAATCCGCTTGACATGGTGCTTGAACACACAATCCGGCAAACCGGTAATGTGCTTCAGGACTCGGTTATAAAACCTAACACTATTACCCAAAAAATCTGTTATTGGTCTTAATGCGCTTGAGGCATGGAATGTTCAATTTGTTTTTGTTTCTAGTATTTAAATTATGTTGGTCTTTAATCTATGACCGTCTTTAGCCAGTCTCAAATATAAAGTTTCTGAAACTTGCATACACACAGGAACTTGAAGAAATACTATTTTCTAAAGTAAATTATGAAACTTTTTCCTTCCTGAGCTGCTATCTTTTCTCATTTAGATGTTTATTATTAACTAGTTGTGCCCGCGACTCCGCACACGTGGACCGTAATATAAAAAAACATTGAGTAATAAAATCATCTGAATGTATTAAGTCCATTTATTTATCTGCTTTTCTCTCGTACTTAAGTTGCGTCGTCATTAATATTATCTTAATTGACCTTTGATAGAGTGAACCGATTTTAATGAAACCAAAACTAAATGTTACTCGAGGCTATGATTTATAATTTTCTTAGTGAGGTTTTATCGTGAACGCAGTACTTAAGCAGTGATGCGTGTTCAAACAAACAGGTAGACATTTCTAAAAATGATTGAAAGGTATTTAATCACTTATTTCAAGACACCTGCCACAATTTTTTTCCCAAAAATCTTAAAAGTACAGACACGTTATATTTACATTCTCATTATATGTATAGATAGAACAATTCAGAACCAGTAAATGGATATGACTATGAAAGAAAGAGGATAGTTTATATAATTTCTTTTCTACTTACTTGGCATTTAAATCAAGGAGGTCAATGTATTTGTTTTTAAGGACACCCTTTTGCAAATATTCCAGGATAAGGCCAGGAGGATGGTACCTCAAATGAAACTTCAACAGCTTCATTTTGTTACAAATATTTTGTCCTACTATAAAAACATGTCTCTTATATATTTTTTTGTGTTATGGTAAAATCGTTTCTAAAAACTGTCACAATTTTGTCAATAAAATGGCTTCCATGGTAACGAGATTTATATGTAGAGAAACACATAAAAAAACCTATTATAAATCTGGTTTCGTTATTTTAGTTGTTCATTATTAATAATATATAAATATGTGAGCCATTATGCCCTTAATATTTTAACGGTTTGTCTGGATATATTCAGTATGCTCCCTGAATAATTGACAATTGGCTACTAAATGTGAATTCTTGACAACTATTCGAATAACTACAGTTTGTTTGTTCGTTTTATTTTTGGCATCTCATCTTCTAGATTATTATTGCTATTGTCGAGTATGTACTAGTATAAGTACGTTGTGATATTTTTAATGTTCTAACAATATAGTGTCCCCCTAGTTAGAACTTTCCAGGGAGTTTTTGTGGCATGCATTTTGTAGATAGCTCAATAACCGAACTATACTATGTAAAATGCCACAAATATTATAAAATATAGAGTCATATAATACAAGATTATGATTAAAATACTAAAGCCACTACACCACAGATTAATATCCCGTCAAAACTCCCGTAGCTTACCTAATTAATCTTTTTGATTTATCCAGTTATAATTTAATTGACAGATTCTAACTTATTTTTACTTAGACGTGAGAACCAGACTAATGTACAATATATGAATTATGAAATTTAAATAATTCATACTATAATTGATTTAAAAATAAAAATGAGACCGTGTAACCGTCACACGTGATTGAAGTAAAAATTCTTTGGCGTTATAATAGGTGGCGATTAAGTTAAAAAGAAATACATCATATTAGATATTAAAAAGGCATTTATTGACTAGTAATATATACATTTATTATCGTCAACGGTCAACCACTATATATTTTGAAACTATAATTTAATTACTATCATACTTCAAATATGATATGATTGGTTCATGATATCTGAAATGAGAAACATAAATTCTACTCTGCAAATTTTCTAAATTTCTTGAGAAAACTGCATGGATAGTCGTGTCATATCTTGTTGTTGATTGAACTGGAGAATTATTTACTTTATAACAAAGAGTTGCTAATAATATTTCCTGTGTTATTTAAGTCCTACTTTTTATATACTTACTAGTATATTGTCATGTTGACGATCCTAAAATAAATAAAATAAAATAAGTTCTGAATTAGGTGATAGATGACAATTTTCGATTGATGGATGTCTTTGAATTAATTTGTTACTTACTTACATTGAAAGCAGATGACAACACGGTCCCGCGCCTATATATACATAATTAATCCTATTGTATGATTTTTATTATTATTCAATTGAATTTTCCTTTCTTAATTTTTTTTTTTATCAAAAATTGTTGATTGATTTGTTTATAAACTATTTATTGACAAAATCAAATTTTTTTTAAATCTGGATAGTACAGAAACTTGACGCCATATTTCCGTAACGGATTTCCGTTGCATTGTCGTCCAGTTACCTCCTAGTCGCGCCTAAAGAAGTTTTACTTCAAAAAGAGAACACAGTTATTTCAATGATTTAAGTTTTCACTTCTGTCGGCAGTCCTTATGAGTGCCTCGTTCAAGTCGCGGGCTCTGCACTTATAATAAACATAGTAGACATTGAGACGTCCCTGTTTAAAGTTAAAGATAAGTTAGTGTATGTAGATCTAAAGAGATATCAAAGTTTCACCTGAACGTTCCTCGGAAACCTGAAAGTGAACTGGATATTAGCCAACGCGAAACAAAAGGGTATGTCGTATCACTTCCGGGGACGTACTCAGACGATATTACGGAGGTCAATCAATGTAGTAATTTCATATTAACGTGTGGTCCTTATCTGACCATAAATTTTTTTAAGATTCAAAATTTTTGTAATTTTGTATCCAACGGTGTATCATTGTAGTAATTGCATATATTTTCTACTAGCAGTACCCGCAGCTCCGTACGCGTTTTTTAAAATTATATTAAATAAATATAAAATTGTGAGAGCATGTACAATTATACAAATGCTCTTTAAAAGCAATTGTAAGTACGACACGCACGCCAATTACAGTAACATGTAACGTGTACATTAGATATATTAATACTAACAACTTATCAAATGAGGTTTGTTATCAGCAACATATTTCGAACCTTAACCCATAATATAACTACCTCAGTGCGCACTTACACTGTATAAGGAACTAATGTAACAATAACTTAAAATATTATTATAAAGATTTACATTTACATTACATTTAATATACATTGCCATTATAATTAAGATTTTGTGACTATACAAAAAATAAACGTTTGTCTGTTCCGCAAGAAATTGTATTATTGAACTTTTTACATAATACGTTTATAATATAAGATCGTATTAGGAAGACCTCTATATCATTAAAGTTATTAATAATTATAATGTCGAATTGTATACAATAAGCTGATAATTATTTCTCTTATTAAAAATAAAGAATGAGTTGAAATCTTGTTAAATTTCATGCAGACAAAGTCGCGGGTAACAGCTAGTCTAAAATAGAATAACGTCAATTACTTTTTATAAGGTTCGCTATCTACCAGTGACAGTCCCGTGAAGATCGGTCAAACCATTTTGGAGATAACACTGCGGGCAAAGCCACGGTTAACAGCTAATATTAACTAAAATTACTTGAATTACTTTTTATAAGGTTAGCTATCTGCTGGTAAAAATTCCGTGAAGATCGGTCCAACCGTTTTGGAGATAGCATTGCAGACGAAACCGCGGTTAATGGCTAGTCTAATTTAGAGTAGCCTAAGTAACTGCTGTAACTTCAGTTATCTGCCAGTGCAATTCCCGTCAAAATCGGTCCAGCCGTTTCGGAAATTACCCGGAGCAAACAGACAGAAAGACAGACCGACAAAAATTTTAAAAATTGCATTAATAATTGCAGTAAATAAAATTTTTTTGATATTACATATAGACACTTCGTTTTTATTATATGTATAGATTACATACAGACACTTCATTTTTATTAAATGTATAGATTATTAAACAAAACAGAGGGGAACAAAGTAAGCAAAACTTTTTTTTTTTCGAACTGACTACGCTATTGACCCGGTAATGTCTTAACAGCTTCACTGGACTACTAAGGCAAGCGCTTAAGGCACTCAGCCGATTTTATTTGGGCAACTAGCTCCAGGGTGCACGGCACACCTCGGCTTGGGCTCTTGCCTGATACATGCAATTCGCGACCTTTCTGAGCTAACCTAAGCTAAGTTACATATTCATACTTATATGAGTTATTGAAACATATGTGTATACCAAACAACCTCGACTCTTATTTGTATTTTGTGTCGAATAATTTTTCTAAACTATTTCAATTCGATAAGGGAAAAAATACAACCCTTCCACTTTCATGTGTAAGCATGTGTGCGTACACGTATGTGGAGGTGATATGTGTAATGTTGTCGCAGTGATGTAAGATTTTGTGTCAGCACAAGCAGCGCACTCAAAGGCTCCACGCCGAGGGAACGTACCTAGGCTTGAGCCGCTGCCGAGGGAACGGACCTAGCCTTGAGCCGCTGCCGAGGGGGGTCTAGTCTGGTGTGCGGGAGCAAAATTTACCCTCAGACCATGGCGGCGTGATCTGTGGTTACGCGGGTGTGGGCGTGAACACGCTTTGTTTGGAGATACAGGCTGGTACTGATCGTTCACTGCTGTTATTTCATCGTGAGGATCGGTAAAAATATGTCGTGGACGTCTTTTATAATGCGCAGCGTTCGGTACGGGTTCGTATTTTGTGGCGGATACCACTAACGGACTGGGTAAACGGAACTAATTTATCTTAGCTAATCTTTATATATATAATTCTACTGTTCGTGTGACTGAACTCCTAAATTTTTGAACAGATTTTGATGAAATTTTTTGTGTGTTTTAGTTGGATTCAAGAATGATTTAAATTCTCAATTGCATCTGGTAGGTGGCGCTACGGTTGAATTTTAAGCGGGACAACGTCCGCCGGGCCCGCTATTTTGACTATATTCTTATTATCATTACCATTGTCACGTAGATTCCACTGTATAAAATCGCAATATTTTGGAAAAGTTACGAAATAAATTTGATGGCATACGCTCATTTAATTATATGAGATATATCTTAAATTATGCACAATACAACATTAATACACATACATGTTTTTATTTGTACATTTGATATCCATATATAAAATGCACATGCTTAGCGCATAAAATTCAGTCGTGACTAAAGATATAAACAGCGACATATCAGCTTAGCTATGAATAATGAATAAACCTGAATAGTTGACTAATCTAAAAATAATTGTGTTGTCTTTGAATCATTACTAATTATCTATATTATTACATTTGAATTACCCACCAATATAAGTTAATGACGCTATATAAACATCAATAAGATGATCTTTTTAAGCATTTTTAATACGCCTGAGACTACCTGTTCTGTTTTTACAGCAGTATTGATTTACACTGGAAGAAAGAATGCATTATTGTTAAAAATTGGCTTTGGACAGGGGTGTAAAGTATAATAGGTCCTCTTAAAAATTTTGTCAATACTGCAATAAATCACAAGACTTTAAATTGAATAGCTTTTGTTAATTTGTCCGTGAATTAAGATATAATATTAAATAAAATTGTCTCCCGTATATCTCTTTTTCACATTCCAAAGTACATTTGTGATTTATTTCAATAGCAACTTTATAAATTTAACTTACTTGACGCTTATCGTTACATCTTGAGCAAATTATAGCCTATTGGATTTTGTGATATACATATTGCTGTAAAATTCTATTGAAATCTGTTCTTTGTTTATACTTGAAAGAGTAATTTCATTTTCAGTAACCTTCTCGATTATAATAGTAATAGGTTTATCAAAACGTGTCTCTGATAGCAGGCGGAAAAAATAATACGAAGTAGTCTAAAGTTTATTATCACATGATACGGTCGCAAAATATTCATATTGCTTGATAGAGAAACACGTTTACCTCTAAGGAGAACTATAATCCATTCTTCTTCATAGAAGAAAGGTAGGAAAGTAGCTTCAGGTCACTTTCAAATTTGTATCCTGCTGGATTGCGACCATTATTAACGAGGTACATTACACTCGTCACATTGGCATGCTCCGGCGCTTGCTAGGTTCTGTAGGTTTATATTCAGTATCCAATAGGGACGGTACACTTCTGTTCATAACTGGATCGCTACCACCGTGTATGATGATATATCTGTCCCAATAACTTCTTTTTTCAATCTAAGTGTGGAGAAACTAGCAGGATGATGTGAGAGTGAAGACTAGCAATACGTTGTAGATCCGTTAATGTTTGCCGTTATTTTTGAACTGCATTGTCTTTACGTGATAATAAAAAAAGGATAATGGCCAAACACATAAAAGAAGTAAATAAAAAGTCTTGCTTTAGTAAATCGCGTTTCAAGGGCTAATGATGCAAATTTATCTAATCAGTTTTTTGTAGTCTTTGGAAGCTCAAACGGCAATATCTGTTTGTATAAAAATAAACTGCGTTGTTTATATGTATAGTACACGTATACATATCTGTCGTGGCGAGCGGCAACGGCTTATATATTAAAGAGTGTGAAATCATCCGCACTGACTTTCACTTGTCTCCTCCACGATATAACAATATGTAAAGATATCTTGAATTGCGAAAACATATTGCTGAGGGCCTCAAATGACTCCCAAGTCATGCTAAGTACATACCTGTGCCAAACGCGCGCCACATCTGTGTCACAGCGGACGGTAAACAAAGACGACTGTGCAAAGCTATATCGCGCTGAGATGAGAACTTTTCACAGTTTTCTTTACTTATCTCGGGCATTAGGTAAGCGGTTTTTAAATAGTGGTCACTATTTACGTGCCTTTTGTAAATTTTATACCATAAACAGATGTAGTGGCCGAATGGTTAAGAATCTGACATGTAATCCTTTTTTGTCAACCAATCTTCTAGTAGATTATTTCTGCCAGTCTCGATTAGGTAATGATGTTACAAATTTATTGCGAACATTTTGATAAATTAATAAGATGATGACCGTTTTGTTAGAACTTTCTAGGGAGTTTTTGTGGCAGGTTAGAATCCATGCTTCGTGGTATTATGTCCCATCCACTTCACTTATTTACAATAACCGAATATACGCAAAACACTACGAATATTACAAAATATTAAGTGAAATAACATAATATTATGAATAAAAAATAAAATCCACTGCATGACATTCCAAGATCTCGCCAAAAACTCCATGTAAACCTTATTTGTTGATGATGAAGTTCATAGATCGCGACAACCATAATAAAGTGGATAATCAAAACTTCAGACTTCTCATACTATTTTCATATTGTTTTAGGTAGGTCCTACGCAATAAATGAAAAATGGTTGATAACAACGTTATTATTATATACAACGACGATGGTAGTTTGGTATTGTCACAGCGTATGACCAGGAAAGTATTATGCAAGAACCAATGCCACCAAAGCACTACACGTGGCTCATACTCAAAGTTGCAATAATAATTCTAACAGCAAGATTACTAATAACAGTTAATAACTACAATCATTGTAAAAAAATAATAGCCCAAATTATCATCGACATATTATTGGGATGCTTGCGATTACTATAGATACCCGTTTTCAAATTTCTGGATTTGATATGAATTAAATACACTATTCTATAGCGAATATTCTTGTCATGTATTGTCAAAGTTCAATGATTACGTGCGATGTAATGAGCAAAAACCTGTATAGTAATGGTTAATTATCGTTATATGCCTAACGAAGCGTTCATTCTGTGTGCGTCAACCCTGCACGTCCGGTCAGACAGGTTGTATTCTGAATACGGTCTTTGGCTGGCGCGCGCATTCTACCGCGTATCAGGTGCGCGAGCGCACGTACGTACCTTTACAATTCGAATTCGCGAATCGCGAGCAACTTTTACTTTTTCGAGTTACGTCACTGATTCGGTAATCACTGTTTTACTCTTGTGTTGTTTTTGTTTTGTGCTAGTTTTTTTTGACATAAATAAATCGCTATATCAATTTGATTTTATGCGTGTATATAACAAAAATTACAATACAAGTATAAAGCCTTCTGGTGTGTTACAACATCACAGTTACAAACAGTTTGTTCAGACATCTCTACAATTGTAATGGATTAAGAACAAATTGTGACGTGTGTTTACATATACGTAAGTTTCACCTTTATTATAGTACTATATGTTAGGTATTACGTGAGATTGTTTTAGAAGCTAAATATCTTTTGAATAGCTTTTAATATAATTTTTTCTTGCGTAACTGTAGGTACCGAATTGGGTTTAATTATAGTTGACACTGAACTCATCAACAACATATTTTTTTAAATTATATTTTTTGAGAAAGTTTCATCTTCTATCTGATAAATGAAGTGTCTATATAATATCAAAATAACATTTTTTACTGATTGTGTGTAAAAGTATACACGCAACTGATAAGAAAATTGTAATTTACAAATTTTTTGTCGGTCTGTCTGTCTGTTTGTTCCGGGTAATCTCCGAAACAGCTGGACCGATTTTAACGGGAATTTCACTGGCAGATAGCAAAAATTACAGCGGGTTACTTAGGCTACTTTAAATTGAACTAGCTGTTAACCGCGGCTTCGTCCACGATGCTATCTCCAAAACGGTTGAACTGATCATCAAAAAACTTTCACTGACCATCGGTCAGCTATCGAGCTGACCTTATAAAAAGTAATGGAAGCAGTTTTAATTTATACTAGCTGTTAACCGTGGCTTCCCTCGCAGTGTTAACCCCAAAACGTTTAGACCGATTTTTACGGAACTTTCACCAAACGGACAGCGGACGTTAAAAAAAGTAATATTGTCTATTTTAATTTAGAATAGCTGTTAACCGTGGCTTCACCCGCAGTGCTATCTCCAAAACGGTTAACCGATTTTCACGGGGCTTTCACTGGCAGATAGCAGACCGTGTAAAAAGTCAAAAAGTAATTTAGATAATTTTAATTTATACTAGCTGTTAACCGTGGCTTCACCCACAGTGCTATCTCCAAAACTGTTTGACCGATTTTCACGGGGCTTTCACTGGTGATAGCTGATCTTATAGGAAGTAATTTAGGTTATTCTATTTTAGACTAGCTGTTACTCGCAACTTCATCCTCATGAAATTTAGCAAAAATACGTTGTTCACTGCAAACATGTGCATAAAATGTGCGTTGTACTGGACTCCAAGAATAAATGTAATTGAAATCCATATATCTGTATGTAATTTGAATTATATTGTGTTTTCGATCGTTTTGGCAGCCATTTTGTTTTACATATTTACCTCGCTTTCGTCTACATAACTCAGTAATCATAGTAACATATAAGAATACTGTATTGAGTTCAATGAGCACTATTTAAATTGTCGAATATTAAAAACTGCTTTTTATATCTTGATTTAGATGTTAGCTCATTCATTGTATACAATTCAATATTATAATTATTAATAGTAATTTTGAAAATAGAAGGGGTCTTTCTAAAAGGATATTAGACCATAAACGTTTTACTTATTGATAATATGGACTTATTTTATCATCATAATACCATCTTTAAATCATTGTTTCATTAGTTCCTTATACAGTGTAAGTGAGCACTGAGGTAGTTATATGGTGGGTTAAGGTTCCAAATATGTTGTTGATGATAAACCTCATTTGGAACACTGTTAGTATTTATATATCTAATGTATACGATATATGTTGTAAGTGGCGTGCGTGTTGTACATACAGTTGTTTTTAAAGAGCATTTCTATAATTGTGCATGGTCTCACAGTTTTATATTCCTCTAATATAATTTAAAAAAACGCGTGCGGAGCAGCGAGTACCGCTAGTTATTAATATATTTAAATTTTTATGATATCTAAAAAAAATAAGGTTATTTGTAAATATTCATTGAAAATGTTGGAACGTGCAAAATTTTTGATGACGTTCGTTCTCCAAATATTTGGTGCATGAAATACTAAGGTCTGTAATATTAAGAGTTATGTTCCTATACTTGTAAGGAAGTAGTGGGAGGCCTTAAAAGTGATTATAGTAGCTATTCATCGTAGGTCGGTTAGGGACAAACAAGGAGATCCCAAGGAAGGCTGTAGTTAGGCAGGAAGCCGGTCGTAAATCAGTGAGTTGAATCCACAGAATAATAATACACCCATTAGAGGTGGAATCTCAGTTCAGAATATAAAGGAAATCATGTTGGGATCTACTTAATGCAACGGCTCAAGCCTAGGTCGGTTCCCCCGTGGAGCTCTTGAGTACGCTGCTAGTGTGATACAGTGACTCTAAAAAATCTCAATCACTTAACAACATTATGCAGATCAACCGCACATACGCGCACTCACAAACGAGTATACATATGGTGGAAGGGTTTTATTTCTTTTCCTTATTCGAACTGAGTTTAGCTTAGTTGTCTGATATGAAATACGTATACAGGTGACTGCTTGGTACACATGTGTATCTCACTAATTCCTATAAGTATGAATAGTTTAGCTTAGCATGGTTAAATTCCTGATGCTGCGTAATCAAAGCAATAGCCCAAGCCGAGGTGCGCTGTGCCCTTCAGCTGGTTGCTAAATAAAATCGCCTGAACATGCTTTAGTAGTCCGGTGAAGCTGTAAAGGCCTGTCAGGCCAATAGTGTAAATGTTTCGAAAAAAACTTCTAATTAAATGGAAGAACAAGAAGTATAAATAGATCAACGATTGATAAATTACTAACATTTAAGGTTAGCGGACATGGGACAAATCATCCCACCCGTCCAAATTCCTGTCACGGGACCACTGATTCATATGGAAAATACTATACTCGAGTTCAAACCATACCTCGAGGTCACGATTAAAGTCAACACACTGACGTGTACACAATCCTAGAGGCCCACAATCTGGAAATCGTGGACTTGAGAGATGCCAGACTAGAGGAAGCGGAAACGGCTATCTGCAACAACGACACTACCCAAGTCATAGCAGGAGTAATGACGGGCAGCTACATGACTGCTCACAATTCCACCAGTGGTTTCGTACTAAGGAAAGAAAACGAGACACGGGAAGCAACTCAGCTTCAAGAGTTCGAAGGAAAAAATTCTCGAGAAGATAACAACCACCTCCAGGGTTCTAAATCCAGCAGTGGCAGAAAGCACCAAAACGACACCCGAGATCAGATGGACGAACGGGGTCCCCGGCTGGGGAAAGACTACGTGGTTGATTAGAAACATCGATGAGGAGAGGGACGCTGTGACGATTATTACAACCGAGGCGGCACAAGACCTACACGAGAAACTGGTGCAGACACATGGCGAAAAAACCGAATAGCGGGCGTGTACCCTGGCGTCCATATTGGTAAATGGTTTTAGAGAGCATGATAAACGTCTAAGGTTAATCGTGGATGAGGCTCTCATGAACCATTTCGGGTCCATCCTGACTGCCGGCCGGTTGGTGGAAGCAAGCGAAATTCTCCTCATCGGAGACTTCAACCAACTACCCTACATTGTCCGGGAAAACTTATTTCGGATGGCTTACAGCAGACCAATGGCTGTAGCCAGTATAGACCAACAGCTAACTTGCACATACAGGAACTCGATGGATGTAGCCTATGCGCTGATTCAAGTATACGACGGTATATATTCACTGAAACCGATAGTGAGATTTCTGAGCATCAGAGACTATCAGGGCGAACAAATATTCTCATACACTCCCGATATTCTCTTCCTAGTACACACACAAGAAGAGAAAAAAGTCCTGATAAACAAGGGTTACGGGGTAGGGCAAGGGTCACGCGTCCTGATAGTCCATGAATACCAGGGATTGACCTTCAAATCGGTGGCGATATTGCAAACAAAGGGCAGAAGGATGCAAATCCACGATAGCGTTTCACATGCCATAGTGGCAATATCTAGACACACCGACACCTGTTATAGATTCATCCTTCGGGCCATGGACGCTCCGGCGCGAGACATTGTGGATTATAACCTAAAGATGGCCATAAAAGATCAAAATGCAACAGTCATAAAAACAATAATGTCATTAAAAAATCCATCCTAAAATAGTTAATATTTAGATAAAATAATAAAAATAAATATAAAAAAAACACGCAGTAGTGTAGTAGTGACAAATTAAGCGAACGCAATAAAAAGGTGCGAAGAATAGAAGAAAAAAAAGGTTACAATAGAACTGAAAGTTATGGGAGGTTACAACTGTCTGATCTTTAATATAAAAAAATACTGGCTATATTTAAATAGGCTAAATACTTATACCTATAGAAAGGATTTTAATATTTAAAAAAGTAAATGATAAGTCCACGAAGTAGACTGACAGAACATTAGTGATCGTTATTAGAGGTGTCGTTCACTATCTTACCGGTTCGGTCTTGACGTGGCATCTACAAACTTAACGTCTCGGCTGATTTATTAAGACCCAGATCTCAAAATGGCGGATGCTATTTTTAATTTTCTTTTTATTTCCCGACGTCGTATATTATACATTTCATGGTTTAATAAAAAGTTCGTACAAATGAAACAAAATTAAAACTTCGCCACTTTTAGAAGGCTTTGTAGGAAAAATGAAAGATCAGACTCCATCTTATAAAAGATTCAAGCTAACTTAGTAGTCGTCCTTGTTAAGTATTCGTTTTAGCAGTATCGTATATTTTACATAACATATATACTTTGTAGGTATAATGTGTGATGCTACAGTCTCAAATGTCATATTGCTGGATATACTTTTTTAATAATACGAGAACATATTATATGGGTTCCTTCGCGACACGTAGTCCGGTGAAGCTGTTAAAACCTTGCTAGGTCAATAGCGTAGTGAGATCGAGAAAAAAAAACCTTCGCGACGCTGTATTTCCACGTCAGCCAATAGCAACTACTCGTCGATAACGGCATGCAAGATTGACTACCAGAAAGATTACTTATTTTTATCATTACATAGTATAAAACAAAGTTCCCTACCGCGTCTGTCTGTCTGTCTGTTCGCGATAAACTCAAAAACTACCGAACGGATTTTCATGCGGTTTTCACCGGTGGATAGAGTGATTGACGAGGAACGTTTTAGTATATAATTTGTCAAGGATTTTTTCATAATCAGGGCGGAACAACGTCTGCCGGGCCCGCTAGTTGTTTATAAGAGTTTTGATCACAATGTCACCAGGTGTTAAATAAGGCTGTGGTTCAAGAAGGTGATATAGCAACCCTGAAAAGAGGTGACGGAACAAAACAACAAGCGTTTCATGGTTGTAGCTAGCTAGGCGAAGTTAGAAAAATCGACCACTATACTATGCTTTGAAAGCTTTGACTCATTACAGGAATTCGAACCTTTTTTTTTTTTTTTTTTTTTTTAACGTGGGGAAATCCCTTATGGATACCCACCCTCCCGGGGGAGAGAGTGGGTTATGTCCGAGTCGCACGGACTAAAACCCCACGGTGTACCGACAGACCGTTCTGTGGGGGCGGCAAGGGATCGTTCAAGCTAATCAACCTTGTAGAGCCGCCCCCACGGTCCGCCCGGCGGAAGGTGACCGCCGGGCTCCTACCTATAGAGGGACAGACCGGGTACACGCCGGCTGCCCCCCCTCGTCCGCCGGACCTGTGCAATGAGGAGATGGGCCCCCCGGCCCATCCCCTCGGGTCCGGCTACGGTGGCAGGAGGAGTTGGGCAAAGCGCCGCCTCCTCCTGCCAATCCTCCGTTGGCGGAGACGGCCACTCAGCGGGTCTGCCTCGCGGGCCCTCTCCGCCGCCTCCTTCTGCGAGATGACCTCCTCGCAGAAGGAGGCCATCGCTCGCCAAGCCTGTTCGCTGCCGAGCATGGCCGAAACCACGCTCGGCAGCGATAAGTCCGGTCCTACCGCCGCCGCCAGAATGCGGCGCTGCTCTCCCCACGCAGCACACTCAGACAGAGTGTGCTGCGCGGATCTTCGTCAGCGCCGCACTCGTGGCAGGCGGCGGTCGGCTCCCTGCGCGCAATCTGGTGCAGGTACCACCCGAAACAACCGTGTCCGGTGAGTACCTGCACCAGTCGGAACGTCAGGGAGCCCCACTCCCTACCAATCCACTCCCGCAGGACCGGGCGGACGGCGTCTACGGTAAACCGCCCGAACCGCTCGTCCGCCAGGTCCTGCTTCCATCTTTCGACGGCGTCTCCCCTGAGACGCCGTCTCTCCACCTCTACCTCCCTGGGAGCCGGAGGCTCCCCCCTTCGCTTCCTCGCCGCCGTGAATTCGTACACGGCGGCGAGAACTCCTCCCTCCTCCAGCTCCCAGGGTAGGGAGCCGGCGAGCGTGAAGGCCGCCGCTGAGGACACCGTCCGGTACGCCCGGATCGCCCTCAGTGACACCGTGCGCTGCGCATTGCGGAGCGCGCGCCGTTGGCGGCCCGAGGGCGTCGGCCCAGACCGGTGCCCCGTAGGCGGCCATCGCCCGCCGACTCCCATGTAAGCGGCGGCACCCGGCGCCAGGCCCCCCATATAGGGAGCAATCGGCCGAGTGCCGCCGCCGCCCCAGCAATTCACGGTCCGAGCCCCGCAAAGTGGGGCTCGAACCGCCAGCGCCCGTCCAGGGTGAGGCCCAGATATTTCATCTGGTCCCCACCCTATCTGGCGCCCTTCCCCTTGGCCCCTGTGGTGGCCCTCGCCAGGCCCATAAAAGAGGGCCTCGGTCTTTTCAGGGCCACCCTAGGCCCAACCTCCTTATCGCCTACCCAGGTGTGGCCATCGTGGCCACCTCCACCTCCCCCCCCCCCCCCCCCCGCCGCAGGTGCATCCCACAGGAATTCGAACCTACGTTAATCGATATTGTGTTCGAAAAGCCGCCATTTCTAATTATTGCTTAATATTTCTACAATATTTTAGACTAGCTGTGCCCGCGACTTCGTCCGTGTCCCAATGTAAAAACAGTGACTACTAAAATCATCTGATTGTATTAAGTCCATTTACTTATCTACTTTTCTCTCGTACTTAAGTAACGTCATCATTAAAATTACAATAACTTTTTATAGAGTAAAGCGATTTTAATAAAACTAAGACTAAATGTTACTCGAGGATATGCTTTATGATTTTCTTGGGGATTTATCGTGAATTCAGTACTTAGCAGTGATGCGTGTTCAAACAAACAAACAGACAGACATTAATGAAAATGATTGAAGTGTATTTTATACTTATCCGAAGACACCTGCAACTATTTTTTTCACAAAAATCTAAAAGTACAGACACGTTATTCTTACTATATGTATAGATAGACAGATTTTCATACAGGATTTTTTTATATTCTAGTAAAGTATATTCTTATTCCGATATGGAGTATTAAAATTACTTCGTTACACTTTGTATGCGTGCTGCTAACTGGATATGTCGAAACAGAGAACAAGGAAAACTAACGGAGTCTTTGCAAATGAGTAATGGATATAAATCAGATTTCGTATAATCTTCCGAAGCGTCGCGTGTTCGATGCTTCACCGAGCCGTTATTACAAAACTGAATCGTGTGGTTTTTTGTCGAGTAACTTGTTAAAATAAATTTATTTTTGAAGTAAAACTTCTTTAGGCGCGTTGAGCGGTATTTTTGGCAGAAGATGAATGTATAATTTCGCGTCAAACATGCTAGTAAGCGTGATCGACCGTATTGCGCTTGCACGGCTTGCGTCAGACTAGCGACGCGTAGTATAGCAACCCGTATATATCTAATATTATTTAATAAACTGTACAAAAGTGTATATAATTATTGTTCGCAGTGCCAATACATGTCAAAACCAGACTAATGATAATAACTTAAATTTGTAAATTATGAAATTTTAATAATTCATACTTAGAAATTTAAAAATAACAGTTATTCCATTGTTCTGAGCTTTCACTTCTGTCGGCAGTCTTTATGACTGTCGCGACCTTTTTTATATTTAACTAGCGGGTCCGGCAGACGTTGTCTTGCCCTGCTTATAAAAAAATCCTGGACAAATTATATACCAAAACGTTCTTCGTGAATCACTTTATCCACTGGTAAACCGCATAAAGATCCGTTCAATAGTTTTTTAGTTTTTGAGTTTATCGCGAACAGACAGACAGACAGACGCGGTAGGGGACTTTGCTTTATACTATGTGATGATGATAACAATAATTATATTATATAAAAAAAAAAATCAATATAATTATTTCTAATTCTCCACTTGAATCAACAATTGAATTTGATACGACAATGGACGTGGTTTTCTGAATTAATTGAAACAATTTGCAAAATAGAATTTATGGGTTTGTGTTCAGTTATATTAAAGCTATAGTTTCACATTTAAATCATGATAATAATTAAATAAGAATTGTTTACAGTGGGTAGGTGTATATAAATATTAATTATAAATATCTTGCTTTAAATTCTAACAAAAAATATTTATTACTTTATTCGTAATATCCACTATCACGTAAAAAATGTTTCACTTCAAACTAAGCATGGAAGGTTTAATGAAATACTGTTATTTTCATATGAAATGAAAGATAATTCGCTGTACTATAATTATAAAATACCTGTAAATTACAATCCGCATAATTCCCACGGTTATTTACTTGAATTTAGTCACGACCGAATGTTTGTTTTAAAATAAATATATTATGTTTTCGTTTATCGTCTGTGACATAGCAGTGACAAAAAAATTTTTCACTGCTATACAGTTATAATAAAATAGCTATAATTTTTAAGCATAGTATAAAAGCGCATAAATGTTACAAGTACAATTTCTTAATTGCTTTAGCATTTGGCCCTACTTCAATGTTAAGTGAGAAATTAAGCCTTAAACGAGGGGTTCCTCAAGTGTAGTTGCCGGAACTTCAATAAGTGTTTTCAGGTACACTCTTTATTGATACTCATTAAGCGAATTTTGGAAAATTCCTTATGATATGGGCGTATCACAAGATTTCCTTATTTTCGATGAAAAAATAACATTATATAGGTTTTATCGTTTGACCATAATCTCGCCTGATGTTGACGTTAAGTGACGATGTGGTCCAACATAGTAAACACGCTAAACCTAGAAGTGGCTCTCATATGCAACTGTCCGAACTCACCAATATACTATCTTGACAGGAGTCTAGTTTTTACTGGTTAATCTTCAAAAATCGACCATACCTATCAAACGATATGAATGTCGAGTGAAAGGAACCAGTTACTAGATTGTAAAATTATTTATTCATTAATCGTATAAGTTGGATAGCGGTGGAAAATATAAATAACAGTACTTATCAATTAGTAAGTGGGTTACTGG
>AP028428.1:1685378-1929500 GCA_036509395.1 Antheraea yamamai
TTATGCACTTATTAGAAACTGTGACAATCTAGTTGTCCCATATTTTAGACTTAGTAAAACCGGTAACAGTTTTTTGGGAAATAGTGTTAGATTTTACAACAAAGTGCCAAAGGATATTACCGATTTGCCGGATTGCGAATTTAAGCGCCACTTCAAGCGGGTTTTGGTGTGAAAAGGCTATTATAGAGTGGATCAATATGTCAACGATGGTGATGTCTGGAATTGACTCACTTCTGTGCATCCATTTAAAACGTTGTTTTAAAAAGTGACATGTACCTAATATATTCTAAATATTATATATATTTGTTAAAAAGATAAACCAGATCGAGTTTCTTGCCGGTTCTTCTCGATGTCTGGGTTGTTTTCCGAACCGGTGGTAGTTTTGACGTTCATAAGCGCCTTCTTAGGGCCTAAATTGAATAAAGTGTTTTTGATTTGATATACCAAGACACACGATTTTTTCAAAAAAAAAATCTAATAGATATCTATCTATAATAGATCTAATAGATACAGACACGTTAGATCTCCATTCTTATTATATGTATGTATGTATAGATATGTATTGTATTATATTTATAACATCGAGAAAACCTAAGGAAAAATAAAACACCAATTTTACGAGTAGTCAGGTGAGGCTGTAAATACCTTGCCAGGTCAATAACGTAGTCAGTTCGAGAAAAAGAAAAGTTTTACGATTTTAACCTTGTTTTATATTTAACTTTTGACTTTGTTATGCGCAAGTCCAAACTTACGGCTATATTCAGACAGTTCTATAGTTATATGATGTAAAGTAGTTTTTACTTTTACAAAATACAGCAGGAATCTATATGTACTTTAACTATACTTAATATTTAAAGTCCGTCTCTTCGCGATAAACTTAAAAACTACTGAACGTATTTTCATGCGTTTTCACCAGTGGATAAAGTGATTCACGAGGAAGTATTGGGTATACATTTTGTCAAGATTTTTTTTTATTATTAAGGCGGGACAACGTTCGCTGGACCCGCGAGTCTCGGTATCATCAGTTGCAGGTTCTGCTGAAACATTGTAATAAAGATCAATATTTTGGAAAATTAAACTCAAACTTATCCATTCGCGACTCTTTTTTTGTTTCTATTCTTGATATATTTCATCAGTAAGTCATACATACGTGTAGTCCGGTGAAGCTGTTAAGACCTTGCTTGGTCAATAGCGTAGTCATATCATACATTCGAAATATAATTGCTTTCCAAATATATAACAGTGGAGACATTCCCTTTCTCTCAAGTGACATGCAATATTTCCGAGTCGTTAGTGACATGAACGAAGTTTTAGTGCTATGTTGGCATAATGTTAATTAAATTACATTCACTAAAGTAAAGCATATGAAGAGGTTGCCAATGTATTGTCTTGTCCACTTTTACACCTAAAACTTCTTTTTTACACTTCCCTTAAACAATTTTTTTCGTGTTAATAGCAGCTTTTCTGCAATTTTGATACATAATTCCGTATTAACCTCTTACGCTATTACTTCATCATTATTATTATTTTTGTTTTTGGCAACCAATCTTCTAGTAGATTATTACTGCCATTGTCGAGTAGGTACTATTACAAGTTTCCTTCGGTCATTTCAATGAACTTACAAGATGGTGGCCGTCTTGTTAGAACTTTCCAGGGAGTTTTTGTGGCAAGTCAGAATCCATGTTCCGTAGTATTATTTCCCATACACTTCACTTGTGCACTAAACTATATTACGTAAAACACCACCAAATTACAAACTATAGAACACAAGATCACTGCATATTATAAAACAAAGTCCTCTGCCACGTCTGTCTGTCTCTTCGTGATTAACTCAAAAACTACTGAACGGATTTTCGTGCGGTTTTCACCAGTAGATAAATTGATTAATGAGGAAGGTTTAGATATAATTTATCAAGGTTTTTTTACGTCGCCCGTCCCCGCTAGTTATGAATAAAATATAAAATCCTCTACGTGACACTCCAAGATTCCTCCAAAAACTCCCTCAGTAACTGTCAGTCAGTCAGTCAGTCAGTCTCTTGCATATTTCCATCGCACCGAAAAAAATACAATTCTTTGCTATAATATTTAGCTAGACCGAGGTTATTAAAAATGACTATTAATTATGATTTCTTAGCAGTTAGTATTAATTACAATATAGGAGAAAATTATCAGAGACTTGCATTACGCGTCAAAATAGCGTAATCGTTTCATTCGCATACTTTAATATATCGTTTGTTGATATATCCATATAGGAGTCAAGTATTTACTCGTTAATCTCCAAAGTTTGACCATAACTATCAAATGAATATCGAGTGAAAGGTAACAGTCACTAGATTGTAAAATTATTTATTCATTGATAGTACAAGTTTGATAGCGTTAGAAAATATAAAAAACAGTACTCATTAATTATTAAGTGGGTTATTAGGTTTTACTGGACGTTCTCGATTGCATAGCATTTTTATACAATTTATTATGTAATGCTTTGACTCTAAATATCGTTCTACTTTTGACTACAATACACCTAAATTGATTTTATGTTTGAATAGTGTAGAATCTTTCATTAAGCTTTGTAGCACGTTTTACAGTGGCTAAAAGTGGGAGAGACTTTTATAGCATAAATCTTTAATTTGTTCATAGTTCGCTCCTTCCCGTTCTAATTAATACTTTGTTTCCATTTAGCGTGCCCTGACTATACAATTGTTATTATAATAACTACACTTCAAAGGGTCGCAGCATGATGTTAAATTTACTATAGCGTATTTCAGTAAATAGACTGTAAAATGCTTCGATCAACAATAACTAGATAAAGGGTCACGTACAAAATCGAAGCTAAAAGCTGTCCGCGTAAATATATACTTATGTGTAGCTATTTGTTTACCAAGAAAGGGAGGAAAAAAGTTTTAAAACCGTTTTAAGTTCAACCTAATTACAACCATGACACCTAGTAATAAAGTCACAAATGTTCAAAATATTATCTAACTAGCGGGCCCGGCAGACGTTGTCCCGCCCTGATTATGAAAAAATATGGGACAAATTATATACTAAAACGTTCCTCATCAATCACTCTATCCACCGGTGAAAACCGCATGAAAATCCGTTGGGTAGTTTTGGGTTTATCGCGAACAGACAGACAGACGCGGTAGGTGACTTTGTTTTATACTATGTAATGATACTTACGATAAAACGAGCAAAGCAATAAATTACTCCCCTCACAAATGAACAGACAACATAAACAATATTTAGTGTGAATTCAACCTTAACACGCAATGAATAAAGTACTTTTTCCCGTTATTGTGCGTGTTTTTGCGTGGTTGGAGAGCCTAGGTCAAACATTTGTACCACAGGTTTAAAATCGGTAATTTTGTTCAAAATTTGATATTATTTGTTAGTGTAAAGCTTAAAATATAACTTATTCAACATGTATTTAGCGAAAGTAAGATAATCCGGCCGTTAAATTGCTTTTGCGGGTATTATTTTTGCATCTTTTGAATACACTGCGGCATGTGAAACGTGCTTACATTGGCTGTGTTTCAAACAAACTTATTCTAAACATTTCAAGTGAGCTGTTATTTACCGAGAAGTATTTTTCGCGCCGACCCGATATCTAGTTATTGTTGATCGAAGGTAAAATGCAACGAATTTTTAGAATCTCATTTATTGTCGCAAATATTACATTCAAGCAAACAAAAAACAATCTGTTGAGCTTCATAAGCTTAGTATAAATAAGAATTAATTAGAAAGCATAATGGATATCTTATTGACTTCATCGTAATGCTGCTATACTTAATGGCATATTTCTACATTGATATACTAACATTTTAATAATATACAATACTAGCGGACCCGGTGGACGTTTTCCCGCCCTGATAATAAAAAAAACATTGACAAATTATATACCAAAACCTTCCCCATGAGTCACTTTATCCATTGGTGGAAACCGCATGAAAATCTGTTCAGTAGTTTTAGAGTTTTTCGCAGACAGCCGTGGCACAAGACTTTGTTTTATAATATCTAGTGATTATATTTTTCAATACGACTGATTAGCTAGAAGAAAATGCCTTGCATCATTATATGTATCAGTGTATAAACAAAAATATAACGAAGTAAAATAGTAATTTATATATTATAATTTAGTGGTGAGATTTAAGGGGTCAGTCCAAAAGTTTATCTTTCTCCACTTTTCTTTCTTACGCTAATCGCACCTAAGTAAAATTAACATATGTTTGTCTCTTCCACTCTCCTTCTTCCAATATGTCTATTTGTCTGTCCAAAGGCTGTCTTTCCCCTATGAGTTATAAGAATTTTTAATTTTTTTAAAACACAACTACGACTTAAGCAAATGTTAGCAAAAGTTTATGAATTTTAAATATTTATTTAAGCTGATAGTTCACTTTACCTTCATTATGTTTCAGATTGTGTTGATAAGAAATCTGCATGGTTATGATTACCATACCATTGCTGATAACAATCGTTCGGTAATTTTATGAGTTTTATGTTCGCAAATATTTAGTTCTATTGTTCTCATATTGGTTTTTCCGGGTTTATCTTTCATAATTATTTGTGGCTTATCTGGAGACGATCCCTTTCTGTAAATTTCCTTTCCTTTGATAGGAGTTTTATGGATATCTATCTCGTTAATCAATATTTCGTTAATTATTAATTGTGTTAATAATGTAGTACCACCCTTTCACAGAAAGCCGACGTGAAGTAACAGTGCTTGCATTGTTGTGTTTTGTTCGGTCAGTGAGAGCGCTGGAGGCCCACCTCCCCTCTCCTCCTCCTCCTCTCCTCTCCTCTCCCCCTCTCCCAAAAAAGGCTGGTAACGCACTTGTGACTCCCCTGGTGTTGCAGGTGTCTATGGGCGGTGGTGTTCACTTAACATCAGGTGACCGACCTATTGGTTTGCCTCCAATAATACAAAAAAAAAATACATTTATGCCGACTTCATTCAACACATTTGCATGTTTATCGTTTTGTTTTCAGAAAAAGATCCACTATTACTAAAATTATGGCGGAAATATTAACAATATATAAACATATTTTTTGTGTGATTATAACGTAAAACTTAACGTAAACTAAACGTAAGATCCCCAAATATAATCACACTGTCCTATAATATTACTAGAATATTTAACTTCCAAAACGATTATTCCAAATATGGTCGAAATAGAACGCTTAAAGTTTGATTATACTGTATAGTTTTATTTCATTGACAAGGTTCACAAACACACATAATTTTCATAATGATTTACCTTCGAGTCGTGTTAATGATATTTCTCATCGATTCCGTTGGTATTATTACAATTAAAATAATAAAAATACGTGTACGAATGCGAGCATTTTTATTTACACATCTGTTTCATTTACAATCATTATTTTATCAAATACGTTCAATTTTATTCCTTGGTAATTTTTTTCTCATAATACAGAATAACTGAGTGAATTTATTACAATATTTAATTTTTATAAATGTTTTTCAAAAATGTTTTATCACTTGTTTCAAAGAGTTAACAAGATGGTGGCGCTCTTGTTAAAACTTTGCAGGGAGTTTTTGTGGCAAGTTAGAATCCATTCTCCATGACATTATTTCCCTTCCACTTCACTTGTTTGCAATAACCAAACTATTACGTAAAACACCACCGATATTACGAAATATGAAGTCAAAAAACAAGATATTAAAATCAAATATATAATCCACTACATGACGGACTAAGATCCCGTAGATAAGAACCCTGCACTACACTTAAAACGGTTTTCAGTAATAAACAGAAAAATCAGAAAAAAGGTCCAGACAAAGAGTCTGCAGAAAAAAATAAATAAAGCGTCCACTAACAACTGATAATAAAATAATAATATTGTTCTCTCTATGCATGTAATAGTAGCAGTCAGTGTTGGACATACACGGAGATACTTACTTTAATGCCGTACCAGAGCGAAATAGATACTTTTTATGTAGATTGTTTCTAAAAACAAGTGAGGTGATAAGCAGATAGCTCGGATGAGAGGCACAGGAGAGGCAATTTTCTGCCTCTACAGGAAGAGGCCTCGACGAGTCATCGAGCCGTCTCGTATATTCAGTGCTCCGGAAAATTATCACCTTCAAGAATTTTATATTGAAATTATATATACCTATTCGCTGATAGAAACCAGTAGAAATAGGAATTTCTTTCTTTTTATTTTGTTTGTTATTAATCAATTGACTGATGAGTTTTGTATGAAAGATAGGCCCGAGTGATACTTTTAGGTTAGAAAAGTAGAGTGGATTAATATGAGAATAATGGTGATGTCTAGAATTGTCTCCTCTCTGTGCATCCACTAGAAACGATTGTAACGTGTAATGTGTTTTAAATATACAATATCATCATTACATAGTATAAAACAAAGTCCCCTACCGCGTCTGGCTGTCTGTCTGGTCGCGATAAACTCAAAAACTACTGAACGGATTTTCATGCGGTTTTCATCAGTGGATAGAATGATTCCTGGGGAAGGTTTTAGTATATAATTTGTCAATGATTTTTTTATAATCAAGGCGGGACAACGTCTGCCGGGCCCGCTAGTTTATAATAAAAAGATTATCTCCGATCGAGTTTCTTGTTGGCTCTTCTTGATGACTGAGCTATTTGTCCGAACCGGTGCGGTGGTAGTTTTGACATTCATAAGCGAATTAATAGTGCCTAAATTGAATAAAGTACTTTTGATTTCAATATTGAATCGATACTTCGTCGGTCCATCCACTCGACCACCACGACTTTTGTCGTCTTTTAACCAACTTGGCACCTATTCATCTTTTATTATTTATTTCCTGATCATCTCGTATACAACTACTGGTCTTGCATATTACAATGTAACATACAATGCAGAATGGTTGCAGGTGTGTCTATTGCTTTTGCTCAGTCACATGGAACGTGCGGGATCGATCGGTGACGTCATCCCTATAGAAAAGCTTGCGAGTGTGCGCGTACGCAAATACTCACTATTAACATTCTAGGGTTGTGCTTAAAATACACTAGTTTTGAATTAACGATATATTATCTATCCTATCTTCTTCTTCTTCTAGTAATACCCATACTTCAACTATGTAGGTACAATGCGTTAAAAAATTTAAAAAAACTTTGTAACTTATTCAGTACTAAGTAAATAGTGTAAGTGACCCATTGCAGGGTCATAAGTATGGACCTGGGAAGTTATGGGTATAATCACCACGTCAGTCTACGATGTGTTGGCGATTTCAAACTCCGAGAAATCCACAGTTCTGTTATACCAACATACAGTAGTACTCTCTACTCTACTTTCTACTACTCTCTGGTTCAGGTTTCCTCACGATGTTTCTTTCACCGTCGGCCGATAGTCTTACAAATTTACATTAGTGAATGTATGCGAATTCTGAAAAATTCGTTGGTACAAATCGGGGTTCGAACCTGCGGACATGGGAGCTATTTAATTTAATTAATTACTACAATTGCTATATACTTACTACCCTACTTAATTACTACAACTTACTACGACTATTCTCTACAACCTTCTGAAGGACCTTGGCCTGTCAGAACTGCAGAATTCTATTTTAACAGACAAAGGCTGCACAACAGCCACCAAATTTCACAGCGAACCAGCAGTGAAGGTGAGCGTTGATGCGCATCTCAAAGGGGGCCTCCTTAAACCTACACCTGGGTCGCAAGTCCTGGGAACTGCTCTGAGTTTCTCCCTCTGCCACACGATGGACCCGGCACCCGCACGGTGAATCCATGGAAGGCTAAGAAGTTCGTCTCTCTCTCAATTACACCTTACCACTGTCAAATCTTATCATTACTATTTCGCACCTTTTGAAAACTGTAATAGTAAGTAGCATACATGATACTTTAGAATGTGTCGTTACATTTCAAAATGAGCTAAATTCAATTTTAATCGTTCACACTGAGAACGAAGTTCAAATTTTGTCGTCCATGAGGTTTTTTGTCTTTTTTTCGTGATCTTCATATTTTACACGTATAAAACTTAAAGATCTTGAAAGATAACGTAAAATATAAGGAACGGCTAAAATGAAATTTAGCTCATTTTCAAATGTAACGAGACAAATATCCTCTATCTGCTAATGAAAGTCTCGTTGAAATCGGCTTAGCCGTTTGAAATATTTACTAATGGAAACAACAGACAATTAGATGTTTATTTATTTTTAAACACAATTACATACGTATAATAATAATATTTGCTATCGTTTTCAAATTAGGTTTTTATTATTTAACTTAATTTTAGACTTCTTTTCGTTTTTAATGTGTATCATTAGTTACAAATGTGTTTATTATTGCTTAAATATTAAAGACAAATATAAGAAATCAATGAACTTTTTTTTTTAATTAATTAATCTTACAACTTTCTCTGCTTATTGAAATTCAGATGAACTGTTGTATAAAAAATTATAATCAGTAGCTGTGAACAGCATTCTGCTTGGTATAGGCATCTTGGAAACTTTTACTGGTTCTGTATATTAAGCTGCTATTAAAGTTATGTAAGCAGTAAATTATTTTGAAGTGAAAATTCTTTAGAATCGTTGTGACTTCAAACCGCATGTAACGGAAAAAACGACAGGTAAGAGACACAAATACAAAAATGTGTAGGATGAAGCCGGCAAAGAATGAGACAGAAATATACTATTATATATTATTATTACTAGCGGGCCCGGCAGACGTTGTCCCGCTCTGATTATAAAACAATCATTGACAAATTATATACCAAAATGTTCCTCATGAATCACTTTATCCACTGGTGAAAACCGCATTAAAATCCGTTCAGTAGTTTTTGAGTTTATCGTGAACAGACAGACAGACAGACGCGGTAGGGGACTTTGTTTTATACTATGTAATGATTATTATTTTTTTATTTCATACTTTCATTTTTAAACAAATAAACTTTGTAATTATCCTACCCTTGTTATAATCATCATTCATCTCATTCTTTTGTCGATTTACTGAAGTTTCTCTTCTATCGTGTGTGAATCGTACACACACCTTTTTTTCCTAATTGAATTCGGTCAAATGATCGTTATTTATAGAATATGGTTACAAATAAGATCGTAAAATTATTATAAACTAGCAGCAGTCCGCGACTTCATCTGTATTTATATCTTAGTGTAACTTTAACTGTTTATGAAAGACATCAACATAGCTCTGAGAAGGCACGATTTTTTTTTCAAAGTTTCTTCATCCCTATCGTTATATTTTGGTGTAGTCCGGTGAAGCTGTAAAGACCTTGCCAGGCCAATAGCATAGTCAGTTCGAGAAAAAAAAAGTTATACTTTGGCCAGCTTCAAAAGTTGAGGCACTCATAACGACGGCCGACAAAAGTGAAAACTCAAAACGATGGAATAACTGTGGTTTCTTAGGAATTCTTAAATTAATTATAGTTTGAATTATTCAAATTTCACAGAAATTATTAACATTAGTTTGGTTTTCCCATCTATTGTCACTCGGAGCAATGATCATATAAATAAACTAGCGGGCCCGGCAGACGTTGTCCCGCCCTGATTATGAAAAAGTCCTTGACAAGTTATATACTAAAACGTTCCTCATGCATTACTCTATCCATTGGTGAAAGCCGCTTGAAAATCCGTTCGGTAGTTTTTGAGTTTATCGCGAACAAACAGACGCGGTAGGGGACTTTGTTTTATACTATGTAATGATATACATTTTTATATAGTTTGTTAATTAATCAAACATGAGGGGCTGCACAATCTCAATACAGAATAACAATAGTAAATTTACACAGGCCCCTATACTACGCGTCGCTAGTCTAACGCAAATCGCGTAAGCGCAGTATGGAGGATCGCGCTTATTAGCACGTCATCACGCAAAATTATAAATTTATCTCCTGCCAAAAATACCGCTCGACGCGCGTAAAAAAGATTTCACTTAAAAAAAAGTTCTTACAATTTATAGGTCATGTGTCATATCATTACATAGTATAAAACAAAGTCCCCCACCACGTCTGTCTGTCTGTCTGTTCGCGATAAACTCAAAAACTACTGAACTGATTTTCATGCGGCTTTCACCAGTGGATGCAGTGATTCATGGGGAAGGTTTTTGTGTATAATTTGTCAAGGTAAAAATTATAGTCAGGGCGGGACAGCGTCTGCCGGGCCCGCTAGTTTATGTATAAGTTATATTATTATAAAGTTTTATCAAAATCCGTTCACTAATTTTTTGCACGAAATAAGTAAAAATATTCATCCATCCAAACCTTTACTTTTATAATATTAAAAGTATTTACGATATTTTATGGAATACTAGCGGGCCCGACGGATCTAGTCCCGCCCTGATTATAAAAAACAACCCTTACAAATTAATTAATACCTAAACCTTCCTCATGTATCACTTTATCTAATGGTGAAAACTGCATGGGAGCTTTTTTTCGAACTGACTACGCTATTGACCTAGCAAGGTTTTAACAGCTTCACCGGACTACCACCGTATGGGAATCTGTTCAGTAGTTTTTGGCTCACAAACTGACAGACAGATGTGGCAAAACATTTTGTTTTATAGTATGTAATGATAATTTATAATCGACTAGAGTATACTGTTACTGAGACATGAAAACGGAATTCAAATCAATTCGCGTATTCTTTGAACATTAATTTTTAGTAATGTCATAAGTTTGATAAATTATGAACATAGCGGTGTGTAGGTGGGCAGTTGGACACGATTAATAGCGTCAAATAGAGCGGGTGACAGCCCTATTTGTTTGCAAGCACGTCCTGATTCCCATAACGTTTTATTGTTGCATTGTCGTGCGCTTATTTCGAAATTAGGTTTTTTGTTGTGGGAATTTCGATTTTTCTCGTGGGACGAAAACCATGTCAGCATATTTATCAAAATTTTTATAATTAACTAGCTGACCTGGCCACGCGTTGCTGTGGCTCAATTATTACATGTGTAATTAATTGAAAAATTAAAACGTGGCGCCATCTGTGTGATATCTATAACAGTCGGTCCTACAGTTTTCTGTCAACAAATTAATTTAAAGCGCCATCTATTCGAGACTGATCAAACTTTTAATTAATAACAGTAATCAACATTGACAATCATTTAATTTGTAATTAATAAATAGTGAGGCCATTAAGCGAAATATGAATTATCCTATCTCTCAAGTTAACAAGTAACTCCCATGAAGACTGGTTGAGTAGTTTCGGTGTTCATCGTGGACAAACATCATGACACTGAATTTTTATATATTTAGATGTGCTTCTAAAACATTTCAATTTCATAAATACTAATCGAAATTTTGTGAAACATTAATAATTTAAAAAAATATTGTTTAGTATGATTTTGTAGTAATTATAATGATTATGATTACGCTATTAGTTGGTTTAGGTAAATATTTATTATAATACTTTTTTTAAAGCGACTATGTCACAGTAGTAACGTGTCTATGCACCGTGTCGATAGACGTAGGTTCGAATTCTATAATAAATGAGAACTTCAAATAAAATATCATGATTAAACCATAAACTAAATCATAAGGATTTTTTTTTCCAGTAAAGTATTTTTTTAATACTGTAATTTATAAATTGACTAATATCAGTCATCAATAGCAATGTAACAATAATTATTATGCAAGTTTAAATTCACTCACGTACTTCTTGGGGCCGGAATCGAATGTATACGAAACAGAGTGATAGCTGGCTAGGCACATAACAGCACGAATCAGTGCTATTTTTTATGTGAAATAAAAAACAAATCTTTCATATGATATCTATGAATTTATATCACTGCTATTTTTCGTATGGTATGGATTGATTAATTATTTATCTTCGAAGAGTAGTAAGTTTTTACTTCCACACGGTAAAACGTAAAAAACGTAAACGTAAACGTTCCAAAGGTAGCACGGTAGGCGTCCCATTTTTCACATGTCCAATGAAGATTTTTATTATATAGTATCAATGAATTTATTACTTTTCATATGAAAATAGCTAAAAAAGGTTAGCATCCCCGCAAGGCCCTTTGTTTTTACTTGTATATGCAACGGTAACGGACGAGCTTCAAGATTACCTTGGCATAATATCTTTCTTTAAATGTTCACCTGTGAATTAGTAGTAATAAAAACATCTAATTACAATTATATTACAACTGTTACATGAGCACTTCGAACACTTAATCTGGTACGTAATTACAATATCTAGTATTGTTGATATTTAATATTACATTTTCAGGAACCAAAGATGACACATGATGGAGGCTGTATAAATAAGGCCTTTGACGGGGTTGACGATGGCTTCCAGACTATAGACCTACGTACTATAAGACTTGATGACGAAGGACGAGTTAGATCACAGGTAAATAATACTAGTTTATTTCTATTTTTAAATATTTTTTTTTAATCGAGGCAGTCCTAAGGACTGCCGACAGATATGAAAACTGAATACAATAAAATAACTGATTTTTGTTATGAATTTTTAAGTTAATTATAGTGTGAATTATTTAAATTTTATAATTTGTAAATTGAAATTATTATTATTAGTTTCATTTTCACATCTATCGGCACTTCAAACAATAATTAATAAAAAATAATATTAATAATTAATAAGCTGCACGATTTCAATAAAAAATATCAATATTAGACGTACACAGGTAGCTATACTACGCGTTGCTAGTATGACGTAAGCCACGCAAGCGCAATGCGCTCGGTCACGCTTTACTAGCATGTCATGACGCGAAATCATAACTGTATCTACTGCCAAAAACAAGAGAAAGAAGTTTTCAATTGAGTTTTCATTACCTCATCTCAGTTCAAAGGCTGTGGCTGATAAAACGCACATAGGTGGTACAAGTTCATACGAATAACTCTTTACTGATCAGTTTCCAAAGTGCTATTTAAGATACCTTTAAATATGGGTTGTAGTGACTAATTCAAATCAAGTAAACTGCATGAGCATGTTGTATATCATTTGTATTGTTTTGTCATTCGACTCATCGCACAGTCACTTTTTCGGACACCGCTTATAGTCGTGACGTCGAATCATTCAATCAGACTAAGTTATCTTATAAGAAAACAACGATAACATATAACCATAGTGTTAAAGTACTCTGAAAATCGGTTATCAAGAAGGAATCGGTATGTGGCTGAAGACCTTAATATTTTATACCTGACAAGGTAACGAATGAACATAAACTGGCACTATCACAATTTCCAATGATTTTTACCTATTATAAGTAAGGAATTTCGAGGAGTTTAAACCACAATAAAGTATCCTATATATACATCCATCGCGTTCTAATTATACATATTGATAATAAATACTTACTTCTTACCTCGATCTCCTACTGTAAGCAATTGAGTACAATTATTTGTAACACTGATCTAAAACGTCGAACAACGTGTATGGAGATAAAATTAATTGTACCGCCAGATTTGTTTTAACGCCATCTATAGATACGTTAGTTGTACTGCATTGTTACAGAGCATGTTTTAAATGTTTGATAATTTTTATGTTATCAGAAAATTTATTTTAACCTCACTTAGAATCTAGTTTCTCTGTTTTTTTTTAATAATGAGAAAAATTTAGTCCTACGATTTTTAAATTGCGTTTCATTGTAAAAATAATAAGCCAATGTAACTCGATGAGTTGGAACGGAATTCACTATTATTATGTACTTAGCAGTTGTCTTAATTAATAAATGTATTATTATTTTAATTTTATTGATTTAAGTGATTGTTAATGACCATGACTCATATCTGCCTGAATAGTACGACAGCCAATTTTTAAATTTAACACCGATTCCTGCTTGATAAAAGTCATGTTACATTAAGCTCTCCAGTTTACGAATTTAAAATTGCAATAGGAGATTTTTGCGGGTTCTTGGAATATCAAGTAGTGGTTTTTATATTTTATTCATAATCTTGTGTTATTTGGCTGTATATTTTGTAATATTGGTGGTGTTTTACGTAATATAGTTCGGTTATTGTGCACAAGTGAAGTAGATGGAAAATAATACCACGGAGCATGGATTCCGACTAGTCACAAAAACTCCCTAGAAAGTTCTAACAAAAGTGCCACCAATTTGTTAGAACATTGAAATGATTGTAAGAAGCTTATAATATCATTACCTACTCGACAATGGCAGTAATAATCTACTAGAAGATTAGTGGAAAAAAAATGCAATAAACGATACACTCATTCATTCCTTCGTTCACTCTCAATACATAAATTTCAAGATAAAATATTAAAAAAAAATATTAACGCAATAAAGAAAAGAAATAAATCAAATTATACAAGCTTTCATCACGGGAGTGGCTCGGTACTCGAAGGCGCTACGGCTTCTTTATAACAACGCGAAAGTTAGTGAAAAGGAAGGACTTTTAAATGGGATATTGGTGTAGAAAGAACAAAAACATTAAAATACTCGATTTCTCTCTAAAAGCCATAAATATGGTGCGAATTTAATTTACTACGAAATTCAAATTAAAGTCACGTGAAATTTATAGCAGTACTCGTTCAGATTACAGATAAAACGCTTAATATTTAATGGAAAATTTTGTTAATTTACAGACACTTCAAGTTTCAGTAATCATGAGAGTTAAATAACGACAATGGTGTTAATCTAAACTATCATCTAGACATCATAACCGGGTGTCTTTTGTTATAATTATCTAATTTAGCCATTTAATTCTTTGAGCCATTTTAGGGCGTCGTCGGTAAGAACGGTCAGGTCATCTGGAGAACCATTATATTTTCTTAGTGGGCATTTCTGTATGATGTGTGTTATTGATTAGATATCCGCCCCGCAGTCACAGCGTGGTGAGTCAATCCATCTGTACCGGTATTTAAATTCTGTACACCGCACGTGTCTAGTACGCAATCTGTTTACCTTTAATTAGTTACTTTGGGGCAGTTGGATCTCTTTAATTTAACGCATGGTTCGATAGAATCTCTTGATGCATTTGCAGTATCATTACCGTCGGGCGCGGTCAGTTCTTGGGTGGGTGACCGTCTGGGTATACCGCGTATCGTTGGCTTAACTAACGTTGTTGCGTAACTTGTTGCTTAACTTCGGTCGAAAACCTGTGTTTTCAACACTCTACCTGACACGGTGTTTACCCCCACAACTTTTAATCACACAAAGAGGTTGCCGATCAGAATTTAAAGCTTTCTCATAAGAAGTATCAACTCAAAAATATTTCAGATATAAAATGAAAATTCGCATTTTGTATTATGTACTTATAATTTAGATATCTACGTGTATCTTAAATAAGTCACATTTCTGGTAATAGATACATCACAGTAACTCTCTCTTGGTTTGTTGCGTTTTGTTATTAGCTCATAATGTGTCCAGCCGCCAAATGTTTTGCAGGCCGACATGACAGCGGCGAACTGGGATGAAAAACAGATCGCTCAATGGTTGCCATTATCGAGTAATAATATTAGAAATGTGTTTCGATAAATTCAGTGTTCTAAAAAGATAGAGGCTCCCTTGTTAGAATTTTCCAGGGAGTTTATGTGGCATCTCAGAATTCATGCCCCGTGCTATTATTTCCCATCCACTTCACTTATGCACAATAACCGAAGTATATTACGTAAAACGCTACCAATATTACAAAATATAGATTAAAATAACACAAGATTATGAATAAAATGTAAAAGCCACTACATGACAGACTAAGATCCCACCAAAAGCTCCAGTTTGCTTTACATTAACATAAATATAAATAAATGATAATATATATCATTACACAGTATAAAACATAGTCCCCTAGCGCGTCTGTCTATCTGTCTGTTCGCGATAAACTCAAAACCTACTGAACGGATCTCCATGCGGTTTTCACCAGTGTATAAAGTGATTCATGGGGAACGTTTTAATATAATTTGTCAAGGATTTTTTTATAATCCGTGCGGGACAACGTCTGCCGGGCCCGCTAGTAAATAATAAATATAAATAAATTACTTTACATAAACATTTACTTTTGTGTATAGAATAAGCAGTGGAAAATATTATCAGTCTTCGTATGTATTTCTTTATCCAACATCTCTACTAATTTTCTATATTGAAATAGGTGAAGATAAAACCACTAAGTACCTAGTTATAAATCCACTCCCTACTAAGAGAGCAAATCAACACTTCTTATTCTAAGAAGTTAGACGCCACCTTAGTTACGATAAGCACATCCTGTGCGCAATGTTCTTTTGGTTCAATTTAGAAAATAAGTTAGTCTTAAGACGATTTTGTTGGAATATAGACGCCCTAAAAAAGTCGAGGCAGATAGAAGGACTGCCGACAGAAGCGAAAGCTCAAAACAATGGAATGACTGTGTTTTTTTTTTTTATTCTTAAATCAGTTATAGCCTGGATCATTTAAATTACGTATTTGTAAAATTAAAATTATTAATTAGTGTGGTTTTCCCATCTATTGGCATTCTGAGCCATAATTATATACATTTTTAGATAATCTAATAACTAATCAAACGTATGATGGACTGCACCAGCTCAACACAAAATAGTATATCAATATTACATGTACACAGGCCGCTATACTACGAGCATATCCACGTCATCGGTGATGGTTGGAAACACGAGAGTTTTTTTTTTTTTTTCTTCGAACTGACTACGCTATTGACCAAGCAAGGTCTTAACAGCTTCACCGGACTACTAAGGCGAGCGCTTAAGGCACTCAGCCGATTTTATTTTGACAACTAGCTCAAGGGTGCGCGGCACACCTCGGCTTTGGCTGTTGCCTGATACATGCAATTCGCGACCTATGTGAGCTAACCTAAGCTAAGCTAACTATTCATACATATATGAGTTGTTGAAACATATATGTGTACCAAGCATACATAACTCAATAACTCTTATATATATTTCGTATCGGATAATATTCTAAACTATTTCAGTTTGATAAGGGAAAAAAGATAAGACCCTTCCACTTGCATGTGTAAGCGTGTATGCGTGCACGTGTGTGAAGGTGCCTGTGCCACGTCTCTCTGTCTGTCTGTTAGCGATAAACTCAAGAACTACTGAACAGATTTTCATGCGATTTTTACTAGTAGATTAAGTGATTTATGAGGAAGGTTTAAATATACAATTAGTCAAGGTTTTTTTTTTACTTCGCTAGTATATAATAATCGCTCAACGCGGCTAAATAAGTTTTTACTTTAAAAATTAAAGTCCTCCGACCTCGCGCATGACTTAATTACCTTTGTCTCCTGTGTTGGTTGACAAAATATTTTCTTTATATCTTTTTGTGTAGTAGTTATTGATAAGTTTTACTCTTACCAATAGAAACAATTGGAAACAGTTTTTGCTTTAGGATCGATGAGTTGAAGCCATTATTAAAAGTCTCTATTCGTAATACTTCCCAATCCTTAGGTCTACTAATCTACAGTAACATTCTTTGGTGATTTTTTTTATATTCTCAATAATATGTCAGTTTTTTGAAGTTTTTTTAAGCTCTTGATGTATCAGGTACTTTTTAAATATTCTTTTTTAATTTTGTACTTTATCTTTTGAGGCAGATCTATCTAACATCACGCTGCTGAGCAATTACCATAGAAATTGTATGTCAAAAGAAATCGTTAATCCGTTGACTCTTGAAGCGGAATATATGTCGGGCGCGTTTTTTAATTTTTTTTTTAATTTCTTATATTCTAATAATTTTATTGTATGGCTGATTAGTATAAAAAGGGCCACTATAGGAGAAATACTCTCAAGACATGATATTTATGCCTTTTTTCATATGAATATCAATTAATTTTTAGAATGTAATAGGACTATCAAGGTTGCTATGTATTTTATAAAAAAACTGCTATCCTTGCATATAAGAAAAGTAAATGTTTTTGTTTTAGTATGTTTAGGACAACTGAATTGATAGGTATAGAGTTTGTTTTAATCTTAGCTATAACCCTTTAGCTAGGTCTTAGTGTATTTTCTTACAATAAGTTTTGTATGAAATAAATAGGTAGGTTATCCCATTCATTTGTCTAAATTTACAATTTATTAATGCGTTGTACTAGAAACGACACGTTTCTGGAACGAATCTTGTATTTTATTGTGTATATGGTGGTTTTTAACAGATCGTGCAAGCATGCTCTGTCATGTCGTTAGAGTTTTCTCGCTTGTTACTCAGTAAATTATATAATGTGGAAAATTTGAGTTGCTTGGATGCTCGAAATGTTATTGTATTTTTCATAACGTATTCACTAAGCAATGTGAATGAAAATAAAATAGAATTATTATCAATTAATATTTATTGTTGAAATTATAATTATAATATTATAATTATAATAAATATTATAACAAACCAAATAAGATTATATCCTTTTTGTAATGTTTTAATTAATTGCATCTAATTATAACTCATTTATTTAATTCTTAATGCATTATAATGCTAAGTAATTAAAGTCAGGCTTTAATTTTACAGTTTTCAAACGTATAGAAACTACTTACATATTAAAAATCACATTTATTTTACCAAATTTTGCAGAAAGTGTATTATATTAGGTCTTTACCTATGAAATTGCCGTTTTGTATGAAAAAATTTAAACGATTTTTTTTCATGTATTTTTTATTTGTATTAATCGAAGTAATCACCCATGCAATCAATGCATCTTTGCCAACGCAGTGGCAGTTTATTGATGCCCTTCTTAAAGAAATCAGCTGGACGGGAGGCAACAAATTCTTCAAAGGCATTTTGTACTGCTTCTCGGGTATTGAAATTTATTCCCGCCAAGGAGTTATCCAAATTCTGGAAAAAGTAGTAGTCTGTAGGCGCAAGGTCTGGTGAGTAGGGCGGATGACGGAGAACTTCCAATCCCAGTTCTTGCAACTTGGAGACCGTCTGCTGTGCAGTATGAGGTCGCGCATTGTCGTGCTGGAGCAGCGGAGACGAGCGATTGACCAATGCTGGTTGGAGATGTGCCAGCTTCTCCATCATTGTGTTCAGTTCTTCACAGTACACATCAGTACAGTAATGCTCACCCCGTTTAGTAAGAAGCTGTGATGAATCACATCGGCGCTAGACCACCAAACAGTGACCATCACTTTTCTAGGGGTAAGTTTTCGTTTAGGGCATTGTTTAGTTCTGAACCAAGATCCAACCAACTTGCTGAGCGCTTGCGGTTATCAAACAGAATCCATTTTTCATCGCAGGTAACAATGCGGTTCAAAATTCCTTCATTTGTGTGTCTGTTGAGCAGTGCAAGGCACGTCTCGACGCGTACTTCGCGCTGGCGATCATTGAGTTCGTGTGGCACCCATTTGTCAAGTTTTTTTACCTTGCCAATTTGACGCAAATGGACCAATATTGTTTTGACGCTAACGTCGAAAGCTGTTGCTAATTCAGCCGTAGATTGTGTATCATCAGCTTCCACAATCGCCTTTAATTCGTCATTGTCGACCAAAGTCTTCGGACGACCGCGAGGTTCATTTTTCAGGTCGAAATTCCCAGAACGGAATCGAGCAAACCAATAACAGGTGGTGCGTTGGTTTGTAGTGTTAGCTCCGTAAACGTCGTTGATGTTCATAGGTAAAGACCTATTATATGTACTTTTGGTAACCTTTTAATCTATGAAATATCGCTAGATTACTCTTAATCGTGAGAGTAGCTTGATCTATATTATAGTTAAATGTTAAAATGAAAAAACTAATAGTAAAAAAACCAGTTCGTTCACTGAAACTAAATATGGGTATAATAAATATATCGATTACTTAGACAAAGTATTTCCAATTCGAATATCGAAAACACGATTAATATATTGATAAGTGTTATTATAAAACGGACAATATCTACAAACTATATATATATATATATATATATATAAATTGGCGAAAATAAAACAGTTCATTACTTTTTTCTACTCTGTTTGTCAACCGATCTTCTTTTGTTATTTTGCTAGCTTTAGTGCTATTAATAGAAAATTTTTGGATATCTTTCGTTTACCTCACCATCAAAAAGTCAAAGTTTTTATTTACATATATGTATTCGTCATACTTCATGCCCTGTTGTCTATAATTTACAATATCTGAACAATACTCAATACAATTATCATAATAATTATTATCATTTAGAAAAAATATCCAAAAAAATCCAGATAAATAGGTATTATACCAAATTGAATAAAAAACTTTCTACTCTTTATTACGATCGAACTTCGTCCGTTGGACAACCATTAGTATAAATAAAAATGCAATAGGAGTTTATGCCGGGATCTTGGAATGTCATGTATTTGACTTAATATTTTATTCACAAAATTTTGTGTTATTTGGCTCTATATTTTCTAATATTGGTGGTGTTTTACGTAATATAGTTTGGCTATTGTACATAAGTGGATGGAAATTAATACCACGGAGCATGGATTCTGACTTGCCATAAAACTCCCTGGAAATTTCTAACAAGACTTCGTAAGAAACATGTAATATCATTATCTACTCGACAATGGCAGTAATAATCTATACATATAATAAAAATGAAGTGTCTGTACGTAATATCAAAATAACATTTTTTTACTGATTGAGTGTGAAAGTATAAACGATAACAAAAATGCAATTTTTAATTTTTTTGTCAGTCTGTCTGTCTGTCTGTTTGTTTCGGGTAATCTCCGAAACGGCTGGACCAATTTTGACGAAAATTTCACTGGCAGATAGCAGAAATTACAGCGGGTTACTTAGGCTACTTCAAATTAGACTAGCTGTTAAACGCGGCTTCGTCTGCAATGCTATCTCCAAAACCGTTGGATCGATTTTCACGGGACTTTCATCGGCCGTTAGCGGACACCATAAGAAGTAATTTAGTCTTTCTTTAAATTTAAGAGCTGTAACCGTGGCACGCCCAGTGCATTTCCAAAACGTCAACCATTATTACTAACTTTCACCGCAAGGAATTATAAAACGATTTAGTTTATTTAACTTTAACACTGTAACCTGTCCCCAGCCATCTCCAAAACGGCACCAATACAACTTTACCGCAAAGGACAAAAAACGATTTTAGTATTTAAATTTAACAGCTAACTTGCTTTCCCACAATCTATCTCCAAAACGATTGGACCGATGTTCACGGGACTTTCACAGGCAGATAGCTGACCATATAAGAAGTAATTTAAGTTATTCTATTTTAGATTAGCTGTTACCAGCGACTTCGTTCGCATGAAATTTGGCAGAAATATATTATTCACTGTAAACATGTGCGTAAGACGTGTGTTGAACTGGACTCCAACAATAAATATAATTAAAATTCATACATCTGCTGTATCTATGTATGTATTCTGAATTATATTGTCTTTTTGGCAATTTTATATTATTTACCGCGCTTTCGTCTACATGACTTAGTAACCATAGTAACATATAAGAATATTGCATCGAGTTCAATGAGCACTATTTAAACTGTCAAATATTAAAAACTGCTTAGACAGATATAAAATTTTATATCTTGATTTATATTTATGCAAGATTTGAAGACGTCAGCCCATTCATTGTTTACAATTCAACATTATAATTATTAATAGTAATTTTGAAGGTAGAAGGGGTCTTTCTAAAAGTTATTAAACGATAAACGTATTACTTATTGACAATATGGGCATATTATATCATTATCTATCTTTAAGTCATTGTTTCATTAGCTCCTTATACGGTGTAAGTGAGCATTGAGGTAGTTATATGGTGGGTTAAGGTTCTAAATATGTTGCTGATGGTAAATCTTATTCGATACACTGTTAGTATTTATATATCTAATATATACGTTACATGTAGCTGAAAGTAGCGTGCTGCGTATCGTACTTACAATTGTTTTTAAAGAACATTTCTATAATTGTACATGGTCTCATAATTTTATATTTCTTAAATACAATTTAAAAAAATGCGGAACTGCGGGTACAGCTAGTCTACTATAAGATTGGTTGCCAAAAATAAAATATTTAATAATAAGTCGTGTTATACAAAAATAAGTCTTCGATTAATCTTTGAACTGAACGTGTACTATATTGGTCGCTGTTTATAAACTGCGGTGGGACAGTATAACCCTCAGTGTGCCGCGTGGGGTCGCGCCGTACCGCCCGCCCAACACGCGCTCCTACTCTCTTTTGTATAGACGAAAACTTTATACGACTTTCGAAATATTTTATTTGATAATAAATGTTACTACATTGAAGAATCCGGTTCGCTGTGAATGATTAAAGATGGTAATTTTTTATCAATTGTTTTTTTCTGAAAAATATATTTGTTTCAGTCGTTTTTATATACATGTTAATGTTTTCGTATCAGTTGAGAGCTAATAGTGAAAAAAAAAGTTTATTAAATATTGTTTAATTTTTCTTTTGATGCTTTATGCTGAATATAAAAATTAAATTTATTAATTATACCTATACTGTTGGTATTAATTCTATTAATATTATAAAAAGGACCGTTTGTGAGAATATTTTTTTCACGTAAGAAATACTAAACAAAAATTTACAGTGATATACATTAAGTATACATCAGGATAATACATAGGCTATAATATATAAAGGTATTTTTTAATTGTTTAAACTTATGAAGCCGCCATAATGCCAATTAAAAATCCAACGCTTAATATATATTTCCTACCCATAGTTAAAATAATAATAATAACAATATTTACGCATTATAATAAAAAAAGTGAGGCAGTCATAAGGACTGCCGACAGAAGTGAAAATTCAAATACAATGAAGTAACTGTGTTCTTTTTTGGATTTTTTAATTAATTATAGTGTGAATGACAATATTTAAATTTTTGGCACTCGGAGCAATAATCATATACATTTTTATAAAGTCTATTAATCAATGAAACGTATGATGAGTTGCAAAATATCAATATTACATGTACACAGGCTCCTATACTATACGTCGCTAGTCTGACGCAAGCCGTGCAAGCGCAATACGGCCGGTCACGTTTACTAGCATGCCATGACGCGAAATTATAAAATTGTCTCCTCCCAAAAATACCGCTCAACTCGCCTAAAGAAGTCTGCATTTCAAAAATAATTAAGTTATTAGTATCACTAATATTAATAATATCGTGTCTTGCTCACTGTATAAGCTGCACTGCACTTAAAATTATCTTTTAGTAATAAAACAAACTATATTAGTAACCAAGGGTTGACCAAGGGTCTGTAGAAAAAAAAATCAAAGTATATAGACAAATGCCGGGTAAAATAATAAAAGTCCTACCATCCGAAAACTTTCTGTGCGCTGTATAAATTGCTAGATTTACACGATAAAGGTGTTTTCTATCATTTATAAATAGAAAATGGCAGATGGAGTCACGAGTGGTCGCTAGTTAAAGATTTGTGATAAAATACTGGTAAAAAGTAATCTATTAACTTACAAAATTACATAAACAGTTTTCTATTACCTGCCCGACTAAGTACCACCCATTTTGAAAATCTGTCGCTAAAGACTTGTAGGTGAGTTGAAGCTGTACAGAGTAAAGTTTCGTCTAATTTGATCTCAGGCCACATCGTCATTTAACATCAGGTGAGATTGTGATAAAACCTTATAATTTATAAAAAAAAACGGCAAAGGGTCAATCGAATCCAAAAATGATATAGCCTAGAATCATCTATGAAAAATTCTGAATCAAATGGCCATAACCCTACCCATACATTCAATAATTTTGATATGATTGAACCTCAAAATAACTGTATTTTAATTGCATATAGATTAAAGAATAATTAAAAAATCTCTTTGTAAGGACATCGAAATATTACTTAGTCATATTTAAAATGACACATAATAATTATACTTAAGCAAGCACAGGTGCAAAATGAAAAATAAAATGCTGGCTTGAAAATGTAAATTATTATATAACAAAAAAAATGGCAGAGTTGTAGAGAGGAATAACCGCGAAATATCACATTATTTATTCAATTTTCATAAAATAATAAGTAACTTAACCAACATTGATATAAACTGTTTATACAGTGACCTTTTTGCGCAATTACTAATAACTTATACTAAACACTAAACTGTTCTTTAATAATAGGAATTGATATTTTTTAATAATATAAATCATACTAGTGGGAATCAGGGTCGTAGCTAAACGGGTGGAGGGGGAGGGGGGGGGGAGGGTCATTGCGGGGCAATGCCTCACCTTAAAATACCAAAAACTAAGATAAATTTTTATAATTAAATTGTTTGTTCATATTTTGAGATAAAAAAAAGTTGTAACGATAGCTATCTAAACTTTTCCGAACATACCACACAGTTTGTGACATACGAGGGCAGATCAATTATGATAAATTTTTTACTTCCGCCCGCCTTACCTGTGACCAATGCTGCCCTACCTCAAATTCGACTCTAGCTAAAGTCCTGCTGTTGTTTACTGAATTCAAGGAACGATTAAACTTCAGCAATGCCGTGTGAGATATAAGATCATCTCTATCAAGGTGACAGGGGAAAATTAACAAAATGAATTAGCAAAAACGCTATTTTGTTGCATTTTGCATTGAATTTTGCTAATTTTCTCCTGCCGCCTTCATAGAGCTTATAAGAATACCTCCTTTAAGCCATTTTAAGTCATTTACTTTGGGAATTAAACTATCAAATCTTTTAAACTCTCAATAAAGAGATACAATAAATTAATTATTCAACTATTCTTTCAGTTCAGTACTGGTCTGAGGAACGTATGTTTTCCCTCGCGTATTTTTCAATTAATAGAAGTCTTAGTTTTTTTTTATTTAATTTTTGCCAACCGATCTTTTAGTATATTATTACTGCCATTGTCGAGTAGGTAATTATATTACAAGTTTCATGCATTAAAACTTTCCAGGGAGTTTCTGTGGCAAGTCAGAATCCATGCTCCGTGGTATTATTTTCCATCCACTTATGTACAATAGCCAAACTATATTACGTAAAACACCACCAATATTACTAAATATAGAGTCAAATAACACAAGATTATGAATAAAATACAAAATCCTACATGACATTCTAAGATCTCGCTGAAAACTCGAGGTCTTAGTTGAATAATGTTAGCGTCTGTATCACTCACAAATTTCCCCATGAAACAAAAGGTGTCTGCTCGGTCTGTTTTCATTGCGCCTCCCACCAGTTCGTCAGGGAAGGCCCAAGGTCTTCGCTCTCCAGACCACCCAGCTAAATGGTGCAAGAAGAGACCCGGGGGGTTTAGTTAGCGCAAATCTGTCAATCTCTCCTATGCTGCTCGGCTAGGTAGAACTCAAAAAAGATTTCCATGCGAGAAAAAAAAAGGTGTCCGCTCAGATTAATGTAGGTTGTAGAAATGTCAAAAGATGGCGCTGTACTAGTTGACTTTCAAAGACTGCATGTTGTGATCATGGAATTTAGTGTCAGTTGCATTTCATACGAACAGCGCTACCTTTTTTTTTTATTATTTACGTGGGCAAATCCCTTATGGATACGCCACCTTCCCGGGGGAGAGGGTGGGTTATGTCCAACTCGCACTGACTAAAACCCCACGGTGTACCGACAGACCGTAATTGTTGTGGCGGTAAGCCTCGCGACCGTACTCGCTACTCTACCACGAAAAGCGCTACCTATCTCTCTTCCGTGTTAGTGATGCAAATAAATTCCTTTTTAATGTCTCCAATCATACCACTTCAAACGTGTTCAAAGAAGCTTTATAAATCAAAACAAGGTACGGAAATGTTGTCACATCCAGGTTATGGCTTGAACTCATGATGGCTTAGTTGATATCGTTGCAACATTGTGATGAAACCATAACATGGTGGTAAGGGTTCTTCTAAATCCACCTGGCTAGCTTCCACCCTCAAGTTGAAAATCTGTCGCCAAGCACCTGTTGGTGTGTTCGGCAGCTGCATTTGAGAACCAGCCCTCTCAATGTTTAGCGTGCCCACCATAAAAAACCACATATAATTTAATGTAAGTCCCCAAAGACTTAGATAAGCTGGATTTAGTAAATAAGCAACATATGTTAAATACTAGAAAGAGCAATAAATTAGTCATTCTTTGCTTCAGGCTCACTAAGACCAAAAATAGTTTTTTAAGTAATAATGTCAGGTTTTATTATGTAGGTTTATTATGTAATAGTGTTAGGTTTTACAACAAAGTCCCAAAGCACGTTAGCGATTTGCCAGATAGTGAGTTCAAGAAGCATGTCAAGCGGGTTTTAATGTCTAAAGGCTTATAGGGTGGACCAATATGTGAACGACGGTGACGTCTGGAAATGACGCCTCTCTCTGTGAATCCACTAAAACGAATGTAACTATTTGTGTTTTGTAAAAATATATAACATGAAGAGATAATTTCTTCACAGAGTTTCTTGCCGGTTCTTCTCGATGCCTAGGTTGTTTTCTGAAGCGGTGGAAGCTTTGACGTTCATAAGCGCCTTCTCAGGGCCTTAATTTGAATAAAGTATTTTTTTATTTGATTTTGACATCATCATTTAACAACAGATGAGAATAAAAATACAATTGTATGACACGTGCCAGTAACCGATGAAATCGAGGTGGAAATAGTAAACTAATTACCAAGTACTTAATATTAAACTTAGTATAAAATATAGCTTAGCGACATCAAGTAGTGAGTTATAAAAGAAAAAGGTGTACCTACTAAATTCCACGACGGTCTGTTAAAGGGTTTTGGTGTTATGCATCTGAGATACACAAGCATCTATTTTTATATTAGAACTAGCTGTTCTCGCGACTACTTCTGCGTGGAATAGTTACTTTGGGCTAACGCTTACATGCATCGAAAGCTCTCAAAAGAAAAGGACCCCGATTGTGAAACATTCTTCATTGGTGCTCCGCTCCTATTGAGCTTAGTGTGATGGTATATAGCCTATAGTCTTCCTGTATAAATGAGCTATCTAACACTGAATTAATTCAAATCGGACCAGTAGTTCCTGACGTTAGCGCATTCAACCAAACATACAAACGGATCCTCCAGCTTTATTAGTATAAATTTGAGTTTTGAATATAATATACTACGAGTCAATCCAGCGCTATTTTCAATGCCGAAGTAATTTTCACGCCTCAAGGTCTCACAAACAGGTCGTAGAACTTGAGCCTTCGTTTCTCAGGTCAAGACCTGCATTACGCGTTTAGCCACAACATAAATGAACTTTATGACCTTTGCTTATCGCGTTATGTTCAAGTTGTGTATGCTCTTATAAGAAACTAGTCGACCCGTGCCCACTTCGTTGGGCGATAATAGGCATTATCAAGCTACAACTTTTCTCTAGAACTCAATCATATATCTCTCATAGTTAAGGCAGCGTTCGTAAGAAACGTTTTCGTTCGACCATTTTTTCTCCGACTCCCGACTCCTCAGATATTACCCCCTACAACCTCACAAACTTTACCTCTTTATAATATTAGTATAAATAATTAGTTAATAGCTTCTGCCCGCGACTTCGTACGCGTGGTAGAGTTATTTTGGGCTAAGACGCAGCGGAAGCTCTTAAAAGCAAAAAAGCCCCGATTTTAAAACATTTTTCTTTTCATTGTTGCTCCGTTCCTATTGGCCTTAGCGTGATGATATATAGCCTATGACACTCACAAATAACGTGGTTTTGTATTGGTAAAAGAATTTTCAAAGTCAGTTTAGTAGTTCCTGAGATTACCCCCTACAACGTCACAAACTCACAAACTTTACCTCTTTATAATCTTAATATATATATTTCTTGTGTGCGTGTGTATGTGACTGAACTCCTCCTAAACGACTGGACCGATTTTGATGAAATTTTTTGTGTGTGTTCGTGGAGATTCGAGAATGGTTTAGATTCACAATTGGACCCGGCAGGTGGCGCTGCGATCAACTTTTAGGATTTTTTTTTGTTTTCAAGGCAGGACAACGTCCGCCCGGTCCGCTAGTATTAGTATAGATTCCTAGACACTTGCAACATTTTTTTTACAAAAATCTAAAAAGTACAGACACATTAGATTTACGTTCTTATTATATGTATAGATAAATCATTACTGATTAAGTATTACGCATATACGGCTTCGTAATGACTTATTAAAAAACAAACAAATAAATACTTGCTTCAAATAAAATTTAACGTACTACCATAAGATCGCGCGTTTGCATCGGAAATCTCAACATCGGTCTGAGTGTTCCATGCAAGTGTAAAACACGTGTAATCGATTGCGGTCATTACATATTAACCTGCAACATATTTTAGTAATAGTATTATTATTAGTAGTATAAATTAGTAATGCCTATTACCGCCCAACGAAGTGGGCACGGGTCGGCTAGTAAGTAATAAAATACATTTCAGTCATTTTTAGAAATGTCTGTCTGTCTGTTTATTTGAACACGCATCACTGCTAAAGTACTGCGTTCGTGATGAAACCTTTTCAAGAAAATCATACGCATATTTTCGAGTAGCACGTACGCACGCACGCACGTAGTCTTTGTTTAATTAAAATCGGTTCAGTCTCTAAAAAGTTATTGTAATTTTAAAGAGGACGCAACTTAAGTAGGAGAGTAAAGTAGATATTAATTAGACTAAATATGTTCAGATGACCTTATCACTGTTTTGTACATCAGGTTCCACGCGGACGAAGTCGCGGGCACAGCTAGTATTTAGCTAAATACAAAATATGAACGTAGCGTGTCCGTCAAATACGAGACTGTGAGCAATAATAATATTTATTACGTTGATAAGATGCTAGTAATTATTGGAATGTCCATTATGTTTAATGGTTACGTTAAATGGTCCAATAAAGTGATAAATATCATAATAAGCATGACTTTGTTGACATTTATTTATAAGTTAAATGCTAAATTGTTGTTTTTATCAGAAGGAAAGACCAGAGTGATACCATTCTGTTTAACATATAAAAAACTCTATTCATACGCTTCATACTATAGAATATTTCACCTTTAAGCACAGTATCTTAAATATATAAAAGTCCAGTGTCATTATGTTTGTCCACGATGAACTCGGAAACTACTCGGTTTTAATGAAAGTTCGCATTTTGAACCATTTTGGCCCAACTTGAGAGATATGATAATTTATATTTCGATTGATGGTCTCAATACTTTTTAATTGCAAATTAAATGACTGTCAATGTTGATTATTGTAATTAATTGTAAGTCTCATCAGTCTCAAACAGATGGCGCTTGTAATTCGTTTTGTTGATAGGACGGACTGTTATAGATATCTAATAGATTTCGTTTTTGTTTCATTAAAATAGGCCCGGTCTATCAAAAGTTATTTTAATTACGTTTTATGTTCTTTCAAAGCTATTTTTTCTGATGTTGTGTAAGGTCTTCGATTACTCGCTACAATATCTCGTCTTATACAAAGGGTCTAAAATGCTTGTTCACGTTTCTGTTTTACAATACCACCGAGAGCACACGTCACCTCTACCATTAATAAGCACTTACTTCTAAAAATGAAAGCAAGGCGCAAATTACATCTCGCATGTCTTTTGTTTGGGGTAATTCGGTCTGAAAAACCGCAATACCGCTATGATAAAATCAGTTGGGTAGGTAGTCATAGAGCTTCTGACCGTAAAATAATGTCTACACAGATATTAGCTCCACGTCACTTTACAGCAGCCTTTAGAGGCAGTTTTCGATACAATGGTAGTAAGTGCTGGAACAATACACCACTGCCTATAAGATCAGCGACTAGTTTAATTCTATTTAAAAATAAATTAAGAACGTTTTTACTCGACTCCCCGTTGTGTTTCGAAAATTATAATTTGGATGTCTCGGCGTTATAAGCACATTACCTTTTTTATATTCCTTTACTACTATTCATTAATTTATATAACGCACCTATTTAGTACTTTGTTTATTATATGAATATTTACTTATATACATACATACTTCACATCCATAGTGTTATTATTATATTTTTAAACCCACTTGGCCACAATAGAAAATCAGCGTTGTGGTCACTTGTAAAGGCAGCCAGCACGTGCTGAATTGTGCGCTTTTGGAGTAAAACCGTGGCAAATTTTTAATAGATTTTAACGTTTAATTTCTTTATTTTTTCTTTCTAATATAAAAGGCGGTCGATGTTGAGACATATACGAATACACAAGTGAATAAAAAGTGATCTTATAAGAAGGTATTTTACTCGTCTTGACTTACACCTACAGTATGAATGTGTATATTTTATAGAACCACGGATTAGTGCCGTCATGATGCCTGAAGTGTAATTAAAAACTAATAGCGAACGACGAGAGACAGACAGTCTATTATCTGCTAGACTATTGTCAGATGGATATACAGGGTTATTACCAGTAACTTTGTATAATGACTGATTTCGACACGCGACAAACTAAAAAATACACATATTGGTATATCACTTATGCGTCACTGTAGTTGAAGTGCAGCAGATGTCTTTATTATGGTATAAAGCACAGGATATTCAGTATTCAATAAATTGTCCGCTTACCATTGTATAGTCTCTGTAGGTTAGATTAATGCAAGAGCATTTATGATTCTCGGTCGTGCTGCGACCATAGAGATCGTAGATTATAGCCGACATTTTGTATTTACCGTATTCATAAGCAATGAATTGATTTACATGAAATTATAGAGGTAAGGAGAATTAACTCATATGGGGGGCATGTTGAAAAAGTGTCCCACAGCATTGAATGGTAGCATAGGTTTGGGTTATGGATAGCTCGAAATAATTATATAAATATAACATAAAACTACTGCTGTAAGAAAACATGGAGTGTGATAGATTTTTTGTGAACTTTGAATAATGCGTTTAGTGATTTTTAGGTGTTTTCTTTTATAAAACTTGTTAAATTAATTGTACAATAATGAACCCTGTTGGTAATGTAGTGCACCTAAATTAACGTAACTTGACGGACACTTTTTCATACACAGAGGTGGTTCTCCTAACCTCTATACTCTATACTATGTCCACGGCTACGAACGTGTTTATTACCGAGTAATAACTTTTATCATGTAACTTATTTTCTAGAGATATCTTATGTAATAAAAATATATTAGAATACGTAAATTAGTTTTAAAAAATACCCTATCGATTGAAAAATACCAATCAGTTTTCGTGTGCAAAGTTTTGTAGTAATGGGCCCTTTTTGAGTTAAATTCGGAAATACAAACAAATTTCATATAATAGGAGTGGCTTTTAACACATGTGTTTATCACATAACTTATTTAAACGGTCAATGAAATGTACAGATACCCCCCCCCCCCCGGGATTTTTTTTTTTTTTTTTTGTTGGGTGAGGGGTTTTTTTTTTTTTTAGAACGGGCAACCCCTTATTTTTTAACTTTTTTTTTTTTTTGTCGTTTTTTTTACCCCCCCATGGTGTATGGGTTTCCCTTTACCTTTGGGCCGTTGGTGGTTTTTTTTTTTTTTTTTTTTTTTTTTTTTTTTTTTTTTTCTTTCCCCCTTCCCCGCTTTTTTTATTTTTTTTTTTTTTTTATTATAATTTCTCTTTCCTTTTTTTTTTCCTTTTTCTCCTCCCCCTCCCCCTCCCTTAACTAAATATTTATTAATATAGTTTCATACGAAAAGTTCAATTCAAAATTTTTTTCACCACAATTGACCTGACAATGTCTTTCAAATGATCCCCATCATTTAACAGTCACGACTGTTCACGTTTTAAGTTAAAAAAACGGAGATCTGTTTGCGCGATACAATACCACGTTTCACACCTGCATACCCACATATTAGGTACATAACACTGTGGCGGGTTAGGATGGAGCTTTTTAAAAATCAGACTTAAAAAACAAATCACCAGATAAGCTAAATACGAAACCTAGATACGAATCTTCTTAAATATAACATATGTGTAGTCTATTCGACTGAACAGTTAAATAGCGGACTTTTAAGTTTAAGCTAGCAATTTCGACCATTTAACACCCTCACTCATTGCCATATCGGCCATTAAGGCAATTTGAACCAATACGGTGTTACTATAAAAATGTTAAATACGTATTGAATACTTGCTTTAAAAAGATCTCGTGTTAAATGGACCGCGGTCGCTGAATATTCACCATCTTGCTGTTTTGTCTCGCTTTTATTACGTTAGGTTAGACTTGCGAAAAAGGATAACGCGAACTTGCCTCGGGCGAGCGCGGTGCATGTAATACTAAACCTTTTTAAAGCAAGTATTCAATACGTATATAACTTTTTTTGTAATAACACCGACAGTGTTCAGTGCTCGGTTCTAAATAAACATCCAAATTAAAAAAAAAAACTATAAATTTAAATATTATTACCGGTTATCTTAAATTAACTAATATGTGTTTTTTTTGGTACAATCGTTCTCAGCAGTGAATCAAGCGACATTCTTCAATCACAAACGCCTACAATATCCCGACAAATTCACCGGATCGTTTATTAAATAGTATAATGGGATAGCCTGTCGCATTAAATCTATATTCAAATCGTCTTTGTATCAAATAATGTTTACATCTTCCGCTTCGTTGATAATAAGATAAAATATATAACCGTGGATTATTTCGGCCACTTTATAAAGACAACAACATGCATCGTTGAAAATAATAATAAAAAAACGTTTGACAACTTGAATGAAGTTTTTGGCGGTATCATAACCTGTCATGTATTTTAGGTTATAAAATGCGTTAATTTAACCTATATTTTGTAATATCCGTAGCATCTTGTGTAATATAACTCAGTTATTGTGTATAGATGAAGTGAATTGGAGATAATGACACAAAACGTGAATTCTGAGAGTTAAAAAATCGTCACGGAACATTTTAAAACAGGTCATCGAGTTTTTGGCGGGATCTTGGAATATCATGTTGTGGATATTATATTTTATTCATAGTCTTGTGTTATCTGGCTCTCTATTTTGTAATATTCGTGGTGTTTTACGTAATATAGTTCGATTATTGTGTATCAGTGAAGTATGTTTGCTATAATAAATAGTTTTGGCGGTAACTTAATTTGTCAAGTGGTTTTTATTTTTAACTAGCGGGCCCGGCAGACGTTGTCCGGCCCCGATTACAAAAAAATCCTTGTCAAATTATATACCAACACGTTCCTCATGAATCACTTTATCCACTGGCGAAAACCGATTGAAAATACGTTCAGTAGTTTTTGAGTTTATCGCGAACAGACAGACAGACAGACGCGGTAGGGGACTTTGTTTTATACTATGTAATGATGATAATGATTCATAATCTCGCATTAGTTGGACATATTTACTATTTAGTCACATTGGTAGTAACATTTACTTGCATGTCGTGTAATATAGCTTAGTTATTGTATATAGCTGAAGTGGACTGTGTAACAAAATTTATTTTTAAACAATTTTATCCGTTTACTTCCCCTCTCTTCTGTATGTGCACCGCTTCTCCACAGCAACGGTTGTGCGTATAAAAATTGTAATAATTGTACTTCAATAACGTTATATTAAATGTAAATATCCTACATATTATAAAACAAAGTCATCTATCACGTCTATCTGTCTATTCGCGATAAGCTGAAAAACTACTGAACAGATTTTATGCGGTATTCACCAGGAGGCAAAGTGATTCATGACATAAGTTTAGGTGTATAATTTGACAAGGTTTTTTTTTTATTATCAGGACGAGACAACAAAGGCCTGCTAGTGTAAATAATAAAGATGAATGCTGTACCTAGGGATGGGGCTTGATATCGATTTATGTGTTAATATTTATATCGAGTGCATGAAAATATCGATAAGCGATACAATATGAGTTGACGTAGACTTATTTATAAGAAGATTTTGGTACCTATTTTGTAAACAGAGACGTCACTCTCATTACTTTATTATCTTTTCTATTATACCTATGGCGTTGGTAAGTTAAGTTAAGAACATTACTTATGATTTCTATAGATTATTTTTCTTTATAGTGTGAACCAGAAGACGGCGATGCGCCATCCGCTCCGGCTGCGAACGGCGACCATACCCTACTCTGCGGCTGGGGAATGTTCAGGCCGAAATGGCTTCAGCGATTCCGAACAGCCAAATGGGCGTTATTCTGGCTTTGTTGGGCGGGTGCTATTCAGGGTAAGATTTTATACTTTAATGCACTTATTAAGTTATACCGACATGTAAATTTTAATTACATGAGGTATTTAGGGGGAAGGTGTTAAGCTAAATTTCACTAAATCTCACACGGGGGAGAGAGGGGTTTCGGGGAATATCATATAATTTTTTTCAGGCTAAAAATAATGTGATTTTCATGTTAAAATCAAATTAATTTTAAAACATGTTTCTACACTAAAATATGCTGAAATCGGACACAACTCTTCTATATGTACTTATATTTTAGTAGTTACGATTTAAGTATTATTTCATGTTATCACTGTGCTTTTAGATTATGATCTAGGCATTAACTATCAATTAATTTGTAATTAAAAAATATTAAGGCAATTAATCGAAATATAAATTATCCTATCTCAAGTCGGACTGAATTATACATAAATGCCAACGTGTCATGAAAATCGATTGAGTAGATTAGGAATTCATCGTGAACAAACATCAAGACACAGTAAAGTTTTATCAAAATCTACCCGTAGTTTTTGCGTGAAATAAAATAAGATATATTCAGTACTTTTTTTGCGTGACCAAATGAATACTTCAATAAATCGACGATGTTTAAAGTGAATTGCTGTTATAAACGAGTAAATGATTCTCAAAGATATATGGAGCGGAACTAAACACAGCGTCCGATTGTATACGTCGGAGTATCTACATAAAATATAGTGTTTAACATACTTTGGTAATAATGAATATTCCAAGCATTGTATGTAGACGTAATGTCGCGAGTATCGTTTCTATACATCGGTATTGTAAAAAAAACAAGGAAAAAAATTCAAACTAATTTTCATATTTATTTAAATGGTTCTGTAGAATATACATTTCAATAATATTAATCGTTGATCTATATTTTTTTAATCAGCATCTCGATTCATCATCATCGTCCTGTAAGGTATGAGCATAACCATCACGTCAGCCGACGACGTATTGATGATTTCAAATTCCTAGTAATTCACTGTTCTCTATTTTCCCACATACGATGGTACTATAAGAAATATAAAGTATTGATATTCCACCGGTCAAATCACTGACCACCGCAGGTTCTCGATAAGCTATTATAAATCTTATATTGTCTTCATGTATTTATTAAAGGTATTATAACGTTATTTTATACATTTTATTATAACTTTATAAATAATTTAATACGGCCCATGCAAGTGACGTCTCCCTCCGTTTCGTTTTAATACATAGTACAGGCTAGATGGTAGAATGAGATACAAATTTAAGTTATGCTAGCCTCTACACGCGACTTCGTCCGCGTGGAATAGCGTTACTTTGGGCTGAAGCTAACAAGCAGCGGAAGCTCTCAAGAGGAAAAACAACCGGTTTTGAAACATTCTTCTTTGGTGTTCCGCTCCTATTGATCTTAGCGTGATGATATATAGCCTATAACCTACCTTGATAAATAAGGTATATAACACTGAATGAATTTTTCAGATCGGACCAGTAGTTCCTGAGATTACCCCCTATAACGTCACAAACTCACAAACTCTACCTCTTTATAATATTAGTATAGATTATTATTATTAGTATAGATTTCAATCGTGAGAAAGGTTATATACAGATAGAATATAGAAATATAATTGAGACATACGTTTCTGAAATGAATCCTGTTGTGTGTATTCTACGTTAATAATTATAACCGAATTTAAGATTTTTTTTTCGAACTGACTTCACTATTAGCCTAGTAAGGCCTTAATAACTTCACCGGATTAAGAATTGAAGATAGTTTTCGGAATTACGTGAGAACTACGTGTTTGATTTGGATCAATGTTCGGAAAACTCATCATTCAAGAGAGCCAAATATAAACAATACAAAACTGAAACGTATTCAAAGAGCCTTTTTTAAACATAACCTTTGCTTTAAAATATACATTTTAGCGGAATAATTAATAATAGGTCTTTACTTATGAAGTTGCCGTTCTGCAGTACTGGCCATTTCAAATCAAAATAATTTTTGTTTGGCTAAGAATTCTAATTTCAAATTAATTTTATTTTAAAAACATGGAATTGTTTACCCAAAAGTAATTTGTTTATTGATTAGTGTTACATTTTCATCGCATATCAATATTTTTTGTCATCATGGATACGTTAAAAATTCGAATAATTATGGAATATGAGTACCGTCGTGGCAGCAACGCGGCACAAGCGGCACGCAACATCAACGACGTTTACGGAGCTAACACTACAAACCAACGCACCACTTGTTATTGGTTTGCTCGCTTCCGTTCTGGGAATTTCGACCTGAAAAATGAACCTCGCGGTCGTCCGAAGACTTTGGTCGACAATGACCAATTAAAGGCGATTGTGAAAGCTGATGATACACAATCTACGGCTGAATTAGCAGCAGCTTTCGACTTTAGCGTCAAAACAATATTGGTCCATTTGCGTCAAATTGGCAAGGTAAAAAAGCTTGACAAATGTGTGTCCCACGAACTCAATGCCAGCGCGAAGTACGCGTCGAGACGTGCCTTGAACTGCTCAACAGACACACAAATGAAGGAATTTTGAACCGCATTGTTACCTGCGATGAAAAATGGATTCTGTTTGATAACCGCAAGCGCCCAGCAAGTTGGTTGGATCCTGGTTCAGCACCTAAACAATACCCTAAACGAAAACTTACCCCTAGAAAAGTGGTGGTCACTGTTTGGTGGTCTAGCGCCGGTGTGATTCATCACAGCTTCTTACCAAACGGGATGAGCATTACTGCAAATGTGTACTGTGAAGAACTGAACACAATGATGGAGAAGATGGCACATCTCCAACCAACATTGGTCAATCGCTCGTCTCCGCTGCTCCTGCACGACAACGCGCGACCTCATACTGCACAGCAGACGGTCTCCAAGTTGCAAGAACTGGGGTTGGAAGTTCTCCGTCATCCGCCCTACTCACCAGACCTTGCGCCTACAGACTACTACTTTTTCCAGAATTTGGTTAACTCCTTGGCGGGAAAAAAATTCAATACCCGAGAGGCAGTACAAAATGCCTTTGAAGAATTTGTTGCCTCCCGTCCAGCCGATTTCTTTAAGAAGGGAGTCAATAAACTGCCACTGCGTTGGCAAAGTTGCATTGATTGCATGGGTGATTACTTCGATTAATACAAATAAAAAATACATGAAAAAAATTCGTGTAAATTTTTTCATACAAAACGGCAATTTCAAGGTAAAGATATTAAAGGTAATATTAAAAGTACACTCTCGAGCTTCCGTTTGATCGGTTTGTCTTTTTTGTAACTAACCATGCTATTGTTGTTTTCTAAAAATGTACCTCTTTTCAATAAGCGTACATTTTAAAAAGGTTTACTCGTCTCTTACAAGGCAAATTAATACATAATATTTAGTGTCTCGCATTAATCACTCTACCGAAGAGCTACAATTTTTTTAAAGTGAAAACTTTTTTTGGTATGTGACGAATTTATTTTTTCGCTTCATGACATGCTTGTAAGCGTGACCGGGTATACTGCGCTTGCGCGGCTTGCGTCAGATAGCGACGCGTAGTATAAAGGCTTGTGTAGGTACATCTAACATTGGTAGTTTGTATTGGGATTGTGCAGCCCATTATATGTTTGATGAAAAATAAATTCTGTAAAGAAGTATATAATTATTATTCGGCGTGCCAATAGATGTGAAAGAGAAACTAATGATAATAATTTCAATTTACAAATTATGAAACATAAACAAGTCACACTATAATTCATTTAAAAATTCAAATGAGAACACAGTTTAAATTACATTGTTTTGAGTTTTCACTCCTGTCGTCAGTCCTTATGACTGCCTCGACTTTTCTTAATAATAATAATAGCTTTATTCAACAAGATAAACTATAATACAAAAGGTTTATCTTACGATATAAAGTATTGTTACATATCTATGTATCCCAGCGCCTGAACTAGGCCAAGCCTGTATCTCAGACGCTAATCTCTTCCTGTGATGTATTACAGCATCTCATAGATACATACATTTTAAATTAATTACATAATAATATATGGATATAGCATAAGGCATACTGTGATAAATAAAATTAAGGAGCGAAAGAGATGAATGCGGCCTGCGAGCCGTGGTTTGCCGACCACTGATCTCGATAAATTGTGGATTGTCTCTTCTTGAAGTGGAACTTCTTATGGGAGGGCTTTGAAATTCTTATCGGCTACCTTTTTGTGTGATGAAAAGTGGTGGGGGTAAATACTGTGTCGGGTAGAGTGTTGAAAACACCGGTTTTCTTCACCGAAGTTAAGCAACGTCGGGCTCGGTCAGTACTTAGTTGGGTGTCTATCTGGGAGCACCGCTTGACGTTGACTATTTATTGTATTTTTTAAATTAGAATGTTATCCTTTAATACAAAAGTTTCACTATTATCATGTGTTTTTACGACACACGCTGCTTTTTTAGGGTATTTTTATCATTATTACACAATTTTTTTAAATTACGTCTGTTAATTTTCATAATTCCCGCTAAGCTCAAACGAAGAGCGTAATTATATGTACCTAACTTAGAGTATACTCTTAAAAATCTTTTATTAGGTCTTGAAAACAAGACACTTTATGTTATATTATACACGTATTATCTATCCTCTTTGAGGTCGTATAGGTTTTTATTTGATCTCAGAAGTAATAATGTTGTATGAAGCAATGTAAACTTTATCTTAATAAAAATTAAAAAAAAAAACGTTTTCGAATTTAAACTAGGTGGAGGAACTCTAACAACGGATTGTTGTAACGTTATGCGATAGTCACGGAAAACGGCTGATGCCGCGACGCTATTTCTGTTTTACCTTGAAAACTACGTGTATTGATTTTTGTGTCGTATATTATGATATTTTATGGTAGTGTAACAAAGATGCGGTACTGTATCAGATGGCAGCACAGTGCTATCGAAATACAACGACGACCACTGTCAGCTTATAGCCCATCTGCAGATGTTGAAGCGATGATAGCTTAGTTGATTGTACGAACACCTCGTCGATGGACGTAGGTTCGAATCCTAGCAACTGAGACGGAGCGCGCGGTGAAGGAAACCATCGTGATGAAACCATAGAATGGTGGTAGGGGTTTTTCTAAGTTCCCCTGGCTAACTACCACCCTCAAGTTGGAAATGTTTCGCGAAGCACCTAGTGGTGGGTTCCGGCAGCTGCACTTAAGAGCCAGTCGCCTCTAGGTTTACTAGCTTAGAACGCATTTTCATTTAACATCAGATGACATTGTGGTCGAATGCTAAAATCTATAAAGTATAAAAAATAAGTAATTCACTTTGATGTTAATTTTATATATAGAATTCGTCTGTCCGTGTGTATATGATTGAATTCTTCCTAAAGTTCTTAACTTTTCTAAAGTTGTTCCTGTCGAGGCGGGACAGATTTTGATGAAATAATTTTTTGTGTGTCTTCAGGTGAATTCAAGAATAGTTTAGATTCACAAATGGACGCGGTAGGTGGCGATCCCATTGACTTAATATTTTTTTTACTATCAAGGCAGGAGAAACTCCGACGGGCCCGCTAGTTTTTATGTATAACTTAATATTCCGATTTTAACAAAATAGGTAATGAACAACTTGGATTTATGCTGAGATAACATCTTGGGGACAACATAACTATTATTTCGTCGTTCGAAATATGATGTATTCAAGTTTGTTCTAGATTATAATTTGGTTGTAAAAACTTCAAACAATCGACCGTATTCAATATTGTCTTCGAATGTATGGTTCAATCGATAATAACTGGAATCCTGTTTTATATCTCGATACAATAAGGTAATAAATTCCAAACGACTTGCATAAATGTTGTGCGGTTATTCACAGGTGCACAATTGTGTAGTTATATTTAAACGCTAGCCGTTACCCAAGAATATTTCCGTGTGAAATTTCATATTTATTATGCTAAATTTAATCTATAAATTAATGTCTCTGAAAATAAAAAAATAAGCCATATCCTGATGGACTTTGACAGTTTCAACATATTTTTAGGCAACGCTTTAGGCACTGAACGGAAATGGTAACTTGCGCAAGAGAGCCAAAGTGACTGGACCTCGGCTTGGGCTGTTGCCTTGAATGCAATATCGTGTATCAAGCTAAACTATCTACGCGAGCTAAGCTAAGCATACATGTATGTGGTGGTGCATATATGCATATCCCTATATGTGCTGTACGAACGCGTATATGTACCTCAGGGATTTGGCAATTTTGCTTAAGGCTCGCGTGACAGACAGCCTTTGTGATACTAAAAGCTTAATCAAACAGAACGCGTTCATAGCGCACGTCATAGCGTACTAACTTTAAGTACTAACGCTAGAACATCGCGTTGTGTTGTACTATTCACGGGCGTCTGTACTTCTAGCGCGCGCGCTCAGTTTCACGGGTTTCAACTTGAATAGGACAACGCAACGCGGCGCTATAGCGTGACGCTACTAGTACTCTTTGACGTACGCTAAGAACGCGTTCTGTTTGGCGAAGCCATAAGTCGTTGGATAGGAAGCAATGGGAGCAAGCATTTCCTTTAGTTGCGAAAACGCCAAGACAACACTTCTTGCTAATTTATTGTATTTCCACAGAACCTTACTTACAAAACAAATAGTGGACAAAGTTACTCCTTATAATATCAGCTGTCTGCCAGTGAAAGTGCCGTCAAAATCGATTCAACCGTTACGGAGATTAACAGTACTGTATATGCTTTCATATCCTTATAGTAAAAAGCTGTTTTTTTGGCATTGCAAACAAATATTTCAATGTTATTTATTGGGATACATTAAGTAGCCTTCTCCTTCTTCGGGTTACAGGTAACCTCGACGTTAAGAGTTACTTTCGCATTTATAATATCAATATCGACAACATTACATTTTCGACTAAATATGTCCGCAGTTCCGTCTGTGTAAGTTACAAAATCATAGTATTTTTTGGATAAAGTTTTTCAATGCTTTTTGCATTGTTTATTTTAGATCGTCCATTTATTGTGTCGCTTTTTTATACACAATATGGATAATTTAAACAATGGGACCAAATTAAATACCGTAAATTAATAACATATTTAATTATAATGAGAAAATTATATTATTCGATTCAGTTTTTTCTTCTTTTCTCACGTAACGTTTAATAGTTTTTGTTTGGTTTTTCACGCAAAGAGGTTATTGTGATCTAAATATAAAACTCTAAATATATCTCTCATAAAATCGACGTGAAGTAACGATACTTGCATTATTGCGTTTCGTTCGATCAGTGAGAGCGTCGGACGCCCACCTCTCCTTACCTCCTCTCCCTTCCCCAACCTTCTCCTCCCCTTCCCCCCAAATACAGGCTGGCAACGCGCTTGCGACTCCCCTGATGTTGCTAATATCTATAGACGGCGGTGATCACTTAACATCAGATAACCCACCTGTTCGTTTGCCTCCAGTATAAAATATATAATATATATAAATAATATATGAAAAAAAGGTTATTTCCGTTACTACCAATTTTTTTGTACTTTCTATATTAAACAATTGTTTACTGTATTATATTAATTGATATTTAATAAGTTAGGGAATATATAATTATAGAATATACGTGTACTGATTCGGTGTTTTGTTAACTCTTAACTTTATCATTTGTTGCAACTGTCCTAGTTACCAAATCTGCCAAAATATATACTAGGGTGGTTCATTTCCGCAAACATTTTTTTTTTCGTGGCTCATGCAAAATATTAATCTACATATAGAAAAAAAAATTCACACCAAGTTTGAGCTCTTAATATTAATTTTAAGTACTTACAATTTAAATTTAAAGTTTTACCATTCAAAATGCATGTAAAAAAAACTTTTTTTTTTTTTTCAAATTTCTAATGCTTACCCGGCTTTTACAATATTGCAAATCGGTTTGATGGAACTTGTGGGGAATTTCACGCTCTTCAAAATAGTCTTTGTGTTTTTATCACGCTTTTATTAGCTTCACCTGTATGTTTGTATGTATGTTTGTTTGTAACCGACCCTTTGAGCTCGATTTTGTCCTACTTTGAACGATCAGATTTAATTCAAACTTTGCACACCTGTCAAAGGTCGATGACAATGCAATAATCCGAAAAAAAAAGTTAATAATTTTTTTTTACCTAAAAAATGAAAAATAAATGATAGTTTAAAAAAACTAAAAAAACACGCAAACAGTGACGCATCGCATGTTAATATCAACACCTACAGATTTCAGTATTTTTATAATTTTTTTGTCACTTTTTACAAAAATATACATTTATTTCTAATTTACACTATTCTTAATCCAAATTTATTAAATGTTATTTTCTGTTTTTTAGTTGGATTTTATATGAAAGCATGTTTTTTTAGTTTCTTTAAACTATTATTTATTTTGTGTAACTCGCACTGGTTCACCAGTAGGAGTCGTCAAAGTACAGTTTTTGAATTTTGCTACAAAAAAATAAATAATCTTCATTTTTATTTTTTTGCTAAACGACAGAAATGTTGAAAAATTGCAAGACCTATGTTACAATTTTATTCTTGTAGTTTTTTATGAATTTGTGTGTTGTTTTAATATTTATTGTGAGTGAGAAATCATAATAATTTTAAAAAAGTTCTTAGTGTAGGGAAATATAATGGTAATAAGTAGAAAAAATGAATCTAAATAACATTATGAGTTAGTATTTATCAATTTCTTACATTTTCCGGTATAAAAATGGCTGTAAATTCATGAAATATTGGTCGGATAACTTTTTTTTTATGAGTCATTTCTTTTTTCTTCCTACTTTTAGCGGTTTGCTCGAAAAATTAAGAGAACATATTTTTTTTTCAAAAACTGTACTTTGACGACTCCTACTGGTGAACCAGTGCGAGTTACACAAAAAAACACTAAGACTATTTTAAAGAGCGTGAAATTCTCCACAAGTTCCATCAAACCGATTTGCAATATTGTAAAAGCCGGGTAAGCATTAGAAATTTGAAATAAAAAAAGATTTTTTTGCATGCATTTTGAATGGTAAAACTTTAAATTTAAATTGTAAGTACTTAAAATTAATATTAAGAGCTCAAACTTGGTGAGAATTTTTTTTTCTATATGTAGATTAATATTTTGCATGAGCCACGAAAAAAAAAAATGTTTGCGGAAATGAACTACCCTAATATATACTAAAACGTTACCAGAGAAAACACATATAACAAAAAAGAAATTATGTAATTTAGATCAGCGGTTTTCAAGTTGTAAGCGCTATAACGGATAAGACAGAGATATATTACCTCTTATAGGAGGATATAGCATAAAAATTTATAATAGATCCATAGATATTCTCAGGCAATGAATTTCGGACATATAGAACGAGTTAAAGGAACGTCGCAATAATTTCCCGGGGGATGGCACCGCGCCGGGATCTCGATAACGGGATACCCGGGACTAGGTACATCTCTATCTCTTGAATCCGGGATCGGGAATAGGATTTCGCGAATGGGAGTATTTTAATAGAGAAATATTACGATCGATAAACTAACATAGGGCTGTTAAATAACATCCGAGATATCATCATATATATTAATACGTGAAGCCAAAATTTTGTATCCCTTTTTGAGAGAAATGCGCGAACGGATGAACGTGAAATTTGGCATAGTTAAAGTTTATATGCAGGAGAAGTGCAGAAAGCTATTTTTTTTATATAAAATGCATTACAAGTATATTAAATTAATTAAAATATGCATTATTCACACTACTGCTTGAATTTTACACAACATATACACACATGTAAATTTTGACAAAGTCATCCGTCATTTTACTCTTACGTTCCAATTACCTTTTTCAACATTTTTAACATGACTGCCCTTTGAAATCAATTGGGTGACAGGACTGCTTCCATTTTGCTTCATGTTGTAATAAGAGTAAATCAATATTACCAAAGTCAATGTCAATATTTTAATATTTAGTATTTTTATGGTGAACTCACTTTAAATGATGATTCAATAAAAAGAGCCAAAAATACTTTGTAAATTCAAAATAACAAAATTTCTTTGCTCATGAAAGTTATCCATGGCTTTGATATCCGCGGTTACAATGATGCAATTCAACCTGATGTAGCAATTATATTTAGTACATACAGTTGATGATGAATTTTGAACAAAAATGAATTATTTTCAAAAGTTAACGATAGTATTAAAATTATCTTTGTTTTAGATTCATCATTTGATTCTATTGTGTATCCATTACTTTTCCAAGCGATGTTACTGGGCATATAACTATTTCTCATAATTTACAGACTTCATTTAATTCAATATCACTCAGAAATGCCACCACTCATGGTGTCGTGTAAAATTTATTGAGAATTGAATCATGAGTTGAGTAAGTTATTTTCGTAAAGTTATATCTACTTAAAATTTGAGAGTTTTACCATCTTATGTAACCGCCTGTTTTTTGTTTAAAATTTATAATTATTATTTCATTTAGACATAGATTTTTTTCATGTTTATATAATTAAAAAAAAAGTGGCAAATAACTGAGTAGCCATGATGAAAACCTTTGATTATAGAAGTAAGTTGACAAAAGAACTCTAATAAAGTTCAAACTTTAAAAAATCATTGAACTATGGTCGAATGTCGACCACTGGGCGCCCACTAGTTCATTTAAAACAGTGATGAATCAGTGATGTTATGTAGGGTAACATTTCGATGAACGTAAGTTTAAATTCCGCAATACATCCGAGCTGTCTTTGAAGAAAAAATCTTGCTGAAACCATATCATAGTATTTACTAACACGTACCTGGATGGATACCGTTCCGAACTTGAAAATGTGTTGCCATACACTCCCAGATATGTCTTAATGTAGCTGTATTTGGGAGTCAGTTCCTTTAGGATTGACTTTTTCGCGATTTAACAATAAATTAGTGTGATGTGAGACGACAAAAACGTTTAAAAAATAAATAAATAGTGCAGTTTTCTAAGTAGAAGACTTAATAATTAGATAAATAACTCCTGGGTGCCGGAATATTGACATTGATAAGTAAGTTATTTGTTCTAAGAATTTCACAGAATGTTCGATAAACAGCTAAATTTAAGGGTCAATTCATATTTGACAACTCGAAGTTCAGTACGCCGTGTGTCTAGTCAATCTAGGGATTGGCGTTTTAAAAAATATTGATTTACTGACAGGCGTCTATATCGAAGGTATGAAAATATCGATTAACATTATTTCGTCCGACTTAATTCTATATTTTCTATCTTTCAATAAGCTAAATATGAATGTAATGAAAATAAACAAAAGATAAATAATAATGGAAAACTATTTAGTATAATATAAATATCTCAAGACTTTATTGTTTAGGAAAGCTAAAAACATTAATTTAGACAATCATTTTTTCTAAAATATTCTGGTGAAGATTAGCAGTTGTTCCACCAGTGCACAACGCATGATGGCATGAGCTGGAGGTGGGGGTGCTAACCGCCGTCTACGAGAAAACGAATTGGAAAGCATCCGGCTCCCAGGGAGGTAGAAGCGAGCAGGAGAGAAGGAAGGGAGGAGGCGCTACGACGATGGAGGCAGGACCTGGCGGACACGCGTTTCTTCAGATATACTGTCGGAATAATATAATCGGAAGTGGCGCACTCTGATGTTTAAACTGGTGCAGGTACTCACCGGGCATGGTTATTTTGGTTGTTACTTGCACCAGATCGGTCATAGGGAGCCCGTCGGCAGTGAATAATCATGACCTGCGATGGCCTCCTTCTGCGAGGAGGTCTCTTAGTGGCCGTTTCCGTCGACGGAGGGCTGATGGGAGAAGAGGGCGATCTGCCCGCCTTCTCTTACCACGTAGCCGGACCTCAGATGATGGAACGGGGCTGCATGGGTCTATCTCCTCATTGCACAGGTTCGGCTGATGTGGGCAGGCAGCTGGTGTATACACAGTCTACCTCTCTATCAGGACGAGGCCCGGCGGCTACCTTCCCCCGACCTAAAGAAAGTGGCTGCCAGTACACCGTGGTGTTTCAGTGAGTACGAGTCTCACACTAAGTACCCACTCTCTAGTTATTTCCTACTAGCTGTACCCGCAGCTTAAATCGTATTAAAGAATTATAAAACTGTGAGACTATGTACAATTATAGAAATGCTCTTTAAAAAAGTTGTAAGTTAGACGCGCACGCCACTAAAAGTAACATGTAACGTGTACATTAGATATATAAATACTAACAGTTTCGTGAAAATCGGTCCAATCGTTCTGGAGATAGCATTCCAGACGAAGCCGCGGTTAATATCGAGTCTGATTTAGAGTAACCTAAGTAACCCGCTGTAATTTCAGCTATCTGTCAGTGAAATTCCTGTCAAAAGCCCTTTCGGAGATTACCCGGAACAAACAGACAGACAGACCGACAAAAATTTTAAAAATTGCATTTTTGTTATCAGTAGCGTGTACACTTTCGTACCCAAGCAGTAAAAAAAAAATATTTTGATATTACATACAGACACTTCATTTTTATTATATGTATAGAAGATAGAAGATATCGATATTATCGAATCTTCATTTTTGTCCATTCGATATAAATATCGATAATCTCCTACCGTAGTTATCGCTTTTTCGATATCTCATTGCAAACTTAAATCGATGTATGTTACGTGTTAAAAAATAAATACGTAATATAAATAACCCGAACATAAATATTTGTTTCGTTTTTCATTAAAACAAGAACAACGGACTCTCAAAAGCTATTACACGGTGTGCAATGCATCACACGTACCTACATAATATATATATAACAATTGTATTTGATTACACGCATATATTTTAGCACTAGATGTGTCTTCCTTTAAAAAAAACTTCTTATTAGCTCTTTCAATGACATGTCTTTATAATAGAATGTCTTCTCATGCCAATTTTCATGATGACTGACTTATATGCTACTAAAGACTAAAAAGAAATTCTTCGAATCGTCGATAGTATGAAAAAACTATTTATTACTTGCCTTAAGGTGCCTTATCAAGATCATTTGAGAAAGAGGTGAGAAAAAAGGTATTGAACCTATTTATTATATAGGTATTCTATAAATTTTGGGATGATGTGCAGTCCCTGTCTATAACACTTTATTAAAATCTACCATTAGTAGTAGTGTCTGTCACCAAATACAATAGGATCATTGACACCTCTATTCTGAAAAAATTGTATGTATTGAATGTAATTTTGGTAAACTGGCTATTCTGAATGATTAAGATGACATATCCAGTATATTTAATTCTAAGGTGGAAACTAAGTTGGACTATAAATCTGCATTAAGTTTCGCCGGTGTGCGCGAGTTACGGGCACGCGTCCGCCGCCGCGCGCCGCACCGCTTGCCCCTCGCTCGGGCCAACAGGTGTAACCGAGTACGACCCCTTTATTATACGTACAGCGTCGCTTGGGCATACTCAATAACAAATTACAATTTCCTGGATATTTGTTTAAGGACATTTTGCTACTGTATTAAAGTGTATTTTAATTTATCAACAATGAGTGTGACAGATTGTTCCTTATTTAAATGGCATTGTATTTTTTTCCCGTAAAATTGTTTCGTAAATTATTAGGAATAATTAGAGACTGCTTTTCACACATTTTTAAAGCATTTTATTATAAAGCGTTTGATGTGAGTGAATGAAGATTATACAATTTTAGGCATTAAGTTGTGTCTTGTATTTTAAGAATACAGTTACAAATATTTATATTGTTTTAATTTATTTGTGTCGTATTATTTTAATTACATTAATAAAAAAAAACAGGTTTGTCTAGTAGTTATGGCACGGAAATATTAAGTAAATAAGTAAAGTTGATCCCAGCGACGTCGTAAGTATGACTTTTCGGGCGTTTATATGCCTAAACCTTGTGTGATATATCAAAATAATCTACTACTTACTGATTTCTACATTTAAAAAAAATCTACATAAAGTACATAATGGTATATGTTTTTCTATTAAATATAGTTCACATTAATCATTTTTATTTTATACGTATTATTTGAAATTATTTGGTAATTTGGGAAACTGTTTGATTTTAGGCTGTAATTGAAGTATGGGATTAAAAATTAAATTAAAAAACCATTTAGACACTTATGACGTCACAAATTGCTACCATACACTATTGTGATATATAAAAATTATTTGTTCGCCAAGTGTGTTATGATATGGACCGTTCATTTTGAAAGTGGTGTAAGTCCATTTTTGAGAAAAATGAGCTATCACGTAATTCATGCTTAATTTAATGTAAATTTTTTATATATAACTAGTCCATGTTTAATTTCTCAAAAAAATCCCATGTTTTGTACAACTTAAAATCGGTCGGTAAATGAAATTGCATAATCATCGATTATGAAAGTGGTGTAAGTCCAATTGACAGAGGTAGGTGGCATAGCAGATGGATACCGATCAGTGTTTTGTTATTTTTCATTTATTTTATACTAGCTGTGTCCCGTCGGTTTCACCTAAACATGCGGACGATTTGCATTGTTTCCCCTCCGTGTTTCCACTACTCGTAAGTTTAAAAGATAGATATTAAAAAATTAGAGAAATCGTAATTAGAAAATGTACAGAGCATAACCTGTGGAGAAGAAAATAAATACGACAAGGCTGTATGACTCCGTAATCTTTGCCCGTATTTTGGCGAATTAAAAAAACAACAGTAGTAAAATTATCAATTTATTACCTCTACGTCCTGGAAGACCGTTAAAATTTGAAAAAATCGCCCTGGAGCCTTTGTACCAAAATGCCAGACCTATTACGTACGAAAAATATATAGACATGAAGCTGCTACTACCCTATATACCTCCGGTGCATCATGCATATTTTGAAACACTACCACATGCAGAGAATAAGTAAATTCTTGTAATGAGTATCTTGTAATGACAATGTAATTGCCGTCTAAAATAAAATTTTATGTGTTGTTATGCGTATTTGTAAACAAAATTATATTAAAATGAAGTATATTTTAAGCGATATTTGATTTTTCAAAATTGAAATTAAACGATTTTTACAATTGTTTAATTTTGAAAGTGGTGTAAGTCCATTTACAGCACATAAATATGTGTTATCGTAGTCTAATTAGCCAAAAACAAATTTATATAAACAAATTAAATGTTGATAAAACAATAGAAACAATGCCAGACCTCATATGATTTGCCTGTATTTTTAAATCAACAAATATAGTAACTTTTAATTTTCTCGAAACAAAAGAAAATGGACTTACACCACTTTCAAAATAAACGGTCCATATGTTTTCTTTGAGCAGCCATAACTTCTTCATGGGTCTTTAAACTGTTCTAGGTAAAGTGACTTTATCGTCCAGTGTATATAAATGTTCATTATAACGAAATTTAAACCGATATTTTACTTATAAAAAACCGAAACCGTCCAACGCGGTCCTGAGAATGTAAAAAGTTTTGGTAAATTTCAGACGGGAGGAGTGATAAAAATGTCTAAAGTTTAATGAGACGAGCTCCGCGCACCTGTTTTAAGCACTCGGTTAAGTTGAGAATAAGTTACCATGAATTCCTTATCTTATAGTAGGATAACAAGATGGCCGCAAAGAGCTTGAAAATAAGGTTAGTGCGATCAAAAAACAACGGGGCTACAGTTTACACAATAATAGTCCATTTCAAGCACTATATCGTAGAAGGCTTTATAGACATACAAGTGACAGATATGAATAAATACTCATTGTGGATCAAAGAAGTCCTGGATGGGGTGTTTTTTTCTTTTTTTCCTGTAGACTCTTGGTCCGGGCCTTTAATATGACATTATTTTAACTCTAGTGCAGCTTTAATACAATATGAAAGTGAACAAAACAAGATATTAAAATACAACGATGTTATTTATTAACAGAAAATCAATTTTTAACAGATCCATTTATTCCTTTAGTTGTAAAAAAGATCAATTGGTGATCACGAGTCTGAGGATTCGACTCACAAAATCTGACCCACATTCATCTAATCACTAAAACTGATAAAAATAAATGCAAGTGTGGACAAGACCTGACAGTCTTACATTTATTAGTGCAATGTGCAGCATTTAACAACGAAAGACGATTGTGTAACGTTCCCGACAACCTAAAAAATTGTTTAGATGAAGGCGGATACACACGAACCTTAATTAAAATAAATAAATAAAAAAAAACAAGCTATTATTATTATTTTACTTAATTAGTTACAACCAATTGTATTTTTTTTTAAATATATTTCTTTTTAATTACTAACTCGAATTTGTTGAGATAGCCTTTATGACGGTTTCATTGTTATGTTTTGTTGCCATTTTTAGGTTGTAATCCACAACCTGGGTGGGATCCGAACCACCATGTATGATGGTAGTGTCTTCAATATCCATGCCGCCTTTATCAAATTGCTTATAAGCTTCCTCTTTTTTATTGTTGGCTAAAACTCTCTTGTGAACTAGTCAAACTTATAAGGGTACTTAAAATGTTAATCTGTTACTCCTTACCACAACAATATAACTTGTGTTCATTGCAATGCTGACGGAATGTGCAAAACGAAACACCTGTTTTAAAAGTTTCCGCGCTTAATTATAACTTTATAATCATATTCCAAATTACGAACACTGATATAATAATATAATATAATAATAACGATTTACTAGAAGAATTTTGAAAAAAAGAAAGATTGTAGTTACAACGGCAAGCGAAATACCAGCTGAATATGTTTTAATACTCATGAATTAGGTAATCATCAATTTATCATATGTTTATAAATTTTTGAGTACAGTTCTAAATTACGTAAATCTGTATCAATACTAGTGAACCTGGACCCAGCTGGGGGATTTTGTCCTGCTACTGATCCTAATAAATAAAATATTAAGAAGTCTAAGACTCGGAAAATTTGAAATTAACGGTGTTTTATGTGTGGGACATAGAAAAACGATATTTCGCCAATAGTGCCGCCTATTGACTTTAACTATCGCTAAGAACTATTACAGTGTGACCAGGTCAATATAAAAAAATATCAAAGTTGGTCAAGCCGTTTAATAGACGAAGAGTTAGGAACACACAAATCGGAATTCTATATATAAAGATTATAAAACCCAAAATATTGTTTTTCTTTTGCTTCTTCAAACGCGCTAATTTTTGTAACTATCAGTAATATTTGAAAAATTCTTTTTGCGTTTTATCGTTCATGTATAGTGTAAGAAGGTTATTTAACATCACGCTAAAACCATTAGGAACGCGGTAATTATCATACATAGTAAGTAAGGTGTTGCGGGAGGGCCGAAAGGCCGTAACGCTGCGAAGGTTATCGCTGGTCGTGGGTAAAAAAATGAAATCCGAATTAAACAGCGGATTGCAGATAGTTTAAGTAAACATCGTGCAATCTATACTAATATTATAAACAGGTAAAAGTTTGTGACGTTGTGGGTTTGTGAGTTTGTGACGTTGTGACGTTGTGGCGTTGTAAGGGGTAATCTCAGGAACTACTGGTCCGATTTGAATAATTCTTTCAGTGTTATATAGCTCATTCATCGAGAATGGTTATAGGGTTATATATCATCACGCTAAGGCCAATAGGAGCGGAGCACAGATGAAAAATGTTTCAAAATCGAGATGTTTTTTTTTGAGAGCTTCTGCTGTATGTCAGCGTTAGCCCAGAGTAGTATACTACGCGGGCGAAGTCGCGGGCAGGGGCTATAATCTATATACTAATATTATAAAGGGGTAAAGTTTGTGAGTTTGTGACGTTGTAGGGGGTAATATCAAGAACTACTAAACCGATTTTGAAAATTCTTTTACCAATACAAAGCCACGTTATTTGTGAGTGTTATAGGCTATATATTATCACGCTAAGGGCAATAGGAGCGGAGCAACAATGAAAAATGTTTTAAAATCGGGGTATTTTTTCCTTTTGAGAGCTTCCGCTGCGTCTTGCTCAAAATAACTATTTCACGCGTGCGAAGTCGCGGGCAGAAGTTATTATCTAATTATATTATCTATAATCTATACTAATATTATAAAGAGGTAAAGTTTGTGAGGTTGTAGGGGGTAATATCTGGGGAGTCGGAGAAAAATGGTCGAACGAAAACGTTTCTTACGAACGCTGCCTTAATTATGAGATATATATGATTGAGTTCTAGAGAAACGTTGTAGATTGATAATGCCTATTACCGCCCAACGAAGTGGGCGCGGGTCGGCTAGTAAATGATAAGCAACAACGAAAGTGGAGCGTAGAACAATTCAAACGTAATACAATTTATTTTCAATCCATTTGGTATACATTTTTTTAGGCCATAAGTTTTTTATATTTTTTACATAGTATAAAATAAAGTCCCCCTACCCCATATGTCTGTCTGTCTGTCTGTTCACGATAAACTCAAAAACTACTGAACGGATTTTCATGCGGTTTTCAGCAGTGGATAAAGTGATTCGTGAGAAAGGTTTGGTATATAATTTGTCAAGGTTTCTTTAATAATCAGGGCATGACAACGTCTGCCGGGCCTGCTAGTTTTTTTATATAAAACTAAAAACACAGGGACATTATATGCATTAATTACAATATGGAAATTAATAAGAATTCAGTATAGTTTACGTCACGGAGATCAAGCAGCTTGTTACTGCTGAACGACACGCTGTCGTATCTAGTCCTTGTATTTTAAATCGGTGATTTCTAGCGTTTCTAAAACTCAACCCCAAGATACCGCGTTAACTTTAAAACATGCAATATGTCAGTTAAAAGTTTTCGCAGAGCGTTCAATTTCCACACGTTAATTAGTTCGCCACCTCTCTGGTTCGGATTAATTAAAAAAGTTTCCGCTGTCAAAGGTTGACGATCTGTGGTCCGGTGGGATCAACGCGAATTTTTACTCATAATTTCGGCACACTGCCCTCAAACAGACAGCTAGCCGGGGGATTATTAAGCGAAAATTAACTTTTCATTATATGTATTTATATGTCATTCGTTAAAAAAACCAGATTCACTAAAGGTCAGCAGAGGACCTTTGAAGTGTTACGTAATTTTAGTTATTTTTATCCCGCCCCTACTTTTTGCTAGCAAAATTAAACGAAGCAACAGCTTTGTCCCGCGATATATCTACTTGGACTAGATCTCTCAGTTATCGGTTCTTCTATAAATCCGCCCGATCAATCCACTGTCATATCAATAAGCAGACCAATCATAAATATATAAAAATCCAGTGTCATAATGTTTGTCCACGATGAACTCGGAAACTACTCAACCGTTCTTCATGAAAGTTGGCATTTATGTATAATGTGGTGGACCACTTAGAGGTAGAATAATTTATATTTTGATTTATTTCCTCAATTATATAAGTATCAAAGAAGAGTAAAAAACTCAATGCTTAGATTGTCTTTAATGACATGAGGGTGGTAGGTCCGAATAGCGAATACGTAATCAATAGATATTTATTTTAATTGGTTTACTTGGATAATAACACACCTTTCCAATGCTTACGTAAGCATCGGCATAATTTTTACCAAATATCTAACATAGGTTTTTAGGAGTTAAAAAAAATCGGAAAGTAAATACCTATTTCTGACGTAATTGCCATCCAAACTTCTTTGGCCAATTGTTTTTGTGGGGGAAATTAAATAAACAGATAAGTACCGACGAGCAGCGATTATCATCTATATAACACGTATAGCGAGTGGAGTCAATCCTCTTAAAAAATAGTAGTTTTTCTTTTCACTCATGGTATATGATGGCTTTTTTCTAAATTTCACTCTCAAGTTGACAACCTAGCACCAAAGACCTATATGTATGTTCTGGTAACTGCCATGGAAACTAGCCTCCGTGTAGGCTTAGCGTATTTACCATCTCAGTTGTCAATGTGGTCAAAAGCTAAAACCCATTAGGTATTTTTTTAAATACTTGAGATACTATTAGAAGTTCTCATATCTATGTTATGTATGGTTGTATTCATTTGTTTCCCGTAAATACATCTTCAAGCTTAACCAAGCATATCCAATTCACAATCTCATAAAACAAGTTTATGTTTTCCTTCGCAATAAATCCGCCCCGATACTAATGAAAAGCAATTTATGTCGATACAATATCGAAACAGACTATCGACAGTCGAGTGTAATGAACACAAGTATTGCGATTTGCGATTATTTCTCGTCAGTATTACCGGTCCTTCGAGCCCGACGAACCGTGAACTCGCCATCGGTTCACGCTACATCGAGGGCAACGATATTTCCAATGTTTTTTTTGTCACCTTTATTGCTGTCTATTTCCGTTTTGTTTTTATCATTTCGATAAAAGATATTACTGTTAGTATTTATAAAGAGTAATAATTAGAAGTAAAGAAGGCGTTACTTTGCGGAAATACATAATTAAATATTATAGTGGTCTCGCCCGCTCGCATCGGAAGAGTCAAAACATCAATCTGGAAGACGCGCTGTGAAGGAGCGAAACACGTGTAATCGATTGTGGACATTATATGTTAATCTGCAGCATATATAAATTAATTATGTCACTACATATTATAAAACAAAGTCCTCTGCCGCGTATGTCTGTCTGTTTGGGTGTCTATTCACGATAAACTCAAAAACTACTGAACGGATTTTCATGCGGTTTTCACTAGTACATTAAGTGATTCACGAGGAAGATTTCGGTGTATAATTTGTCAAGGTTTCTTTTTATTATCAAGGCGGGACACCGTCTGCCGGGCCCGATAGTTTTTTTTATATTTTACGGTTATGTACTAGCTATGTCAACAGACGTCAGGTTCAACCGTGAAACAGGGACGCGTTTTTAATTCTTTTTGTCGATTTGTTACCAATATCTCGCTCTATCTATTACTAGTTTCAGATGTAACTTTTTCAGGTATAACTCGCACAAATGAAATCAAACGTTGTTTGTTGCAGTGAGACATGGTAACGGCCAATCAGTTCCAGGTGTAAATGCAAAGTAACGTCCACAAGAATAGTGAATCTACATATCCACCGTTTAAATTACTGCAACTATATTTTTTAAACTTGTCTATTTTCACTTATCCTTTCGAGAGGTTCCTTAAAAGGAAATTCAACATTTTGATCCGATAAATGCGCATATTAGAAGTGTGATTGTTTTTCTCGAACTGACTATGCTATTGACCTGGCAAGGTCTTTACAGCTTCACCGGACTACTCAGAAGTGTGATTGCATAAATGTATTTGATCTATGTATATACACGCACTACTAGTTGCGATCCTTCAAAAGTTACTTAAACGCTCGCAATCAACGTCTCGTTCATAACTCGTGAATTCCCGCCGAGTCGTTCCGGCAGTCAGGTAAATTAGCAGCTAGGATTAATCGAGTTACGCCTTGTATAGTTGAGAGTCGAGCGTGTTCACTCCGCCGTGTGAGTTCCACTTCTGATTGAGACGTTGTCAACCGTGAATTCTTGTTTGAGATTTGTTCGGAATGCTATGTCGTTTGTTGTGAACATTTGATATTACAGAATACCTATATATGTGTAATTTGACTGGAAGAGTTACAAAGATTTTGGCGAGAATATTTGTTCGTACCGAACAGTAAATCACAATTTATTTATTTATTTACAATTGTGGATAATGCAACAGTCAACAGTCCGATGAATAATGTAATAGCAATAATAAGGAGTATATTAGACTAAAAATCTATAACGCTTTATCATGTTGATACAATTTACACTATTAATAATAATTAAAAATTAAATTATGTAACATAAAATATTGATAAACATTTGAAAAAGAAAACAATTAATGGAAAAGTGAATTTGAACTAATTTATAATAACTAAAATTAATGTATGGAAAAGATAATAAGATGGCAAATATAATAAAGAATATTGTAATATAATTTGATATACAATTATAATTAGAGATATCGCAATTAATCTGTATATATAAATAAAATTGATTTGTCCGGGTTATCCGAAACGGCTGATCCGATTTTGACAAGACTCAGTAGCATATAGAGGACTTCCTGAATATTATATGGGCTATATATAATTGCGAATTTAATAGGGAATAATAAAATAACGCAGAAATAATAAAATTTAACAGACATCAATTACAATTGTAAACATATTTAATGTGGTTATTACAATTAAAAGTTAAAAAAAGCACCTCACAGTTAACAAAATAAAATATATATATCCTATGAAATAACAACGTCATCACCAGAGGTTAGAAATTTCATATGTTTTACATAAAATATTATCTGTGTCTGGCCTAATAGTAAACTGTCTTTTTTAATTATCTTATAGTCCCTAGATAAAAGCGTAATAATATTTATCAGATTAAATCCTTCATTGGACTTGATTCTATGTTCGTCTGAAACTACACTGAAAATATCGAAAATTATTGATCGATGATGTGTGACTGGAAACGAGAAAATCCGCGCGTCACTTATAGTGCGTAAATCCATTAATATGTCAGATATTATGTACGCAAGTGTCGAAAACACGGTTTTAAATTTAATGAAATGGAGATGAATGAAGATCGCACACGACACGAATCCATAAACACTATTTATACATATATTTCATATAAATTATGATTTTAATTTACATTATTTCAAAATTATATTTTTGAGTGATTTTTATATTTATAGATGAAATTTATCAAATAACTGATAATTATAAAAAAATGTAGGTGATTTATTGAAGAAAATAACATGTAGTCTAACAATTATAAGTTTAATTTTATTTTCAGTCAATTATACCGTAGCAAAATATATGAAATAAAAATATAAAATTGTGTAATCACTAAATTAAAAAAAAACACACACTAGAATTTTTGTAGATCATTCAGTTCTCTGTAAAAATATGTAACAGTTATTAAGACAATTCGTTAGGGAGATATAAAATGTCAAAGTTCAATAAAAAACGTCTCATAAAATTTGTATGTGAAATAACGATCCTGCTACTCTTAAGATTGAGAGTTCAAACGACAGCAGTACCTATTTATTATACGTCGACTTGAATAATATTGTTGTGATAAAAAGTAATAGAAATTCCACGCTATATTTGTGTTTCGCTCACGTTCTTACCGATAACTCGTAGTCAAGCCTTTAGTGTATGTAAGCGATTCTTCCGCACGAATGAAGGGCAGATGAATCGAATAAATTGTTGTATAACTTTGCCCATAGACAAAACAATTTACGTATGTATATATACTAGATGATACCCGCGACTTCGTCTGAATCGTTTATTATCACAATTGATTTGTTATATCTCAAAAGGATTAATTAGGCACCGTTTTCGACGAAAGCTCTTAGGCGGCTTAACTTTTTCCGACACTTGCAATATTTATCGTGTTATTTCAAACAATTTACAAAAAATCTTGACAAATTATATACGTAAACCTTCCTCGTGAATCACTTCTATGTATTAATGAAAACCGTATGAAAATCCGGCCAGTAGTTTTTGACTTTATCTCGAACTTTGTTATATGTAGTGATATACGTAACCGTCGGCGACTATAGCCAGATTCATAACGAACATGTTGAGGACATCAGTGACGCGAATACATAAGTTTTTCCCGTACTAAAAGCCACTGAACGCGTATGGTACTTACGTATTAAAACTACCGCGCTCGCCGACCGCTGCTGCGGCCGACTCGCGTTATCTTTTTTCGCAAGTCTAACCTAATCTAACCAAACCGAGACGAAACTGTTTTGTTATAACTTACAAAATTATCACTTAAAAAAAATGCACCGGCTAATCTCTAAAACGGTTGGACCAATTTTGACGAGATTTTCACTGGCAGATGTTATAAGGAGTAACTTAGGCTACATTTAATTCGGACACAAAAAATAGGGTTTTATGTAAATGTGTAGGGTAGGTTTAGTGTAGGGTTTTTTGCTAAATTCCATGTGGACCAAGTTGCGGGTAATAGCTCGTATAATAAGCCACCAAAACATATCATCGACTAACCAAACAATAAGTTCAAGCGTATCAACATTTATATAAGCATTTTATTACAAGGTGGAGCAATACCCTCTCTGCACAATCCGCAAAATGTACTCCTATTGTCTTATCTTATACATACAATAAGAATGTAAATGTAACGTGTCTGTACTTTTTCGATTTCCGTGAAAATTGTTGCGGGTATCTAGGAATAAGTAATAAAATACATTTCAATTGTTTTTAGAAATGTCTGTCTGTCTGTCTGTTTGTATGAACACGCATCACTGCTAAAGTACCTACTGGGTTCATAATAAAAGTACACCAAGGAAATTATAAAGCATATCTTCGAGAATAACTTAGTCTTTGTTTCATTAACGTCGGTCCACTCTATCAGAAGTTATTGTAATTTTAATGACGACGCGGCGTAAGTACGAGAGAAACGTAGATAAGTAAATGGACTTACTACAATCAGATGACTTTATTAATCACTGTATTTTACAACAAGTTCCACGCGGACGAAGTCGCGGGCACGGCTAGTTCTATATCTATTATATATAAAAACACAGACCAATTACTTTCTAGTACTTTTCGATCTCTTGTGAACCGGTGGTAGTGACTTGAAAGTGCATGAGTAGGGCCTAAATTGAATTAATTGAGTTTGTTGGCGGTAGAGCCACGCTGAAGCAATTACTGGTTTTATCATGAATGGGTCGGCTCGGCCGGGTTATTACCACCCTTTCACAGAGACACTTGATGTTGCTAGTGTCTATGGACAGTGATGATCACTTAATATCAGGCGACCCACCTGTTCGTTTGCCTCCCATGATAAAAAAAGGTATTTTTGATTTTCATACAAGATGACATATTTTCATAAGATGTGATGTGAATGACAGATTGACAGTTTGTAGACCCTTTCAAAAACAATTACGAACTAAATAAACTAAAAAGTAGAAATGCAAAGAAAAGACGATAATAAATGCTTGAATTATCACTGAAATATATCACACGCTAAAGGAAGTGCGTGTCGTCCAGTAGGATTTCATTGTTTTCCTGGATTTGTCCGCGACTCATATAAGCCTCACCATTCGTTTGGATTCCGCGCGGATAGAAGACAATTTTTCCCAACTAATATCCCGAGATAAAACCATGAAATATCTTACATAACTTTTAAATGCATTTAATATTAAAAAAAAATAAAGTACGTTAACATTAACTGCAAATTTAGTGCGTGAAGTTATGGAAAGTTATTTGAGAAAATGAAAAAATTAATGATTTTTTTATCCTGATAATAATATTTAATAGTATCCTATGAATATTTATTTCCACATAAATTTGTACAACTATTACGTATAAAGGAACTAAAGAATTTGTAATAAAGTAGTCACTTATTTTGCACACCTATATTTATGGTTTTATCAAGTCACTTTTAATAATGCGCTATAAAGTACAATGTTTTCGTATTGGATGTCATTGTTTAATATGAACGTTACGGTGTCCGTTATTTACCAAGTTGACTTTTTTGACTATAGTATCGTTCAAATCGTTAGTTAATAGTGTAAGAATATTTAAGAAAAAAAAACAAATTCCGATGCCGTTTAATCGTGCCTAAATAACGATAATGTTCCTATTTTTTTCACTTTTAAAAAATAATTTTAATCTTTCTCGTTTTATTAAATAACTTACCAAATATTATTAATTCTCTATCTACTATGATTTTTTGGGATGGAGAATTTTTGATATGGACGTCAAAAATTTAATTTTTTGTTTTGAATAGGGTCAAAATTTATTACAAAAAAAGGTAAGAATACAAAAAACAATGTTAAATACACAATTACAATACGCTGTGTATTATATGTTGGTAATAACGAAACTGCCTATAAAAGTCTTTAATATGCATGCCATATTTACTTCAGTGTAAAGTTTTTTAACAAAGGGGTAAATTATAGGGAAAATATTTGAGTTTCCCCAATTACCCGATTAAGTGTGATCATGAGAAAGCGTTAACGGGCGCTAATTAATCATCCCTTAGAATTTGAGAAGCATTCATTGAAATATTCCGTGAATTCATTTACAAAACTTGTTATGAAAGGAGCTTATAAAGATTGTGGTACACTGCGAGCGGTTAGATATTTACTTTGTTATAAATGTAGTTTTTAATCTATATAGTGATATTATTAGCGTCTGCGAGTACAATATGCTTCCTAAAACACACCCGATTTACTGGACAGTGTGTCCTAGAAATGTTGAATTCTTCTTGGATCAATTTTAATTGTCGAAAAATTTGTTTTATACAGTGGCTCATTGTGTGGATAAAGATGATATTTCAATGACTCTCTCTGTCTATGAATCAATTAGTAAGTTTGATCTACGACTAGCCTAGAATACTAGTATGGTAAAAAGTAAAAGGAAACAAAAATACAATTGGTAAATCCAATCGAATTTCTTGACGGCTCTTATAGACGACTGTGATGCTTTCCAACCCAGCGGTAGTCTTTTAACATGCCTTGTTAAAGTGTAAATCAATGATTACTTTATTTTTAATAATTCATATTTTAATTGATTCCAGCAGTCCAAAATGTATTCATAATTATAAATGCGAATATGAGTTCATTTGTTTGTTACGCTTTTACACCTTCTGCGAAACTGCGAGCGAAAACTAGTATTAAATATTTTATAAGCACCTGTATCTACTATACCGACGCAATTAGGAGGTTCATACATCGGGCAGTGGACGTTCCGGCGCAGGACATTGTGGATTATAATTTTAAAATGGCTATAAAAGATGAAACTGAAGCCGCCAATAAAGGCAACAATCTCAGTAAAAATCCAATGTATAATACTTAAGTATAAAAACGACAATAGTTATACACATTTAAAACGATTTTTAACATTGCTAATAAAATGAACGACAACAGAAAAAAGGCGGACGAAGAGTGTGTAGAAATAAAAAAATAGTTTATAAAGAATAACGAAGACAAATGTTTATCCTCATTGAGTATCTTACCCATTTATTTCGTTTGTAGGAGTGATTTTTAACCGATTTAAGCCTTGAAATTAAAACGAGAACATTCTTCAAGCTGGAAAAATTAATCTTTTTAAAATTAGTTCTAGTTCTAAAATTCTAATATTTTTCTAATTCTAGTTATTAATGTTCAGTAGTAAAATAACAGTGCGTGTATCAGTATTTACACACGGAGTAACTGAAACCTATATAAATGAGCTATATAACACTGAAAGAATTTTTCAAATCGGACCAGTTCTTGAGATTGCCCCCTATAAGTCACAAATTCACAAATTTTACTTTTTATTTATATATTATTATTTATATATATATATATATATATATATATATATATATATATATATATATATGAGAATGCTCATAAACTATATACTACACGAAATCTCGTAGTATAAATACTTAACTATACATTTACTAATTTTTGTATAAAACTATTAAACCCACACAGACATTTATACATGCTTACACAAATACATAAATAGCTTACGTTTAACGCATAACGCGTAACAAAAATATTAACCTACCGTACCACAAAAAGTTTCACTTCAAAAAAATCGAACTCGGTGCGCGACAAACCTAAAGCAATATTTTTGGTAGTACGTGACGTGGCATCACGTTTCTGTATACAGAGTGTTCTGTTTTCGCAGGGAGAGGGCGGCTATTGTTCGGCGTCTTTTAACAGTCGAATCTAAACGTTATCGGTTAGCCGGATAATGGATTCCGCTGTGAAGTAACACCCCTTGTGTATTTATAGGGGTAATTATTGGTTTTATGTTTTCGGCTACTTTCAATTAGGCGGAATGTGATTTTGAATAATATAAATATTGTATCTAAAGGTTGAGTAATACATTTATATAATTTTCGTTTAAATGTTTCAATTCTCAGTTATATTAGCTGCATAAAAAAAGAAAGTTATATTCATTTAAAGCGAGCTCTGGGAGCAGGCATTCTTGTATCTTAAAAAAAAGGTGAGGCAACAGAAGTGAAATCTCAATAGAACTTTTTTTTTTTTTTTTTTTTTTATTGTAGCTCGGCAAAGTGACTGTACTGTGCCTGATGGTAAGCACAGTACAATCCAAAAACAATGGCGGCCGCCGAAAGACATACTATCCATCGCCGGTCGCCGCTGTCATGCCGGCCTGAAAGCGTCCCAGTTAGGGACAGCCCCCCCCCCCCTGGTTGCTGGATATACACCGGCTGATCCCGGAACGCGACACGCCCAAACGTGCCACTATGGCGGGTGTTCCACCTGGTGTACGGTGGTCGCGATCCAGTCGGGTACAGACACCCTACCACCCCGCTTCGATCAACAATAACTCATATCACGTACAAAATCGAAGCTAAAAGCTGTCCGCGTAAATATATACTTATGTGTAGCTATTTGTTTACTAAGAAAGGGAGAAAAAAGTTTTAAAACAGTTTTAAGTTCAACCTAATTACAACCATGACACCTAGTAATAAAGTCACAAATGTTCAAAATATTATCTAATACTTACGATAAAACGAGCAAAGCAATAAATTACTCCCCCCTCAAATGAAAAGACAACATAAACAGCATTTAGTGTGAATTCAATCTTAACACGTAATGGATAAAGTACGTTTTCCCGTTATTGTGCGTGTTTGTGCGTGGTTGGAGAGCCTAGGTCAAACATTTGTACCACAGGTTTAAAATCGGTAATTTTGTTCAAAATTTAATATTATTTGTTAGTTTAAAGCTTAAAATATAACTTATTCAACATGTATTTAGCGAAAGTAAGATACTCCGGCCGTTAAATTGCTTTTTCGGGTATTATTTTTGCATCTTTTGAATACACTGCGGCATGTGAAACGTGTTTACATTGGTTGTGTTTCAAACAAACTAAACAAAATAAGAGCTTACATTTCAAGTGAGCTGTTATTTACCGAGACGTATTTTTCGCGCCGACCCGTTATCTAGTTATTGTTGATCGAAGCAATAGAATAACTGTGTTCTCTTTAGAATATTAAAATCAATTAAGTATGAGTTATTTAAATTTATACATAATTTGTAAATTGAAATTATTATCATTAGTCTGGTTTTAACATCTATTGGCACTGCGAACAATAATTATATACATTTTTATACAGTTAATGAATTAATCAAATATATGATGGACTGCACAATTTCAATATTAATTATGAATATTAGGCGTACACAGGCTGCTATACTACGCGTCGCTACTCTGAAGGAAGCCGTGTAAGCGCAATACTGTTAGTCACGCGTACTAGCATGTCATGACGTGAAATCATAAGTTTAACTCCTAACAAAAATATATTGATCAACGCGCTTAAATAATTTTTTACTTCAAAAAATCGTATACAATGAAAAATTTTGAATATTTCTTAGATTTTAATTTACTTAAAATACAAATAATAATATCCTCAGATATTACTAGAACCCGCCTACGACTCTATCCGAGTTCTATAATAACATACAAGTTATTTCTAATATTAAAATATAGCATAGAGCTATCTCTACACCATAGACTTTTACAAAAATATTTCATGTAAAATTGTGCGTCCGTGACGAATTATATTTTGATAGAATCATAATTATTTTACCAAAATGAGCGTAATAATGAAATATTATTAATATTATAATGATCTATATCAGCTTCCTGTTTTATAAATTCACGACCGTGAATGAGATATCACGTAACGAATTCTGCTCTATAAAAAGCATCACGAATCGAATAAAAGATAAGGTTTTACGTTATTTTGTTTGATTATATTCGTACAAAAAAGTTATGAAATTGTCATAAACTTTTATTATCCAAAAATATTATCAAATATATTGCTTAACTAGCGGACCCGGCAGACGTCCTGCCGTGATTATAAAAAATCCTGGACAAATTATATACCAAAACGTTCCTCGTGAATCACTTTATCCACGTGTGAAAACCGCATAAAGATCCGTTCAGTAGTTTTTGAGTTTAACGCGAACAGACAGACAGACAGACGCGGTAGGGGACTTTGTTTTATACTATGTAAAGATATAACACGTTTTGAAAACAAACTATAAGTCTAAAAAAATCATTCCAATGAAGAATATGCAGATTTTTCAGGCGTTATGGATGATCTTGACATTTTTTAATAGCTTTTTCTATCTGTATTATTTGACATGAGAAACGACCAAACTTAGAGATACTCCATATTTTTAATTTAATTATTTTTATGTATTAAGTATATATTTTTAATTTTTCGACATTTTCTTGCATATAGGTAAGTTACTTGAAAATCAATTACAAAATTCCACCATGACAGTTCATAAAACCGTGTTTTTTTATCTTTATTTTTGGCAACCAATCTTCCAGATTATTACTGCCATTGTCAAGTGAGTATCGATATTACAAATTTCTTGATATAATTTCAATGAACTAACAAGATGGTGGCCTTCTTGTTAGAACTTTCCATGGAGTTTTTGTGACATCTCAGAATTCATGGTCCCTGGTATTATCTTCCATTCACTTTACTTATGCACAATAAACAAACTATATTACATAAAACACCACCCATTTTACACAATATAGAGCCAAGTAACACAAGATTATGAATAAAATATAAAATCCACTACAGGACACACCAAAATCCCGCCAAAAACTCAAAACCGTGTTTAAAAGTATACATTTTAGTGTTAAGGGTTGTCATTGCGAAAATACACTACTGATTCATAAATTTTTTTCTTTATGAACTTTACGATTTGCAGATGACAGTGATAATTATGAGATATATTAAACAGAGTATTTGAAATTAAATAATTCGATTCGAAAATCGAATCGTATATCCAAAAAAATGCACTATTTTAAATAGTTTAAATTATTCGTACAATTATTCGAATACACAAATAAGGACTTTAATTTGAAATTCAATCGAATCGGTACGTAATTTGTTTACTGCGCACAAATAAGTAAACACGAGTCCTGGAATATCATTAAAACTTTGTGGAAAGTTCTAACAAAGGTGTTAGAATATAGGTCGAAGACTAAAGTCATCAGGAAGACACTAACTATACAGTTCGAAATAATTACTCTCTTGATAACGGACGTAATCATTTTTAACCACGAAATTTTGTTATCGAAATAAAGATAAAGGTTACATTACCTTATTAATCTATTCTCTGAATGGCTGAATACGGGATTTAATCTGTGTAAAAAAAACAACATGCCATTTGGAGTTTTGGCGGGATCTTGGAATGTCGTGTAGAGGATTTTATATTTTATTCATAATCTTGTGTATTGGTTCTTCTATATTTTGTAATATTGGTGAAGTTTTACGCAATATACTTTGGTTATTATGCACAAATGAAGTGTATGGGAAATAAAACCATGGATTATGGATTCTAACGTACCAAAAACTTCCTGAAAAGTTTTAAGAAGAAGACCACCATCTTGTTAGAACATTGAAATGATCGCAAGAAACTTTATTACGTAATAGATAATCGCAGTAATAATCTACTAGAAGATTGGTTGCCAAAGAAAAACCCACCATTTGTACAAAATAAAATAGTTTGTTCGTTGAAAAATGTCCGCTATAGACTTGATGGTAGTGGATTTTGGCGTTTGGCAGTCTATTTCAGAACTGTCGATCCGTCCCATCGCAATGTCCGGCGGCGGACGTGCAATTTTAATAGCCGGCAACTTATATTGACCCGCTGCAGTTTTGTGAAACTATTTTTATTGACATTTGATTGCTATTTTTATTAATATTTGTTGACAACAACGTTTATTTAAGGCTGCAAGAACGATCAGGATTTATCTATACTACTGATGGTGTAGTGGTTAAAATTCGACCATGATTCATTATTTTTTTAAGTATGTTATTTATGAGGGTTCTTTTGAAAGAGTGTACATATATTTGAAAGTGACTAATCGAGTTTGTCTTTTTCAGTAACGGGTATGGCTTTCACAATATTTTAATACTTGCTTTTTGTGAGAACTTAATTGTTCATGTAGTCATGTTACTTTTAATTCATGAACTTATCACTTTAAACATTATAATGGAGTTTTTGGCGGGATCTTGGAATTTCATGCAGTGGTTTTTATATTTTACACAATTTTTTTGTTCTTTAGCTCTATGTTTTGTAATATTTTACATAATATAGTTTGGATATTGTGCACAACTGAAGTGCATTGAAAATCATACCACAAAAACTCTCTGGAAAGTTATAACAAGACGGCCACCATCTTGTTAGTTCATTGAAATGATCACAAGAAACTTGTAATATAATCTGCTGACATTGGTAGTAATAATCTATAGAAGATTGGTTACCAAAAAAACCATTACAACATATGGCATAGATGGTTTGGGGATGTTAGTTAATGGGAACGGTCAAATCTTTTAGGTTTTAAAATATGTATTTTTTATTGCTTTTTGTTTCTTCAGGTATGGTGGTGAATGGATTCGTCAATGTGGTGATAACAACAATTGAAAAGAGATTCGGCCTGAGGTCCATGCAGACTGGAGTTATTGCTGGAGGGTAAGATAACTTTATACTATAGATATAAAGTCAGTCACTAACGTTGGTGTAATTATAATTATCGCTACATTAGTAATATAATGTTTCAAACGAAAATTAGTATAATTTTATAATAGAATAATAATATAGTTATAATTGCCATTTTAAGTTTGTATAAATTATTTGTATTTGCATAAATGAATAAATACATTCCTGGAAGGCGATTACGGATTTGCCATTTTTGCGAGGCCAAAAGTGATTTATGTTTAATCCATTAAATACTTTTCATATAAAGTTCGATCCAAATAAATACAGACTTTAGTTTAGCTTACAAAAAAACAATCACATTTATAATACAATAGCTCAGTGGTCGGCAAACTAGTCATCCAAAAAAGTCAAATATAAGTGATACAAAAATGAAGTTTATTGAAAGGGCCTTTTTTTAAATTAAGCTTAGTTTTACTAGAGATTTTTTATATGAAAATAATTAGGATTTAAAGCTGTAAGCTCGGATTTTAAGGAAAAGTCTCTTACAAGTCACGTTACTAAATAATACTTCGTGTCTTCACTAAACACTATTTTGTAACAGTCACAGTGACGGAGAGAAAGAGTAACTACCTTAGTAAGTAAGTAATAAGAAAGTACTTACCGACCACTGCACTAACTAACCGTAGTTCGGTGAAGCTGTAAATGCCTTAAAGCCAAGAGCATAGGTCAGTCAGAAAAAAATCTAGTATATCCCGCGAACTTCGCCCCGCGTCAGAATCAATAAATATTGTGTTAACTTATTAGCTGAAGTAAATACAGTTTTTTATTAAGATAAAATGAATACTCATGTTGAATTAAGTACAATAAATGTACAAAAAGTCGAGCAAACATACGAACTGCCGACAAAAGTGAAAACTCAAAACAATGAAATAACTGCGTTATCTTTTGAATTTTTAAATGAATTATTTAAATTTCATAATTTGCATATTGAAATTATTAATATCACTCTGGTTTTCACATATATTAGCACTCCAAAGAATAATTATATACATTTATAGACAGTTTATTAATTAATCGAATATATCATGGTTTGCACAATATCAATACAGAACATCAATATTAGACATCAACAAGCCGCTATACTAAGCGTCGCTAGTCTGACGCAAGCCGTGCAAGCGTAATACGCTTGGTCACGCTATACTAGCATGTCATGACGCGAAATGATAACTTTATCTCTTGCCAAAATACCGTTTAACGCGCCTAAAGAAGATTTCACTTCAAAATCTGTGGCAGTTATAACTCGGAACAGATTGGAATTCCCATCGTGAATTAAAAGTTAATATTTTAGTTTTATATAATCGGTTTAGTTTTAAGAGTGACGGAAACAGAGGCAACGTAACTTCAGGCTGTCTTTCTAATTTATTTGAAGGTACGACATGGCTTCGTTCGCTTGCCTAGCCCCGGTGACATACCTCGGTGGGCGGAGTGGTTCCTCCAAGCCGAGGTGGCTCGGTTGGGGTGTGCTCCTCATGGGTACAGGGTCATTGCTGTTCGCTTTACCGCATTTCATCGTGCCACCTTATAGGATTGCTGATGATGACAACGATGATCTTTGCATGCCAACTCGTAATGTGAGTTTCTATTTATTAATATACTAGTTCCGCATCCCTCCCCCCTTCATACCACTGGTGGTACACGTTAAACTTGGTATTTAGGCCACGTGTACTACCGGTGGTATACGTTAAACTTGATATTTAGGCCACGTGTACCAATGGTGGTACACGTTAAATTTGATATTTAGGCCACGTGTACCAATGGTGGTACACGTTAAACTTGATATTTAGGCCACGTGTACCATCGGTGGTACACGATATGATAAATATTGTAAAAGAATTACTTGTGTAATTTTTTTTGTCAAAACATGACTTGAAGTACATGTCGGGCAAAATTGGCTTGCCACGGAACGTGTTAACAGTACGACTATATAATTAAATTAAATAACAATTTACGTTAATCTGTCAATTGTGATGATTTCCCAACAGTTTTCAGTTTCACTTACTGGTTTACTTTTTTATATGAGATTTTTTAAACCCAAATGTTTGAATATTCCGTATGATTTTTAAAATATTTTCTTTTATACAAATCTTGTCCTGACAATTACAAATACAAAAAAAGAAAAAATACCCAAATAGGTGCAGCAATTTTGAAGTTATGGACTTATACTTACATACATTCGGTAATTGTTTTTTAACCGAATTCAAAAAAGGAGGTTCTGTATCCGGCCCGTGTGTTTACATATATATATAATCTGTATGTTGTATGTCCGTGATTTTCTCAGAAACTACTTATCCGATTAGGATGGAGTTTATATTGTTGGATGCTTATCTATACATATAATAAGAATGTAAATGTAACGTGTCTGTATTTTTTAGATTTTTGTAAAAAAAATGTTCCAGTTATCTAGGAATAAGTAATGATACATTTCAATCAATTTTAGAAATGTCTGACTGTATGTTTGTACGAACACGCATCACTGCTAAAATACAGCGTTCGTGATAAAACCTCGTCAAGAAAATCATAAAGTTCGAGTAACATTTAGTCTTTTTTATTAAAATCGTTTCGATCTATCAAAAGTTATTGTACTTTTAATGGCGGCGCGACTTAAATACGAGAGAAAAGTAGATAAGAAAATGAACTTAATACATTCAGATGACTTTATTAATCGCTGCTTTTTTACATAAAGCTTCACGCGGACGAAGTCGCGGGCACTGCTAGTAATTTATAGAGATTAACTTAAAATTACACCATACTATCATTCTATCTTGCTATTATAACAAAAACGTAAATTTAGTAAAAAGAGTGGAAGAATATCAAAAATGTTATTCACAGTCGAGTAGGTGTGATGATAATATCCCAGCGGAGGGCGGCGCGTGGGCAGTCGCAGTGTTTGTCTTTGCCCAGCTCCTACACGGCGCAGGCGCAACCCCGCTCTTCACCCTCGGTGTCACCTACATAGACGAAAACGTCTCCAAGAAGATGTCATCTGTATATTTGGGTGAGTTATAAATCCTTGAATTTGCATATAGTGTAAACTTGCTCTTCTAAGTTATAAAAAAAAGTCGAGGCTGTCATAAGGACTGCCGACAGAAGTGAAAACTCAAAACAATGAAATATATGTGTTCACTTTTGAATTTTCATATGAATTATAGTGTGAGTACAGTATTTAATTTTCAGAATTTGTTTATTAAAATTATTAACATTAGTGTGGTTTTCATATCTATGGGCACTCGCAGAAATAATTATATACGTTTTTATAAAGCCTATTAATCAACCAAACGTATAATGAGCTGCAAATTATCTATATTACATGTACACAGGCTGCTATACTACGCGTCGCTAGTCGAATGCAAGCGTAATACGGCCGGTCATGCTTACGTAGCATGTCATGACGCGAAATGACGCGAAGCGTTTGACCACAATCTCATCTGATAATAAATAATGATGTGATCTATTATAGTTTTACTTATATCGTATAGTCATAATAACCGCACATCCACACTTCGATTTTTGAAGTGAAAACTTCTTTAGGCCCGTTGAGCGCTATTTTTGTCAGGAAACAAATATACAATTTTGCGTCATGGCATGCTAGAAAGCATGACCGATCGTATTGCGCTTCTGCGGCTTGCGTCAAACTAGCGAGGTGTAGTACAGGAGCCTGTATACGTGTCATATTGATATTTTGTATTGAGATTGTGCAGGCCATCATATGTTTGATGAATTCAATTTAATTCAAAATTCAATTATCAGAGGTGGTAGAGCCACGCTGAAGCTGTTACTGGTTTCATCATGAATGGGTCGGCTACTTGGTGGTCCCGACCCACAGAAACACCGACGTGAAGTAACAGTGCTTGCATTGTTGCGTTTCATTCGGTCAGCGAGAGCGCCGGATAACCCATTTCCCCTCCCCCTTCCCCTCATCTTCCCCCTTCCCCCGTCCCGCTCCCCCAAACACAGGGTGGCACCGCACTTGCGACTCCTGGTGTTGCAAGTGTCTATGGATGGAGATGATCACTTAACATCATGTGACCCACCTCTTCGTTTGCCTACTATGATTAAAAAAAAAGAATTAATAAATTGTATTAAAATGTATATAATTATTATTCGGAGTGTCAATAGTTGTGAAAGAGAGACTAAATGATATTAATATCAAATTACGAATTATGAACTTTAAATAATTCACACTATAACTACAATTAATTTAAAAATTCAAAGGAGAACACTATTAAATTTCTTTGTTTTGGTTTTCAATTCTGTCGGCATTCCTTATAACTGCTTCGACTTTTTTTTATTAAAAAACTAAGTTCTCTTCAAGGTTCCAACGCAAAGGTTAATATCATGAGAATAATGACATAATTACGCAGCAATCCAACCTAAACGAACATCCGCTGCTATAACCATTATACTGAACAGCATATGTATGATAGCATAGTGTAAATGGTTTACAGTGAGTAACTGGGCGACTGATATATTTTCTTTTGGTTGGTTATCACGGGGGTTATTTCGCGGGGTGGTAGGGTGTCTGTACCCGACTGGATCGCGACCACCGTACACCAGGTGGAACACCCGCCATAGTGACACGTTTGGGCGTGTCGCGTTCCGGGATCAGCCGGTGTATATCCAGCAACCGGGGGGGCTGTCCCTGACTGGGTCGCTTTCAGGCCGGCATGACAGCGGCGACCGGCGATAGATAGTATGTCTTTCGGTGGTCGCCATTGTTTTTGGATTGTACTGTGCTTACCATCAGGCACAGTACAGTCACTTTGCCGAGCTACAATAAAAAAAAAAAAATCACAATAATTGCATAGTTGCGTGTAAGCCGAGCGTATTCCTATTGGGATAATGCCTTATAACGACATTTAATAAAAAAAATAAGGTATCGGTAAATTATAATTCATTGGTAACAATACAAATACTACAACAAATGTTTGTTTGTATAAAATTGCGTTTTTTTAGAGAAGATGCTTGTATAGATAAACTTAAACAACAACACCTTAATTAAATACAAAAATTGATCCAAATTGTTTGAGCTGATTGAGCTTATGAGCATACAGTACATAAGCTGTCTAAATTTCTTATACGTTTCATCCGTGCGAAGTCAGAACAGTTCTTTAGTATAGAATAATTCTGAAATGTTCATACAATTTCATTCACTATTTAAAGATTCGAACAACTGATAGTGTGATTAGTTCTTTTTGACGTGATAACGTCTTATAAATCGATCAATGCCGGATGCACGCACTGTAAAGCATGACTCATTGTCACGTTCCGCCTGAGCCGAGCGTGCGAGCGAGAGCGCGTTACAAGCGATAGAGAGACGCGGTCGACCTAAGCGTTCGGCTTATGACGCATCTATCTCTCTTCCAATCCATCGGCCGATGCGTCCGAGTCGTTATCACGTAAAATTATCGTCCGTATACCGACTTTGGAGACAACCATTTTTTTTATTACTAAATGTCCGTGAATATACATAAAATTCGTTAGTACTTATGTATATCAGCTTGTTATTTCATAAACCGAAACATAAATAGGTAAAGTAAGAATCCGGACCTATCTCACTGCAAAGTCATTGAACTATGTCATAACCGTTTACAGTATCCATACCCTACCACAGAATAAGGTAATAAACACGACAAACCACTTCGTACAGACCATAAGAGTTATTATTCCCCTACGTTTAATAAATATGGGTCTAAAGGGGTAGTACACACGTATTTGTTCGTAATGTTACCCCCAGACACATGGCCATTAAGTAATCGCTTTAGTATTTCGCGTTTCGCCTTTAATAATAGTATATTACATTATCTAGAAGAATTATGGAGTTTAGAAGTAAGGAGAAGCATCTTTGTGTATGAAGAAGTGTCCGTGAAATTGCGTTAAATTAGGGTGGCGCTAGAGTAGGAACGTGGTTCATTATTGCTCAATTATTTCAACAAGTTTTATAAAAGTAAACTCTCAATAATCACTAAACGTATTATTAAAAGTTTATAGAAATTATATCACACTCCACGTTTTCTTATCGCAGTTATTTTAGGCTATATTTACATGATTATTTCTGACTTCATAATATTTGCCTATGCTAGTGACATTTTGGAGAGTTTTGGAACTGTTATTTAGTGCTTATAGTTTCACTTTTTCCAACATGTCCCCCGTATAAGTTCTTCTCACCTTTACCCTCTATAAGAAGAAGGTTAATAAGAATCCTTACATATTATAAAAAAACAACGTTTTTGCCTGTACGTTTGTGTGTTTGTAAGTCGAAAATTACTGAACCAATTTACATGTTTCTTTATCATGGTTTTGTTACTTTGGATAATATTTGAAATAAATTATGAGATTAAAAGTAAAGTCAAGAGATGCATACTTAAAATAAAATGAATACCTACTGTATATTCTGTTGCGATATTTTATCTAAAACATTAAATATTCACCAATATAATGTGGTAGATAATTATTTAGAATATAAACTAATAACAAATCATAATGACTACATTTATACTTAAAACATTATCGTTAAATGTATTGAGTAATTTCTTTATAAAAAATTACTATATGAATCCTATGCGATTTGATACAATTTTTCTATTGAAAATATTACGCACAAAAATGTCCTCTGTAGTAAATATTTATATATAATCAAAAACATCAACACAATATTTTTGAAATTCATGCATGCGTAACTATGCATGCATGCATAACTCACTGACGGTACTGGCATTTTATATAACACAAATTATTCAGACTCCGAAAAGACAAAATACGGGATAAGTAAGATTTTCGGGTGAAAAAATATCTCAAGCAATATTTCGCCATTAGTCGCGTTCTCACACTCTCGTATCCACTTCCTCTCGAGAGTGAGTGCTTCTCGAAGACGTATTCAGACGTCGCGGAGGGAGCAGTGTGCGCGCGGCCCGCGGCATCGAGAGCTCTCCAACGCGTAAAGTATGTGTCACACAAACCAGGCTATAAATATATCTTTCATTGTAATTATTTAAAGTTAATTATTCGAAAATTAGTGATCATCCAGTAATCGAAATTCAACCGTAATTCAATTAATGTTTAAGTAACCACAATATACAATACATACATTTCGTTATGGGAGGATTAAATCAATTACAAATCATCCTCTGGGTATCTACTCCGCATGTATTACGCTATTTTTATTGTATATGAACGTGAATACCAAATATTTTATTTGGTTTAATGTATTTGTAGTGACATAATTATGTATTTTGTGGAATTGCATTATTATGTACCGGCGAGCAGTTCAGTCTCGGTCGGCACACTTGTAACACGCGTCTCTATATTAAAGACTAAAAAGTGATCTTTGTTTTATTATATCTATAGACATTAAATATAGGCTGAACCTCCAAACTTTAACTCTCCATGTGAACTCTATGAAATTCAAAAATCTTTTTTTTTTATATACTAGTATATAAATCAAATCAAGAAAGTGAAAAGTTAATCAGTAAACACCTCTATCTTCTGTGTGCGAACAGATGATATAGGTGGATCAATATTATTCCACGAACAAATTTATTTATTTATTTTTACTAATACGTCGTTTTTTTAAAAGTTGTTCTTTCCTTCTCAACAATATCCAGAAAATTAGAATGAAGAACTCTGAGAGCAATATAGCAGTATCCGTGTAGAGCAAAAGTCAAACAGTGTCTTTGAACTTCTCAAAAAAAAACATTGCAATATTTTGGTCGACGTTATTATATTGTAAGCAAGTGGCAATGCAACTCGAACAGGCTGATCTAGGTAGGATTATATATCTATATCTAATGATATATTACGCAGAAATTGATATAAAAATAAAATATCTTGTTTCTAATCCCACACATAACTTTTCTGTTGATACAAATTAAGTAGTATTTAGCGAAGGCAGCAAATTCAGTTATTTTTGAGTGTCAAAAATTTAAACGTATCATTTATTTTTCATCAAAACATATTTTTTTTGGTACACATGAGATATTAGTATCGAAAGTAAATCTTTCAGTATGTTACAACCCTAAACTCTATCAAGTCCGCGGCTTTCAGCTGTGAAAACGGGGTCTCATGGGAATGGGTTTACCTATAAAAGCGATACTGGTGCCACTCTAAGCTTTTGTTTAAACCGACACTTTTTCATACTGAGCTTTATTCTCAAAGCGCGGTTGTGCATATATTTTTGGACAAACCCGTATGAACGCTGCGTGGGAAATTCGTCAAATGTACGGAAAATTCACTATATACGTAGCATTGAGATATTATTTTTCTTTATTCTTACCTTGCTTTTGTTATTATTAGTTTGTTGTTTCGTCTTTTGTCTAATTTCTTTTAGAACGAAATCTTTTAACCTTTAAGTGCATGATTTTTTTTTTGAATTTTAAAAATTCAAACTATCTTTGAAATAACGACAAAAAAATTATTACCCGCTGAAAGTAATGTCAACTTTCACATGTAAGGTATTTACTAAGGCTTTTGAATAAACTAAAGTGGAACTGGAATGTAGAAAATTGCCAACAATACGCATTTATAGGTTAACGTGATCTATAGTATGAGGTGACTAGTAGAAATCGTCACGTAAGGAAAAGTGTTACGCTTTCTCAGGCCCGCTTCTCTCTCTCTCTCTCTCGTTGTTTATTTCTATATTTTACAAGTATGTGTGTGGGTGCAAGTATCGAAATTCGAGTAGACAAGCACTATGCTACTACTTGTATAATCCCAATTTTGAAAGTGTGGAAATTTCATGACAACCTTTTTTATTTAGCCTTTCTTTCTATATAAATTTTACTTAGACGTTTCGTAACAGAATATTTTTCATAAAATATAAAATGAAACCTTTTTAGTTGATTCCTTACTTTAAGTTATTTGCATTAATAAGATGATAGTCACATAGAATCGCATGGAATACGGTATAATAAAGTATAACGCTTTTTCCTTACGTGACTAAAAATATACACAACCTCAATTTTCATATCGAGTTACATCTGGACGTAAAGAAAAAACTTAAAGATAACCATATAGCCCTTTAAGTACTCTCTGTTAAATTCTATTATTACTACTTAGCTTGCACGAAATGAAATAATATACATTACAACCAAGGCAATATTTTGAAAATTGTGTATCTACCAGTAATAGCTTATTCAAAATCGGTTTAGCCGTTAATCTTAGACAAATAATAAGCATTAAAATAGTAATAGATTATTTTATTTTAAATACATTACCCCAGAGTATATGAATTGTTGTTTAATTTTCAGGTATATATTACACGATGGCAGTTGTCGGCCCAGCGCTGGGCTACGTCGTCGGTGGGCAAATGCTCACCATTTACACAGACTTCCTCACAGTTGATTCCGGCACGTGAGTTGTTTCTTTACTACAAAAAAAACTAGCTAATACCAGCGGCTTTGCCTATGTGAAATTATTAAATTTTTATTTAAACATCTTATAGAATCGATTTCCAAAAATGGCAATCTTCTATAGATATAATAAGAATGTAAATCTAACGTGTCTGTACTTTTTAGATTTTTGTGAAAATAATTGTAGCAGGTGACTTAGAATAAGTAATAAAATACGTTTCAATCATTTTTAGAAATGTCTGTCGTCTGTTTGTTTAAACACGTATGACTGCTAAAATACTGCGTTCACGATAAAACCTCAATCATAAAGCATATCTCCAAGTAACATTTAGTCTTGGTTTCAATATAAAGTAAATTTTCAAAAAAAAGTATTAACCGACTTCAATATCAATCAAAAACCCATAAGGAACTAAAAAGCGGAAAATAAATAGTTTGTCAAATTAACCAAATTAAATAAAACATATGAATATGTGTGCTACCTAGAGATGTATTGGAAGTCGGTGCCAACCGAAATTTCAAATTTGCTCCAGGTAGAAATGTATTACAGAGACGCGAGAGTGGACTTAAACTTTGTACCTATGTAGATGATATGATTTTCGGTTCGCACCGACTTCCAATACATCTCTAGGTAGCACACATATTCATATGTTTTATTTAATTTGGTTAAGATTTATTTTAGAAATCAACTCTCGAATTCATGAAAACTTGATGAAAATTAGTATAGGAGTGTCATCGGTATTTTCTTTATACCTTTTAGGTTTTCGCGTTTGACCATGATCTTAAAATACGATCAAAGATCGAAACAGATATATTATATTCAATTTAGAACTTAAAAGGCGCTTATGAACGTCAAACCTACCATCGGTTCGGACAAACAACACACGTTGTATACTAAAAAGGAAGTGTAAGTTATAGTATGCATCCAGTAGTATCTACTACGGGCTATAGTATAGAACTTTAGCTTATTACTACTATTGTCGAGTAGGTAATAATATTACAAGTGTCTTGTGATAATTTCAGTGTTCTAACAAGATGATGGCTCCCTTGTTAGAACTTTCCAGAGAGTTTTTGTGGCATCTCAGAATTCATGCTCCGTGGTATTATTTTCCATGCACTTTACTTGGGCCCAATAACCGAACTATATTACGTAAAACACCACCAATATTACAAAATATAGAGCCAAATAACACAAGATTATGAATAAAATATAAAAACCACTACATGACATTCCAAGATCCCGCCAAAAACTCCTAATATAGGTCCTATGATCTACTTTAATCTATAACGTTCAACGTTATATATTTCATTTAAAGTTTAAAGTGGATATGCAGTATCTTGCTCACTCTTTACTAACCAATAATGTGTGTAAATAGTACCGCTGATAACCAATCATTATCGTCTACAAAATGCGACCCCTGCTTCAACCAGTCTCATCGCGTTTGAGACTGGGTTTAGCTTAATAAAAAGTTTGGATCAGTTTAGGAAGCTCTAAACAAGCACTTTAGAATTTGTGAAGGTACGAAACACTCTAGACATATATCTAACATATGTTTTTATATTGAAGAACAAGGCTGAAAAAGGCAATAGGATTTAAAAAAAAATGTCATGGCAGTCATAAGGAATGCCGATATAAGTAAAAACTCAAAACAATGAAATAACTGTGTTCTCTTTTGAATTTTCATATTAATTATAGTGTAAAGGATTATATTTAAATTTTATAATTTGTTTATTGAAGTTATGAACATTAGTGTGGTGTCCATATCTATTGGCCTTCGGAGCAATAATTGTATACCTTTTTATAAAGTCTATTAATATTAATAATTACTACACGTCGCTAGTCTAACGCAAGCCGCTCAATCGCAATACGGTACGGTCACGTTTAGTAGCACGTCATGATGCGAAATTATAAATTTATCTCCTGGGAAAAAGAACGCTCAACGCGCCTAAAGAAGTTTTCACGTCAACAAAATAAATTCAATGACAAATATAATTAATTCACGGAAGCCTGACGGCATCAGGAATCGCTGCTCTGAACATTTAATAACGTCGAAATTAAAAGTGAAATCATAGTAAAGTCGAGTCGAGAGGTACAAAACTCCGTCGTCATTTGGTAAATCATATTTTCCATGAAACCTGACCGCGCGCCGGTGAAATTAATTCATATGAAAAGTTCCCTGAACCCACGTACAATGAGATGAAAGCGAAAAGGTAAGCGGGAATGAAGCCGTGCCGGTGCTACTGCTGTGAATTATTAAAAAAAATATGGCACCGTCTGCTATTTTTCGAATATCGAAATTAGCTTTTCGAGTGGTCCGACATTATTTTTGTATCTGACGTTTCTGAATAGAGTTCGTTTTTGGTTACTATCGGTTCATTATTTTTACCTAGAGTCGAATATGAGGTGGGACAGCATTAGTTACTGGTAGGGCGAAAGTAACAAAAATATCATAATTGAACTCCCCTCGAATGTCGCAAACTGTGGTATGTTCGGAAAAGTTTTGATACCTATTCACTACAATTTTTTTATCTCAAACTATTAACAAACAATTTAATTATAATAATTTATTTTAGTTTTTGATATTTTTAAGGTAGGGCATTGCTCCACAATGCTCTCTCCCCCCCTAGATTGGATTGTACGATTATGTATAGTTTGTTAAATTAACATATTATCACCTAGAAATAAACTAGAACGAGACGTCTTTAGTACCTACTTTTATTGTTTTATAAACTTTTTGTTATTCTAAAACCGTTTACTGTTATTCATCACACTAAGAAGTTGTTATTATAGTTGAAATGTGTTCATTTTGAAGAATAATTTAATATTCTTTTTTTTTATTACTTTTGCAACAATTCTCCACCATTCAAAGTATATAATGGTGGTAGGGATTTTCTAAGCCCGCATGGCTAGCTACCACCCTCAAGTTGAAAATCTGTCGCCATGCACCTGTTGGTGTGTTCCGGCAGCTGCACTTGAGAGCCAGTCCACTCCAGGTTAGGCGTGGTCACCATATTTGACCACATCGTCATTTCATATCAGATCAGATTGTAATCAAACGCTAAAAATCCTATATACTATTACAAAAAATAATTGAAGATTATTTGCTGCCATTATCGAATGGATAATTATTATAATTCGTGTTGTGAGAACTTCGATGTTAAAACAAAATGGTGGCCTTCTTAGACACTTTTGTGATACCTCATTATGCGTATTAAGAGTTATTATTTTCAATCTAATTCTCTTGTGCACAGTAACCAAACTATATTAATGCTAATGCAAAATGTTAACAAAATTACGCAATACAAGGTTATAAATAAAAAACAGAAACAATTATAGGAGAGTCGAAAACCCCGCCAAAAACTAGTATTGTAGTAGTAACACTGCACTTGCGGAAATATATAAAAACTAAAAACCTTATATATTATCTATGACACAGACAACGATTTTTTTAATTCTATAACTGACAATTCTGATATCAAATCCCTACTAATATTTGCTTATCGTTCAGTTTAATGTATTATTTATAAAACTATATTTGTTATAATATCATTACATAGTATAAAATAAAGTCCCCTACCGCGTCTGTCTGTCTGTCTGTTCGTGATAAACTCAAAAACTACAGAACGGATTTTCATGCGGTTTTCACCAGTGGATAAAGTGATTCATGAAGAACGTTTTGGTATATAATTTGTCAAGGATATATTTTTAATCAGGGCGGGACAACGTCTGCCGGGCCCGCTAATATGTATATGTAATATGGTTTGGTAATTGTGCACAAGTGAAGTGGATAGTAAATAATACCACGGAGCATGGATTTTGACTTGCCACAAAAACTCCGCGGAAAGTTTTAACAAGATGGCCGCCATGTTGGTAGTTCATTGAAATGATTGCAAGAAACTTGTAATATCATTACCTACTCGACATTAGCAGCAATAATCTACGAGAAGACTCGTTGCCAAAAATAAAATAAGAACTATATCTTTTTCTATCTATGTAAAGGTATAGGAATTGAGTATCTCTTTGTATGCACGAAATAGGTATGGTAACGATCAGATTCAATATCCGTAAAGAAGTGGAGATGGTGATTTAGTTAAAAGCAAAGAAGCTTTAACGGTTGCTTTATTATTCCCATTCATTAAAGCGAGTTCGTATATCGCGTCTTCGTGGAGCGTGTTGTTTTGATAAGTTCTCGTACTTTCGTTCGCGTGCAAGTTTAAGGTGTTGCCAGACTAACGAAATAATCACCTTTTACAAATTCGTAAACGTAAGTGCACAGTTTATAGTTAACAAAAAAAAAAATTATAAAGATTTGCTTTCTAAACGTTTTTTATATTTTTTTTTTTTTTTACTCCCCCCAACTGGACCTTTTTGAAATTTTTTTTTTTTTCTGGGGATTCGAGAATGGTTTAGATTCCAATTGACCCGGCAGGGGCGCTCCGATCGACTTTTAGGATTTTTTTTGTTTTCAAGGCAGGACAACGTCCGCCCGGTCCGCTAGTAACTTATAAAAAAGTAGTTAATAAAAATATGTTTCATTGAAAAAGAATAATAAAGGGTGAAAGAGCAAATAAATGATTATAACAAATCCATAATGGTAATTAATAACTGAGTCGTTACCTTTCAAAATGAGGTAAATTCAATTTTAGCCATTGCTACGTTTATGTTATTTATCGAGATCAAGATCTTTAAATTTTGTACATGTAATATATGAAGACTGTAAAAAAAACTAAAAATCCTATGAACGCCAAAATTTGAACTTCGTTCGCGGTGTATAAATACTGGAAGTCTTAAAAAAAACTAAATACACTCATAAAAAAAGTCTAAGCAACATGTACTAATTTAAATTTTAGGAAGGTTCTTCACATTATGACGTTGTATTTTATTTTTAAAATAATATTTTTAGGGTTCTATGATGTAAAAATAACAGCTGTTGTCTTTATAAGTTCTTTTAATAACAGAAATGAACAATATTAGAATATACTGTAGAAACCAAGATACATAAGAAACTAAACTTTTTTTTCTTACAAAATGAAATTTCTAAAGAAAATGTATTTATTGTGAAAGAATAGAACAATTTAATACAAAGTATGGGCTCCTCTGCTATTCAGAACTTGTCGGCAACGATTATTCATTGAATTAATGAGACTGTTTATGTCATCTTGCGGTATTCGCTCCCAATGGAATTGCAGCAAATCCTTCAGCTGTTGGGTTGTTGTCGCTCCATCCAAGTCCTTCAAAACACGTCTCTGGAGCACGTCCCATGCGTGCTCGATGGGGTTGAGATCTGGCGATTGTGCAGGCCAGGGCAATACCCGGATGTTCTCCGTTGCAAAGTATTCACTGGTTCGCCGAGCTGTATGTGAACGCGTATTGTCATGTATTAACCTAAAATCGGAGCCAAAGGTTTGTGCAAATGGGTAGACATAAGGTCTGAGAATATCCTCAATGTAATTTTCAGCATTCATGTTTCCATTTACAAAAACGAGCTCAGTTCGCCTGTTCTTCATAATACCCGCCCATAACATAACTGTTGAGCCGCTGTATGGATGAACTTCCTGAACGCACCTGAGCCTTTCAGTATTTCCGGGCCGACGATATACTCGCACCCTTCTTGTATCAGGCTTAAACCCGAATCGGTACTCATCGGAAAACATAATTTTATCCCATTGTTTCCTGGGTCCATGTTATGCGTTCTCTACACCATTCATATCGACGAGCGCGATTCCCGTGCCGTATCGGTGGGCACATGATTGGGCGTCGAGCTCGTAGGCCGTACTCATGCAGTCGATTTCGCACAGTTTGAGGACTTACATCAACACCACTTGAAATTTGTAGCCTCAAACTTATCTCTCGAGCGGTTAACATCGGCTGGCGTCTTGCAGTCAGTTGTATGTACCGGTCTTGCCGAGTGGTTGTACTCCTTTTACGGCCTGGATGCTGTTCAGCGGGTTCTCCTCTATTATTGTAGCGCTTCCAAAGACGACAAATAACACTTCTATGAATGCCAAAATGTCGAGATACCTGAGATTGATTACTTCCCGCTTGCAACATCCCTACAGCTCTTTGCATTTCATCTGCCATCAAATGACGTCGCTTCATGACGTAAAGAATATCTAACAATTCAATTTTGTCGCTAACTTTATTTAAATGGTTGATAAAATTATGAAATCAAGACTAAACGTAGCAATTAAAAGGCACTTAAATTCAAACAAATTCGCAGTCCTTTGAATTTTATGAAAAAACAAAACATAATCAATTTTTTTTTTACAACCAGCCAGTATATCATCAATAACAAAAAAGTTTACTTACCTACGCACTTTGTTTGAGTAAATACTTAGAAATTAATTAATATAAATGGTAAATTTTGTAATATCACGCATGTTGCTTAGACTTTTTTGATGTGTGTATATTATATGAACCCTTAAATTGGATTTAGCACATTTTGAAATGTAACACAAAAGTCGCACAATAATTTAAGTTCACAATATTGTAGTTTAACTTGTTATATCATGAGTGTACGGTAGGATAAAAATAAATCGCAGTGCACCTTATGTCATATTCATATGTAATACGTCACAGGAAGAGATTATCGTCTGAGAAACAGTATCGGCCTAGTTCAGACGCTAGGATACATAGATGTGTAGTAATGTCGTATGATAAACCTTATGTATGATGGTGTATCTTGTTCAATTAAAGTTATTATTAGTATTATAGCCATTCTCCAGTTCGTTCCTACTCGGATCTTCATCGGTTAATCCGCCTAACACCTCGGTATTTGTCCTGCGCCATTCGGTCCATCGGTAGTATTACTTCGTTCTCGCTTGATGTACTTTGTGACCTACAATTTGTATGTTAATTGATCCACTCCTAAGGGTCTTATCATCGTGAAATTTCTTCAATAAACAGGCTATAAAATGCAAAACCAATCAAATTTTCCAAAGCTGTCTGAGCGTTTCAAACATTAACGTGTTCAAACAAGAAATCTATTGCGTTCTATAACATCAATACAGGTTAATAAAAGCTAAGATGACTATAATGTAATAAACTAGCTTTTATCCTCGGCTTCGTTCGTATTAATGTAGATCAAATCTATCCTTCAGGAACAATGCTTTTATTATTACCTTTCATCCTATATTCTTGCCTGTACCCCGGACAACGTGCCTGCAAAATCTTATAATGATGGGCAGAATAGTTAAGGTTTGAAAGCTTAATAATAAACGAAAAAAGAAACAAACACACTAACATTCCTATTTATAATGTCAATTTGGATTAGGATAATAACATTGAAATATTTCTGTGATAAAAATCTTTTGGGAGTTTCAAAAAATAACGCGCGACATTAAAAATTGTGTGGACTGCCCCTAACACAGTATGTATTAACAAGATCGCGAACAGATCTCCACGTTATACAGAACAAATACTAAAATTTACATAAGAAAACGTAGAGTGAAAACATCTCAGTAACAATAACAGAGTTTGCTTGCATTAAACGCTTTCGAATAAATTTTATTACACAAAAGTAACAGAGACAGCATATAAAATCTGAAATCGATTTATTTACAAACTAGGTGTGCCCTCGACTCCGTCCGCGTGGAACCTAATGTAAAAAAAACAGTGACTAATAAAATCATCTGAATGTATTAAGTCCATTTACTTATCTACTTTTCTCTCGTACATTAAAATTACAATAACTTTTGATAGAGTGGACCCAAGATTTTCATGAAACCGAGACTAAATGTTACTCGACGATATGCTTTATGATTTTTATGGTGAGGTGCACAGTACTCCAGCAGTGATGCGTGTTCATAGAAACAGACAGAAAGACAGACGTTTCTACAAATGATTAAAATGTATTTTATTACTTATTCCAAGACACCTGCAACATTTTTTTTTACAAAAATCTAAAACGTACAGACACTTTCGGTGTTATTACAAAAAAGTTAAATACGTATTGAATACTTGCTTTAAAAAAGTTTCGAATTAAATGCACTGCGGTCGCTGAATGTTCGCCATCTTACTCTTTTGTCTCGCTTTGGTTACGTTAAGTTAGGCTTGAGAAAAATAATAACACGAACTTGCCTCGAACATTTTTAAACCAAGTATTTAACTTTTTTGTCATAACACCGTTTAAGTTTACATTCTTATTATATGCATGGAATAGATGTACTATATTTGCCGCGCTCTGTTAAACTTACTACTAACAAATTGACCGATCTGTTTTCATTTTATCATTAGCGTGTAGCTATGAGGTTACATAAAAATTTGACGAATACATGTATATCTATTTTGTCTTCATGAAGATCGTGGCTAATTGTCTTTCCCGATGATAAAATGAATATTTGAGTTGTCACGTTTTGGAATGAGGTCCTAATCGTAGCGAAAGATTTCGGGGAAGGAAAAAATCGTGGTAGGGTTTTTTGTAAACCCGCCTGTCTAGCTACCAACTCTCAAGTCGAAAATCTGTTGTCAAACACCTATTGGTGTATTTCGGTAACTGCATTCGAAAGTCAGCACACACTAAGTTTAGCCTGTTTATCTTGAACCACATCGTCATTTAATATCAGGTTGCAGTCAAACGCTAAAATCTATAAAGTATAAAAAACAAAAACATTGTGTGATTTTCTAAAATCACAATGTAAGTGAAACTTTTTTACAGATCGGAAGCATTAAACTGAATATTTTTGAAAAATTATTCGATTTAGGGTATTAAAATCGAGTTTTTAATCGTAACTTGATAATTGGCAAATGGGAAATCAATAGTAGACAAGATATCCAATTATAAATTTTAATTTGAATCTGCGTATTAGAGTAGAGAATACATAATTAATATAATCATTCAAATGATAGACATATTTGGTGTTATTACAAAAAAGTTAAATACGTATTGAACCCTGGCTTTAAAAAGGTCTTATATTAAATGCACCGCGGTCGCTGAATGTTCGCCATCTTGTTCTTTTGTCTCGCTTTGGTTACGTTAGGTTAGACTTGTGAAAAAGGATAATGCGAACTTGCTTCGGGCGAGCGCGGTGCAAATGCCTAATAAATATTAGGAAACTTTTTTAAACCAAGTATTTAACTTTTTTGTAATAACACGGATTGGGTTTGGCTGCTGCCGAGCGCCTTTCACTTTACCCCTACTCCACTGCCGCGCGGCCGCTATAATGCGACATACGATAGATGGCCAAAAAAATTGAGGTATTGGAAAAAAAGGTTTCATTTTAAAAGAAAAGTGTATAGCTAGAGAATATATCGAGAGGATGCCGACATAATAATGGCGATTGCGGATAGATTTTGAATCTCTTGGTGACTGGTGTACACCTATTTTTATATTGTTTTGTGTACACCATCAGGTACAATAATGATATGTAATTTCCCCGATAGGCTTGGCATAACTCCACAGAGTTCCGTCTGGATAGGGGCCTGGTGGATTGGGTTCATACTGTCCGCTTTACTCTGTCTCATCGTTGCGTTACCGCTCATGGCTTTCCCATACGAGTTACCAGGTTCGTACTACGTTTCCTGTTTTATTATTATATTTGAGACTTTTTATTTTTATCATTTGAAGACTATGTGTATGGTCAGAGTGGACGCTTAAATCGAGCGTAGACAGGGGCGTCGCGTGAGGCGTTCGTCTCAAACAGATGCATTAATACGTAGGTGTCCTGAGTGGCGGCGAGCGGATCTCTCGGTCGCTGCACGCCCCGCTGAACGCATATTCACTCAGGATATACACTATAGCGAGTCTTGCTAATTTTGCTTGCTTTTTATGGAATGGGATTTGATAGTTAGAAACAAGACTAATTTTAGCCGTTCATAAGAATTCTTATTTATTAAAAGACCTTCAAATTTTATACACATTGAACTAAGTTGGACTAAAATTGGACTGTAAACGCTTCCTTTTACGTGTATAAGATTTGAAGTTTTTTTAAATCTTAAGCACAGCTCAAATTGGGCTTGGTTTTTTACGAAAGGAAATATTTTATTTATACAATATAGAATGTATTCTTTACTATATACAGTTATTAATATTTACGAAAGTAACAATATTGCTAAAAGTAATTTCTTCCTGTCAATTTTTGAGTGGGTGAAGTCTAAAGAATGTTTTTTGGTCAAATTTGAAATAGTGTAACGGGGTCATTCAAGTATTACATAAGCACTAAAGCGGGGTCTTTGCTTATTTTTGATGACATAAGGGATGGGTGAATCTGGATGTGAGGCGCGGGTTCTTATCCATTGGGCTACCATCGCCCTAGCAGCGAACCACTATAAATTAATTCCTATATGGACTATAAACTCTTTATTTATAGACTTGTTAACTGCTCCCTATGAATCAATAAGGAAACCAGAATAGATTAAAACATACTTATATAAGCATGGCAGGAGGGGTAAGAGTATTGCTACAAAAAATTACCTATCTTAAACGGCCCCAACTTCGTTAGTGTACATTTATTTTTTTGTAGGTGGTAGAGCCACGCTGAAGCTATTACAGGTTTCAGCATGAATGGGTCGGCTCGAGCGGGGTACTACCACCCGACACACAGACACCCACGTCAACTAACAGTGCTTGCATTGTTGCGTTTCGTTCGGTCAGTGAGAGCGCCGGAGGACCACCACCTTTAAAAGGCCGGCAATGCACTTGCGACTCCCCTGATGTTACTAGTGTATATGGACGGTGGTGATCACTTACCGCCAGGTGACCCGCCTGTTCGTTTGCCCCCTATAATATATTAAAAAAATAAAATAAAAAGAAAAAAAAATGTTTATACAGGAGCTGATGAAATCCGCGCTTCAAAAGTGTCGGAAGCTCACGAGGGTGCCGCTTCGAAGTCAGCTGCTTTCAGCGCTTTGAACGAGCTGCCTCGAGCGGCTGCAGCGCTGCTCAGGAACCCGACGTTCATGTTCCTGAATCTCGCGGGAGCGAGTGAAGGCATGCTGATATCGGGTTTTGCCGCGTTCCTACCGAAGTTAATAGAAAACCAGTTCGCTGTCAGAGCCTCGGAGGCTGCTTTACTTCTAGGTAATTATAGTTGTATTTGTTGAATATTTAGTTCAGTCACTAATACACTATACCGGCTATATTATTAGAACCCCGTACGGTTTTTTATTATTTCCGACTTGTTAGTTTTGCTTTGCTTTTCATCAGATTTAAATGTAATTTTCATTAAATTCATTTAAGGCTCATTTTTTGTTTATTAACTTTAAAATTATTTGAAGATTTTTTTTTATTGGAGAATATTTTTATAGCCTATAATATTTTCCCGTACATAAAGTTATATTATAATTGGTTAGGAATTAAAAAAAAATACATTTTTAGTTTTTAATAAATATAATATTAAGTTTTATTAGTTATCTTTCTAGTCTATATTTTGTATGATTTAAAAAATGCTAAATTTTGATAATTATTTTATAAAATTTTGTAAAACTGGTTACCATACTAACAAGTTATACTCTGACAACAGGAAAATGGTATACAAAACATTACAAACATCGGACATACACGATAATATATAAACTTGAGTAAGGTTTGGTAAGCTAATTCTTCGTTAGGTGAGGTCCGGTCAGTCACAGTTCAGTCAATTAATAGGGGCGTGGTATGCGAGAGACCACAGAGGATATTAGATCCTCCGTTGAACCATTAATTTCGCATGAAGTACGATAATAACCTTATTAATGTTTTTTGGCGGGATCTTAGTTTGTCATGTAATGGATTTTGTATTTTATTTACTAGCTTGTATAATGAACATCGTATATTCGGTCAGTCAGGGGAACCAATTAACACTTATAGGCACTGTGACTATTTATCCGAGCAGAGCTTCGCCTTACAATAACTTCGACATTTGGTGGTGTTTTATATAATAAAGTTCGATCATCGTGTGTGAAGTGAATGGAAATTATACCACGAAACACGGATTCTGAGATGCTACAAAAACTCCCTGGAAAGTTCTGATAAGAAGGCCACTATCTTGTTAGTTCATTCAAATGATCAGAAGAAACTTGTAATATCATTATCTACTCGACAATAACTGTAATAAGAAGATTAACTACTAGAAGATTGGTCGCCAAAAGAAAAGTGCTTATGATGGATTTTCGCAAAATAACGCTTTCATTATTAAAATATCATGAGATTTAAAAAAAGGTCTTGCTGTTAATTGAATTATTTGTGTAAAACCTATGTTCTTAGTAAGCTTTATACAAGGTAAGGCTAACTCTTGTATAGGAGTAATCACCGTACCAGCTGGTGGAGGAGGCACGTTCCTCGGCGGCTGGCTCGTGAAGCGATGGCAGTTGGCTTGCGCCGGAATCATCAAGTTGTGTGTGGCCGCGACATTAATCGCGGGCGCGTTCACGTTTTGCTTCATTCTCACATGCGACGACTACCCGTTCGCGGGCGTATCCGTCCAGTATAACAGCCGACCTGTTTCGGGGTAAGTTCACACTCAACTAAAATAACATTATTCTTTAATTAATCTATACTCTCTGAAGACAGTGTCTCCTACGCTGTAGTAAACACTGGTATTCTGAGAACAAAGAGAAATAAATATAAGGAATTAAACCAACACAATTTTTTCTCTCATTTAGTATTTCTCCAAAGGTTCAATAGTATGTACTACGTGGACTTGAAATCGGCTTAGACTTAGGAATTCATTATTTATTAAAGTGAAAAGTTTTTTCCATTGGCTGAAATGTTTTCGTCCACCTATCGCATGTCGCATTACAGCCGGCGCGCGGCCGCGGAGTAGTAGTAAAGTAAAAGACGCTCGGCAGCAGATGACGTCAATAAGTGTATCAACTGAATCATTGTATTTATTATGTATTCTCTACTCTAATACGCAGATTCAAATTATAATGTATAGTTGGATATCTTGGCTACTATTGATTTCCCATTATCACTGTTATTTACCACTTTTTAAGTTACGATGAAAAAAAGCGATTTTAATATCCTAAATCGAATAATTTTCCGAAATTTTTCAGTTAAATGCCTACAATCCAAGAAAAAGTTTCATTTTCATAGTGGTTTTATAAATCACACATTTCTTTTCATGTTTTATGTTTTAAATATAGTGAAAAAGTGAAACTTCTTTTGGAACGATGTGAATTGAATTTTGTAAAACGAAAATGTGTAACGAAGAAGAAATACATATAAACGAAGTGTATATTATTTAGGTTTTAGACTGTGAGAGAGATGATTAAGAATATACTATTTCTTAATGTACACGAAATATATACAAAGAGAGGCAGAGAGAGCGAGAGAGAAACGATGAAACAGCTCGGACATTGTTTAAAGGAAGATGTTATTTCACAAGAGGTTTTCTCTGTTCTTTGTTATCTTTTGGTGCTATTTACTCGGTACGGCGGACAATTTATTATCTCAGTGTGACATCGGTTTTGAGTGCGTGAAATGTTGAAAGGGAGGCGTTTAGGCTAAAAAAAATTCCAAAAAAATTTAAACTGCCGAAAAAACTGAAAAAAAAGGCGGACTATTGTACTAAAAGTTATGCGTGGTCATAGATATAATCAGTGAGTGAACATTCTCTGTTTTTGTACCCTTATATTTTTTCCAAATTTATATGGGATTAATTTCTTTCCCTTCATTTTTTCTTTTCCAATATATATTTTTTTTAAATCGGAATACTTTAATACTTTGTATTATGTATTAATATATTTATGGGTATATACGCGTCGTCTTGAGAACTTCCTTCGTTTTTTCGTCGGTTAAAAATGAGTAGAAATCATTGTAATGCACAGCGGTACATTATCCGTTCCTGTCTGAATCCATCCAGTGCCTTCCATATTTCTTCTCACCATCTCACCGCTATGTATGTCAATCCGAGTTTTGAATTACAACGACGCACGTCTGATTGATTTGAAATCTATAACAAATTGGTTTATGGACGTTTAGAATATTATTACTGAAGTGGAACGGTGGGAACTACATTAATAGTGACTGAATAAGAGGTCTCATACAGCAAGTAAAGCCAGCATATAGGCGAGTCCTATGTTTCCAATATCCTTTGTCCTTTGTGCATTGTTTTAAAGCAGGAAAGCAACCCGCCCTATAATTGCACTTTTTGTTTCCCAATAGAAACCAACGCAAACAGAATGTGTTATTTCATAAGAGGTTTTCTTTGTCCTTTGTTATTGCTCCGTTCCTATTAGTCTTAGCGTAATGATATATAGCTTTTAGCTTTCCTCGGTAAATCAACCATGTGATGCTGAAATAATTTTTGAAACCGGACTAGTCTGAGATTAGGGCGTTAAACCAAACAAACGAACAAGCCCTCCAGCTTTATAATATTGGTATAGATGGTGTTATATACCGTCAGGGGGGACAGCTTGTTAGCGGAGTGTAACGTGGAGTGCGCGTGCGCCCGCGCGGAGTACTCGCCGGTGTGCGGGGCGGACGGGGCCGTGTACTACTCGCCGTGCCACGCGGGCTGCACGCACCGCGCCCTCCTCGGGGACGCGCAACTCTTCACCGGCTGCTCCTGCGTCAAACCTCTTACCAACTTCACCTTACCTTCCTTCAAGCATGACGGAGGTAACACTTCAGTCTCTTAATCCACTATTTAAAGTTTATATATTGTAATCATTGAGGAGTACAATGACATTTTTTTTTCGAAAGAACTATGCAATTGATAGGCCTTTACATCTTTACCGGACTACTAAAACGAGCACTTAAAGCACTCAACCAATTTTATTTGATAATTAGCACACGGGTAGATGGCACACCTTGGCCTGGGCTGTTGTCTAACACCGTGAATACATGTATACGTTTGCAAATTATACAATGAGTACAGTAGTAAACATTGTGAAGGAGTTAATAGTATATGTGAATGGAGTCTGCGGGGAGTGTTCAGTTCAGGGTTAAAGGTCGCAGGAAATTAAATGCGAATGAAATCGCGCGGTACATCAAGCACTTAAATCATGTTTAGATAGCTAGGAAGTAAAGATAGGATAACGTCGCGATTGTACTTTGTTTTTGCGTGACAAAAACCCTAAAAACACAAGACAAAATTTATTTGGTGATTATTGAATAGAACATCCGCTTGGTCTACTAAGATGTACTAATAAACCTATGGACACTTGGTATTCATTGGTCAATACAGACCATTACGATCATATTAAACTGTATTTCTATAGATTCTATATATGTATTTATATGCTTTGAAGATTAACTTGAAAGGTTTACGTAGCTCCGTTATCTTCTTTTACTGTTTCTTCCTTTCCAGTAACAAACTCTTCGGTTCAGTACGAAGCAATCAACAGCATCTGCAGCACGGATTGCCCCTATCTGTGGGTATTCGTGGGGCTCTCGTTCTGTGTGATGCTGTTCACATTCCTGGCGACGATGCCGGCTCTCTCCGCCACTCTCAGGTGGGATATTCGCTTAATTTACAATCTACGTTAATAATAAAATCCTTCCTAACATAGGCACCTATCGCCTTCTCTTTTTCTTCTTCTTTGCACTCTATTTTCTAAATAATATCAGACTTTCTTAATTTAACTGATATGAATAATGTAGTATTAGCCTATAGTAATCAGTGAATAGTACGAATATAATAGGTCTTTACCTATGAAATTGCCGTTCTGCAGTACTGGCCATTTCAAATCAAAATAATTTTTGTTTGGCTAAGAATTCTAATTTCAAATTAATTTTATTTTAAAACATGCAATTCTTTTTCCAAAAGTAGTCATTTGTTTATTGATTAGTGTTACATTTTCATCGCATTTCAATCTTTTTTGTCATCATGGATACGTTAAAAATTCGAGTAATTATGGAATATGAGTACCGTCGTGGCAGCAACGCGGCACAGCGGCACGCAACATCAACGACATTTACGGAGCTAACACTACAAACCAACGCACCCCCTGTTATTGGTTTGCTCGCTTCCGTTCTGGGAATTTCGACCTGAAAAATGAACCTCGCGGTCGTCCGAAGACTTTCGACAACGACGAATTAAAGGCGATTGTGGTAGCTGGTGATACACGATCTACGGCTGAATTAGCAGCAGCTTTCGACGTTAGCGTCAAAACAATATTGGTCCATTTGCGTCAAATTGGCAAGGTAAAAAAGCTTGACAAATGGGTGCCCCACGAACTCAATGATCGCCAGCGCGAAGTACGCGTCGAGACGTGCCTTGCACTGCTCAACAGACACACAAATGAAGGAATTTTGAACCGCATTGTTACCTGCGATGAAAAATGGATTCTGTTTGATAACCGCAAGCGCCCAGCAAGTTGGTTGGATCCTGGTTCAGCACCTAAACAATGCCCTAAACGAAAACTTACCCCTAGAAAAGTGATGGTCACTGTTTGGTGGTCTAGCGCCGATGTGATTCATCACAGCTTCTTACCAAACGGGGTGAGCATTACTGTAAATGTGTACTGTGAAGAACTGAACACAATGATGGAGAAGATGGCACATCTCCAACCAGCATTGGTCAATCCCTCGTCTCCGCTGCTCCTGCACGACAACGCGCGACCTCATACTGCACAGCAGACGGTCTCCAAGTTGCAAGAACTGGGGTTGGAAGTTCTCCGTCATCCGCCCTACTCACCAGACCTTGCGCCTACAGACTACTACTTTTTCCAGAATTTGGATAACTCCTTGGCGGGAAAAAAATTAAATACCCGAGAGGCAGTACAAAATGCCTTTGAAGAATTTGTTGCCTCCCGTCCAGCTGATTTCTTTAAGCAGGGCATCAATAAACTGCCACTGCGTTGGCAAAGATGCATTGATTGCATGGGTGATTACTTCGATTAATACAAATAAAAATACATGAAAAAAGTTCGTTTAAATTTTTTCATACAAAACGGCAATTTCATAGGTAAAGACCTAATATTATCATCATTAGTATAAGCGTTTGGTCAAAACTATAAACGCGTGGTCAATGGTAGAATCGTGTGGTCAATAGTTTGTTTTATAAACTTTATGTTTAATATATTATACTATAATTAAATTGACTATATTAAATATACGATATTTATTTGAAAAGGTCAATGATATTATAAGTAAAAAGGTATACATGATATTTTGACAAAACAAATGGCACGATAACTCACACATACGTAAAGTAATATTGTAACGCCACATTGTCTAATAAGCTAATAGCTATATGTTGCTAGTTAGCCAATTTTTAACAATGCGCTGTCAAAGCGCTTATGACTTATCTATAGCTCTTTAGTTATAATATTATTGGAAAAAGTATTTTACTAAATGTAAAGGTTGAATAAAAATATGTAAGTATGATTATTGAAAACGAAGATGGCTTAGTGGTTGGCATGTTTGGACACCGCGTCGTTTGACGTGGGATCAAATCCTTATTAATGAGTCGGAACTTTCAGTCAAAGGGAATATTGTGATGACACCATGGTGGTAGGGATTTTCTTAGCCCGCTTTTCTAGCTACAATCCTATAGTTGTAATTCTATCACATAGCTAAATTCTGTCTAGGTTTATGTCATCATAAACCACATGGTCATTTAAAATCAGGCGAGATCGCGGTCAAATGCCTTATCCCTTAAATTGTATAAAAGTAAACTATGATTGACTACGTGTGACTACTTCGCGTTCAGCGATGTGTCTTTTGTCGTTAAGAAGTGGGGTAAGCGGTGTAGCGCTTATGATTTTTTCTTCCTTTCGTTATAACCAATATTAAAAACGCAAATGTGAGTCTGTTTGTTACGTTTTCATGCCTTAATCCCTCGATCGATTATCGTGAAATATTGCAAAAAAAGGGATTTTACATTACATTACGCCGCAAGCTATAGTTAGTACGTTATACAATATAATGATAATAAAACATACACCCATAGGTGTGTTAGAGAAGACCAGAGATCGTTCGCGCTCGGCATCCAGTGGATCGCGGTGAGACTACTCGGGACTATTCCTGCGCCGTTGCTATTCGGCTTTCTCATCGACTTGTCCTGTTCTCTCTGGTCCAAGTCCTGCGACACCACCGGAGCTTGTCTCCAGTACGACAACATCCATATGAGCAGGTCAGTACCGTACCTATGCTTTGACATACATAACACTACACGACATATATGACAGTTTTTATTGTGGTCCAACATTAATCCATACAGAAAAAACATTTGAACCGTCGCGGGATGCCTGGCAGATGTGAAACGTCTAAATTATTTTGTATCTTGTAATGTGCATAAAAGGATAGTTGACGTCGGGCTTAATCAAAAACATTTTTTTTTACACGAAATAACGCATACCGTGGCGACGCGTCACCACGCCAACGGCCGGTCTGACCCGCTGTTACAGATAATTCACATAAAAAAACGCGTACAACTCACTTTAAAAGGTTAAACTTAAAGAATCAATAACACAACTTGTCTATTTAAACTTTGTAGAGTCGTACACATATTATTTTACTACTCTCAACCTAAACTGATCGATATGTTATTTGAACACTCTAACGTACAACCATTATTATTTGCTTATTCGCCAACATGTGTTCCTAGTCCAAGAGTCCAAAAGTCCAAAGATAGATATACGTTACTTCCTCAGTTAAACCTTGTGTTGTTTCTTTATCTAACTCGTATATTCTCCATATTTCCAGGTATATGCTCACTCTAGCGTTAGTTGGTAAGTTCTGTTCCATTCTGTTCTTCTTCCTAGCGTGGTGGTTCTATCGGCCGCCGGGGACTAAAACTGCTAATGCTGTCGTCCCCTCAGTGGATTTGGTCGTATGTAGTGATAAGAATAACGGGACGGTACCAAATATTACTAACGGAGTCGCGACTGTCTTCAACGGGACCTTAGACAGGAGTAACGGGTATTGCAACACTGCCTTGGAATGTAGCGATCATTTGTAAGAGAATGGAGGTCTGTTGGCAGGTCCTGGTGTCTTCCACGGTGAGGATTTTAGGTGACTACATTTGGATCCCGGACTTATACACCACTTTTTGTGTGTTATTGGGACTTATAGACCACTTTTTTGTGTTATTGGGACTTATATACCACTTTTTGTGTGTTATTGGGATTTATATACCACTTTTTGTATGTTGTTGGGATTTATATACCACTTTTTGTGTGTTATTGGGTTTTACAGACTAGTTTTTATTGTTATTGATTAATATTGGAATATTATCGTCAGTGGCGTAATTATACTGGCAATGCCCTTGGCTAATTAATTAGATAGCGTTCTCCACAAGTTAGTGAAATCCACTGCATACGAGAACTTGAAAGGATGCGTTATTCAACTAGGTGATATTTTTGTGTTTAACGAACTCGTCAAATTATTTTTTTTTTGTTTAATTTAAATTGTATGGTAATATTGTTCTTTCTAATTCCTCTTTTTTAGCTACTATCCTCAATTTGAAAATGTATCACTAAGCACGATTGAAAATTAACATTCGTTAGCTCTAGCGTGTTTACAATTTTAGGCCACATCGTCATTTAACGTGACATGCGATTGTGGTCAAACGTTGAAACTTATACACCAACTAATTTTGGTAGTAATTAATTAATACTAAGACCCTCTTGAACTCAAGTCCTTAAGCCACAGGCATTTCAAGATGATGTCTGTAGTATTTTACACGTCTTGCCACCGTAACATTACGCCACTGACGATCACACTTGATTGATTAGACCAAAGATAAGGCATTGAAAAGACAAATGTTGAACCATGGTAAATTATTAGCGAGTTTTTCAACGAGATGCTGGTGCTGGGTGTAAAATGTTCCACACACAGCAATGTTCTTCAAATTCTTCACTGAATAGCTTGAGGATTGTACGGCGTTATTTCTGAGCATTCATCGCTTTGAAAGGTTATTTAGAGTGTCTTAAGACCAGCAGTTATGGTAATTACAAATTGTGAGTTGTTGAAGTTATACTTCTTTAGGCGCGTTATGAAAAAATGATGAGAGTGAAATTTTAAGATGCGCGCGCATCTGTGACACAAATTTAACAGTATGAAGCTGTCTCTACAAACGTAGATTAAGGCGAAAGATAAAATTTTTGAACAGATTGTTATCTTGTTACGCCAAAGAAGTATAACTTCTAACGCGTGTACATAAGTACACACACACTTTTTTTTTTTTTTTATATTTTATAAAGCGGTTTAATGTTAAGGTCACTCAATGTACAGGGCCGAAGTAAAAACAATAACTGCATTATTATGTAAATAGATATATTAGTAGGTGTTAGATTTTTATATTTTTAAGATATTTACTAGGACAGATGTCGGCAGCTTTCAAGAAAAACATCACACGGGGGTATTTTATAGAGTTTTTTCTTTTGTTTGATAGAATATTCGCAATGGGGGATAAAAATATAATATATATTATGATCTTAGCGTTCGAATATTATGCTATGTAATTTAATTTAGAAGTTTAAATTATTTTGTTTAAATTCATCAAAGATATCGATTTCGCTGGGTAAAATTATTTCTTTTTTTATTATTTGTCATTTTTAATAATGTTATTATTCTTCTATTTTTCCGTAGTTGATAAACAATCTCTCCTTATTGAAGATTTTAGCTACTACTAATCTAGTGAGTAAATATTTTCGTACTACAAAACGGTGGCGTTCATAATAAACTCCACAGAGTTTTTATGACATCTCAAAATAAATCTTCTATGTTATTATTTTAGTTCACTTAACACAGAACAAACGTAAAATGCCACCAATAAAAAATTAAAAAGAACCAAATAAGTTTATGAACAAACAATAAAATTCATTACATGATACATCAAGATCCCGCCAAAACTCAATAAACCATCTTATAGATTAAAAAGTAAAATCACACCATAACGGACTATATAAAATGCTATATAAAATGGTCATTATTATGTGACCACAATAATTAAATTGACTATTAATAAATACAGATAAAAATTAAAATACCTGTGATTTAGAATGTTATATGATAAATATTGCGACAGTCGCCCAATGATACAAATTAAATATTAGCGTTCATAACTTTTAATTTATTAAAAAAGTTAAGTTTAAATAATCTGTATACCACGTGTACCATAAACTTCTAAAGCATAGTGGAGAATATTGGTCATATCTCTTCTAAAACATAAAAAAATACATTTAAATACTTTTAAAAGATGATAGGGCTGAATAATTGTATACGGATATAATCGGCCCATACATAAGAGAAATATTAGATTATAGTTTAGAAAGTACAATAAAATAAATGAACACAATAATTTTAATATTTATAATGTGTATATTTAGAAAGTTAACATTCCATCACGTGTATAATAACTGTAGTTTGTAATGTTTTGTATATAGTTTATTTATTTGTTGTAATATTACCCAATTTATAATATTATTGTTGTTTATTTAGTTGAAGACTGATTGTTTATTTAGACATTTTTAATATTATAATAATTAAAGTACATTGAAACATATTTGATGACTAATCAAGGTGTTTATTCCCAATACTTGTTGCTTTAAGGTTATGATGAAAAAATTAAGAAATATAAAACCAAATTTCTACTGTAACGTGTATTGATTAGTTTAATGGGGTTGGAAATTAAAATCATCTCCATTAAACACGTTCTGTGCAACATGTACCACCGCTGGTACACGTTAAACTTATCTTTGGACCATATGTACCACTGGTGGTACACGATTTCGTAACTAAAGAATTACTTGTCATGTTATGTATGATTATGTAATGTAATATTGTATGATGATACATTTATTTTTTGTTAAAATATCCAATGACCTGAATATCATGTCAGGTAAAAATGGCTTGGCATGGAACGTGTTAACTTTCCTCATGTTATTACTATTAATCCATTTTTGCAACCAATCTTCTAGTATATCATTAATGCCATTATCGAGTACGTAGTGTGATACGTACTTTATCTTTTGCGATCATTTCAATGAACTAACAAGATGGTGGCTCTCTTGTTAGAACTTTCCAAGGAGGTTTTGTGACAAATCAGAATCCATGCTCCGTGGTATTATTTCCAATCCCTTGCAATTGTGCACAATAATCAAACTATATTTCGGAAAACAACACCAATATTACAAAATTTAGAGCTATTACACAAGATTACGAATAAAATATAAAATCCAATACATGACATTCCAAGATTCCGCCAGAAACTCTCGTCCTCTGATGGACCAGTCGAAAATAAAAACTAAGTTGGACTTTTTTTTCTATATGATTACTCTTAGAAGATTTTGGTATTGTGGTACAAAGGCGACGTTCGTTGTTTAACTAATGCTTGGTCTGGTCCACAATCAAAATTTTGATATTTTTAAGCCTTCCGGGCTGTTTAAGTATTATGTAAGCAACCACGGGGAGCGGAGGGGTATATGCCCAGTTTATTTTTGATAATATGGGTACTGGGATCCTGAATGGAGGTTATGTCAGCTATATTTACTAATTTACCTTTCATTTTTGGAACTCTAAAAAAAAAACATGCTAGATATTTCACATGCTGGAGACGGAAATAACAGCTTTTGTTCAGGGGGGAATGCGGTTAAAATAATTAAAATTATGATTGCGTAAAACTTAAATGGCCAGTTATTCAGTCGTTTCTACTGAGAACGGAAAAGATGGCTATTCTCTAGTGTTCCATGGATGTTCTGTAACACAATACTAAGTGTTTTTAGTTTATTACAGTAGTAAGATGGAGATTCTGGTCAATTTTCTACACATTACGTGTCAACAGGACGTTTTCACTTATTAAGAATTATATTGTTAAGTAAATTTTGTGTAATACGTTGTTAAAATATCAGTGTAGATAAATTGACTGATATTATGTTTATAACATTAGTGATTGTACATTTTATAATATTAATACCTAACTAGCAGGAGTACAAGTATTATATCCAATTTTTTTTTAATTTTGGAATGTATTTTTAAACATATAATACGTTAGGTGTATTATATATTACATTATAAGTGGTAAGGATAATAAACATTTTCTAATTGTACAATTTTACACTGATTGATTAAATGTTTCGAAATTAAATCGTTTTATTATTATGATTGAAATAATTTTAGTGCAATTGATGTCATTTCCGTTGGCCAATGATGGGTATTTTGATGTGCCGCTGTTAGGAGTGTATAGAATGTGGTGTTAGAAAGAGGAGAGCAGAGTAGAGTTGGACTTATGCCACTTCCATACGTGCCTGTATCGCTACAAAGTTTTGTCTTTCATCATCACCGGCCTGTAAAAGACCCACTGGAGGGCCATAGGTCTCTTCTCGAAGGAAGGTATGGGCATAATCACCACGCCAGCCCACTATGTATTGGCGATGTCAAACTCTGAATAATCCACCGGTAAAAATCACTAGACCACTACTTATTATTTGTCTATGGTCGTAATAAATGCAGACGTAGGAAGACATTATCGTTGTGCGTTACAAACTATCGGATTGCGTGACTATAACATCAAAAGTTAGGTCCTTCCCTCGGCGTGGAGCCCTTGAGTACGCTGCTCGCGCGTATACAGTGACACCAAATCTTTCATCACTGCAACAGCATTACACATATATGCTTACACATGGAAGTGGAAGGGTTTTATTTTTTCCCTTATCGAACTAAATTAGTTCAGAGAAAAGAAATTATCCGACACGAAATACATATAAGAGCTACTGAGGCATATATGCTTGGTACACATATATATCTCTTTCTTTTTTTCCCCTTTTTTTTTTTTTTATTTTTTTTTTTTATAGAAAAAAAAATAAAACCCTTCCCTTCATTTAATGTTTTCCTTTGGAGGTGATATTTGTAATTTTTTAGTGATGTAAATTTTTCACTTATCCCGAGCAGCCACTCAACTCCACCCAGGGAACGACCTAAATTTACTATCTTATATACGTATGAATATGTAACTTAGGTTAACTCAGTTAGATCGCGAATTGTTTAAACTAGGCAACAAAGCCGAAGTGTGCCGTGCACCCTTGAGCTAGCTGTCAAAATTCAATCGGCTAGGTGCCTTAAGCGCTCGCCTTAGTAGTCCGGTGAAGCCGTTAAGGTCTTACTAGCCCAATAGCGTAGACAGATCGAAAAATTAAAAAAGATGCACCACAATAATTGAACAGGCGGTTTTTACGCTCACCAGAGAACCTTTACAAACGTTAACTTCGAGTTGTAACTGGATTTTTTCCAAATGAAGTTAGTTTTAGCTCAATAAGTAGCCGATGGTTCGTCATGCAGTTATGAGATGATCATTACTAAGGAAATTTGACGTGCACTGAGACTAAGTGATTTTTACCGCGTTATTTAAATGGAAGTAAATCTCATATCTGATTTAGTTATCCTCTTTTAACAGTAGGTACTCTAATGTCTGAGCCTTTCAGGATAGTCATAGGTTTACTAAAAACTTATAGAATCGAGTAGGTAAAACTGCCTCACTTTACGACAAACTCACTTATTTGGTTAGTGTAATTGATGTACCGACAAAACAGATTTTAACTTCAAAACTCAACCATTATTTTTTATTTGAAGATTCTAACGAGTTACGAGATAGTAACAATTTCTATAACACCGTGCTAACGTCATTTTATATTTTAATAAGAAAATAGAGAAAAAATTGTAAAATATAGAATCATATATTTCAACATTATTTACTGTTACAACTTAACAAAATGCATTTAAAATTTACACACTATGTTAAAAGAGTACATTATTAATACATTACAATATTATATATAGAACCTATATATATAAAAGAAAACAAGTAACAATAGAAGATGCATTAAGATATTAGTCTGAAGGCACCAAAATTTTTATACTAACAAAGGTTAAAAATTATTATCTATTACATTTTTTGTTCAGATTATACAAGTTAATTATACTGTAGATTGATAAAAGTATAGTTTAGACAATTTTCAAATACGACCGACCGCTTCCTTTCCTCTGCTTCTACTAAAAAAGTCACAGAAACGTTGAGGAACAGAATTACCAGTAGAAAAAACTAAAAATTCGTTTTTATTTCTAAAACAGTCACAGTTATATTACTAAATGCAATAAATAAATTTCCATTCCAAAGCTAGGGCGGTGTTGCCAACACAATAGTCTTGAATTTCTTCTATAAAAATTTTCAAAGCATATATTAAAAAAACTTAACACCCTGGTTGTCATCGAACTCCATAAGTTCGCACTTGCCTTTCAGTTCTAATGATTTTAAAGCCTTTATTATTATGTTCATATCAAGGCCATGGAATTCTGAAATAATAACACCAGTTTATATTTTATATCTTCAGAAGTGAGATACAATTAAAGAAACACAAAGTTTACTTATAAAATAGACATAACTAGGTTCTAGAAATTCATATGTAGTGATCTACCAAAAAAGCATCAACAAAAAAAAAATCAAATATCGGATCAATTCAAATTCTTAATAAAGAAAAACATGGGGGCAAACTGTGTAAAGTGATCTACTGGCTAGATCTCAATCTATCATGATCAACCTGTCATATGTCATAGGTCTCTTCCTGAAGGGAGATATGGGCATTATCACCTGGACGGCCCATAACCTATTGGTGATTTCAAACTCCGAGAAATCCACAATTCTATGTTTTCCCAGATACAGTGGTACTACAAGGACATTACACGGGTTCAGGTTTCCTCACAATATTTTCCTTCACCACCAGCCGATACCAGTGTTACCAATTTTAATGTGTGCGAATTCAAAAAACTTGTTTGAACCTGCAGACATCAGATTGATATTTGACATTCCACAATCATCTTTCATAAATAAATTACTATAATACCATTGAAATGTACAAGAATTTCCAGAACATACTCTATATTTATGTTTCAAAAAATTAAATGTTTTACAATATTGTTTAAAAGGATTTTTATTTTTTTACCTTGATCAGCTGTGTCCGCCCCTTCTCGTAATTCGAACAAGGTGCATACGGAATTATTCATGCCATTATCACAAGCCCAACTGTATATCATATTTCCCCACTCGTCCAATGAATGCCAGTATATTTCCCACACATTCTTGCTCTTATCGATTGGTGCGGCTTTACCAGCCTTTGCCATGTCTTCTAGAATGGTTATAACAGATTCTTGTGACAATTTCCTATTTATTGTTGCATTATTGAACAGTGGACTATTCTGTGTTTCTCTTATATCTATGGTTGATTGCTTTGTTGCTTTCAAATAATCTGTTATAAGTTGTTGCCATGCTTCTAATTGCTTTGCCCTCGTTTCATTGTGAACTTGAATTCTGAAACATTATAATTTTTAAATATTTGTTTAAACATTAAATCAACATTGGTAGGAGTTCTTATAAATGAAACATTCTCATTAAAACATATTTTAAACTCTATTTTCAGACAATATATTGCACCATATTCTGACTAACATATTGAAGTTCAAGAAGTAAAGACATGGTCGTTATCCAGAGTTTACGTAACCAGCAAATATAGAGCCATTCTTCTGTAAAATCTTTTCTAGTTACTGATATGAAAACAGGCATAAAAGAGGCTTGTTTAAAGTTTTGCAATAATAATGATACTTACACTATTAATTTTTTTGTTCAATATAACTTTGATATGCAGTAACAATTTCTCTTTCTGTTATCTTCCTTTTTACAAGACTGTTAACTGTTTTCGGTTCTAAATCAGTTACAGACACTCTGTATGATACTTTTTTACTATTTATTTCAATAAATGGATAATTATCATCATAATCAGGTGAAAAGGCTAACATAATTGAGCAATCTTTAGCTACTGCTGATATAATTGCTAAATGTTTGGGGTGAACCATTTTGAGAAATGATTCTCTGTCCTTTTCTTTCTCAAGGTCCCAGTTCAATGTAGTCAATACATTAAGAATAGTTAAGAAATATTCCTTGTTACCTTCAGTGTTTGTGATATCATAATTAACATTATCTGTGAGTTTTTGTAATTGTAATATATTATATAGGACAGAGTTTTTACTTAAATTGATATTCTCAATACATTCATATGATTTTTTTTTATTACTTAATTTTTCTTGCTCAATAGTAGTAGTTCTGTGATCACCACCTAATAACATTTGTATTATGCAGTCCAAGAACACTGTAGTGTTATCAAATAGTTGAAAATCACTTATGATTCTATCTAAATCTGAGTTAGGAAACTTTTCTGAGTACATTAATACACCATCTTTAAATAACTTCAAATTGTTCTGAGGATCATCAAAAAGGCTTGTCAGAGCATATTTCATTCTACCTTTATCACCAGAGAATAGATCTAAGGGGCAATAACTGCTAGGTGTTTTTATTTGTCTATTCTTTACTTTCAAATACTGTTTCAGACAGTAATAACATTTAGAATACGCTTTTAAACTCTGCGTAATGAAACCTTCTTTAGGTTTTATCTCCAAACAGTAATTTGTGGTGCATTTAGAACTTACTAGTGTCAAATTAGAAGCTTTTATTGCGTAGGTGCTGATGTTTGATTTTATTCTTCTATTTTCTGGTCGAATATCGTGTAATATTCGAATGACTTCGGTTAATTCATCTCTGGGTATAAATAGCAGTTCTACTTTCGAATATAATTTTGTATTTAGTAGTGGTATCATTACTGAATTCACGAAATGTACAGAACTTTCAACTGAATCAAATTCAATGACTTTATCATTTTCTTTTATAAGCCGAATAACGTAGTCTGTTTCTAACATTTGTAGGACGATGTGGAGATTACCTTCACTGATGTACTTCCACATTTTTCCCAATAACATCATGATTTTTCCTTGATAAAAGATTCTTAGTATTATTGAAAAAATGCTTTACTTACGTAAAAAATGGGGGAAAGTTATACTGCCACGGCCACGATATATCCGACATAATGTTAATTTTAAACTTCACGTTGATATCATATATTATATTTTAGCAAAGCTTAGATATTTATAAAATTCACAGCTGATCTCATCTTAATCACAATCGGGTGTAACAAACGGGGCTGCCAGCAGTTGCAACTTATTTTATACTACAGATTGAATGGATTCCAAAATAAATTTGGTAAAATTAATCAAAATCAAATATTGTAGAAAACAATCAAACACGTCATCAACGATTAAAAACCTTCGATCAACAATAAATAGATAACGGGTCGGCGCGAAAAATACGTCACTTGAAATGTGAGCTTTTGTTTTGTTTAGTTTGTTTGAAACACAGCCAATGTAAGCACGTTTCACATGTCGCAGTGTATTCAAAAGATGCAAAAATAATACCCGAAGAAGCAATTTAACGGCCGGAGTATTTTACTTTCGCTAAATACATGTTGAATAAGTTATATTTTAAGCTTTAAACTAACAAATAATATTAAATTTTGAACAAAATTACCGATTTGACCTGTGGTACAAATGTTTGGCCTAGGCTCTCCAACCACGCACAATAACGGGAAAACGTACTTTATCCCTTACGTGCTAAGGTTGAATTCACACTAAATGTTGTTATGTTGTCTTTTCATTTGTGAAGGGAGTAATTTATTGCTTTGCTCGTTTTATCGTAAGTATTAGATAATATTTTGAACATTTGTGACTTTATTACTAGATATCATGGTTGTAATTAGGTTGAACTTAAAACTTTTTTTCTCCCTTTCTTAGTAAACAAATAGCTACACATAAGTATATGTTTACGCGGACAGCTTTTAGCTTCGATTTTGTACGTGACCATTTATCTAGTTATTGTTGATCGAAGATAAAAAGCACAAAACTTTCTGACCACACTGAACGTAGATGAGCAGAACACAAATTTAAGTATAAATACGAATATGTATAACATCGAGACAACTTAAGGATACATAAATGCTGATTTCAGATTCCTATTAAAGTATTTTAACTTTGCTGTATATTAAACACTTGACTATATTTTGCGCAAGTCTGTAATGCGGTTATATTCAAAGCGGCCAAAAATATTGCTGTATGTTGTAACTGGGTTTGTTGACGTTACTGAACTTATTGAGTAAACACGTTCTAAAGGTTTATACTTGCAAAATTTAATTACCATTTGATTCCTTATTTTCACATTCAATTATCCTAAGCAATAATAACTAATATTATAAATGCGAAAGTAAGTTTGTTTATTACGTTTTCATACCTTAATGACCAAATAATCATGAAATTTGGCAAACACATTGTCAGTGCTACAGAAAAAGATATCTATACTTACATATATATAACTAGCGGGCCTGGCAGACGTTGTCCCGCCCTGATTATGAAAAAATCCTTGACAAATTATATACTAAAACGTTCCTCATCAATAACTCTATCCACCGGTGTAAACCGCATGACAATCCGTTCGGTAGTTTTTGAGTTTATCGTGAACAGACAGACAGACAGACGGGGTAGGGGACTTTGTTTTATACTATGTAATAAAAGCTGAAGAGTTTGTTTGTTTGGTTGAACGCGATAATCTCAGGAACTACCAATCTGATTTGAGAAAATCCTTCGGTTTTAGATAGCTCATTTACCGAGGAAGGCTATATATCATCACGCTAAGATCAATAGGAGCGGAGCATCAATGAAGAAAGTTTCAAAATCAGGCACTTTTTTCCTTTTGAGAGATTTCGTTAGCGTTAGTATTATAATATACGTTGTCATGGTAACGTAGTAAGTTTCTATCGCAAACATTTTCAAAGTTTATTTTGTTTTCCTATTCAAAAAGTTTATTCTACTTTTCTTTCCAATTTTTTATTTGTTATCTATTACGTATTATAAAAATAAAGTTTGTGTATGTACAATTAAAATAACAACTTTTTGATGAATAGATAGATGAAAATTTTTTTTTATACTTTGTCTATATATTTATATTATTATATTTTGTCTGTTTGTTTGTTTGTTTGTTCCGGGTAATCTCCAAAATGGCTGGACCTGTTTTAACGGGAATTTTACTGGCAGATAGTCGAAACTATAGCGGTTGACATATTCTATTTTATCTGTTCACGGCTTCGTCCGCATTGCTATTTCTAAAATGGTTGGACCGATTATCACGGGATATTCACTGGTAGACCTCATAAAAAGTAATTTAGGTTTTTTATTCGTCTTCGGCCGCAGTGGAATATCTGTAATGCTTGAACTGATTTTCACGGGATTTTCACTGGCAGATAACTCACCTTATAAGAAGTAACTTAGACTATTTTATTTTGTTACTCAAGACTTCGTCCGCAATATCCTACTATCTCCTAATCGGTTGGACTGACGTTCACGGGACTTTTACGGGCAGATAACTAGCGGGCTCGGAAGACGTTGTCCCGTCCCGATAATAAAAAGGAAACCTTTACAAATTATACCTAAACCTTCCCCATGAATCATTCTATCTACTGGTGAAAACGGCATGAAAATCCGATGTGTAGTTTTTGACTTTATCGCAAACAGATAAATTGGCAGACCAGAGGGCTTTGTTTTTAACCAACTTCGAAAAAGGAGGAGGTTACTATGTTCGGTTGTATGTATTTTTTTTATATGTGTTCATCGATATTTTCGTCAATTGTGAACCGATTTTAATGATTCTTTTTTTATTTGAATCGGTACACTATGTAGTGATGAACTGCTACCTGTATATTCGTCCGTGTGAAATTGATCAAAAATATGTTACAACCGCGTGAGACGTGTACTTTACTGGTCTCCAAGAATAAATATACATAATTGAAAGTCATATATTTGTATATAATTTGATTTATATCATCTTTTTGGTCAATTTGGCGGCCATATTGTTTTATTTACCGCTTTTGCTTCTACATAACTCAGTGATTATAGCAACGTATAAGAATAACTTAAGTATATCGACAATACGGGCATATTATATCTATATAATAAAAGATTTAAAATATATTATTCGATAATGTATAGCTTATAATTTTCATTACTTTCTTATATAGTGTTAGTGAGCACTAAGTGTGTTATATAGTAGGTTGAAGTTACAGGTATGTTGCTGATGATAAATCCCATCCCATTCGATATACTATTAGTATTCATATGTCTAATGGACACGTTACATGTTACAGTAGATGGCGTGCGTGTCGTAGTTACAAATATTTTTGAAAAAGCATTTCTGTAATGTACACACCCACTGACAATTTTACATTTCTTTAATACATTTATAAAAGCGCGTGCGGAGCCGCGGGTAACAATTAGTAATAAATAAAATACATTCATCTAGAAGGGGATACCGTTCTTGAGATATTGGTCAAATTTAATTTTCAATAATTTTTCTCATCGCAAAATATATGGTTTACTATTTTAAAATAAGTACAAAGTTTATTTCAAGGTTAGCTGTTAATTCGATGTTTATACTTACGGTACCAGATCACTTAGAATTTGTTGTAGGCAAATAAGTATGAAATATATTCTTTATTTCTATAGATTTAAATGAATCCACTTTCTAAAGATCACAGTTTAGGTAGGTATTGGACAACAAAATGTTATTATTGGTGCACCTATTTTACATTTGTAACTTTTTTGTAGTGTCATGTTGACTGACATTTTGAATATGACAAGTAATTTTGACATCATTCGAGTGATTTTCGTGTTTTATGGAATTTTGTTTATCGAAATTAATAAAATAAATTTGAATACAGCTAAGTGCTATGATTTAGTTATAATTAGCTAATTGTATGAGATACATTAAAATGATTACTCTCAATAGGAAATTGAAAAAGGAGCATATGGAGGTAACGAACGGGATAAACAATGAATCCTCGAAACGTATTTCAGTGAGAGACAAACTGCTTGTGAAGGAGGTACAAGAGATGAACGAGAACCTTCCAAATACGTGTAGTGTACATTTCGATGATTATAATATGTTAAGCGAATTTATTTTGACTGTGAAACCGGACGAAGGCTTCTGGCAGGGTGGGAAATTCAAATTTAGTGTATTTGTTACTGAAGAATATAATATGGCTGTAAGTTACTTCTATATCTCAGTTATCCCTACATCTAAAATTTTCGTCATTTGATTATTTGTCATATTGTAGAAAAACGGGGTTGCATTAGAAATTCGCATCCTGAAAAAATGGTTGAAGGGGTTGAGAGGGTTGGGAGAGGGGGCTCACTACCCCTTCCTACCACTCCCCGCTGCGGCAAGTCATAGTTACTGAGATATTCATGATCAAAGTTTTGAGGTTATGTCACTTCAAAACAATCATTGGTGATTTTGTATATTAATAAGTTGGTGATTTTTAAATTAAAACAATACAGTTTGTATAATACTATGTCTATATACAAGTAGAGCAAGAAATTGCTGGAGAAGTGTACATTTTGTGGATTCTTTTTTAATTATGTAAAAACTTGTTATAGTACTAAAAATTATAGCAATTTTGCATTCCTCTATTAACTTAACGTGACTCAGTCGGATTAGCTCCGACTAGTTCGCTCATTTGCCCACCTGTGTTATATGTGGGTGGGCTTTATGAGCATACAAATAATTTATATTATATTTTATTTTTTATGATTGAGACAGTTGAGTTTTGGATTAAACATAATATAAATATAACAAAAAATATAAGATTGAGGAAAAAGTTCCTTTTGTCATACAAATATTTTATATTTGATTTTTCTTTTTTTCTTTTCTAAAATAAAAGTGAACAGTTATAATAAAACAATAAATATGTATAAAATAATAAAATTATAGTATTCTCTCCTCCTATAGTAGTCTCCTCGGGGAGAGGGGAATGTCTCTTGAAGGGGGTAACTGACCCCTATAAAAAAACAACCCTTAACAACCCCAAATTCTTGATGCTAAATTCTAATGCCAACTTGGCAATTTGTAAGTTTGTTTTATTATCTATTGTGTTTTAATACTTGAAAAAGAAAATAATCTTATATAAATTATCACCATATATCATGACAATATGTATCCTATCACAGTGTACAATATAAGCAAATTAAAGTTCCAAGCAATGATATATAATATTATGGGATTGGTTTGGCCATGTAACAATATGAAAAATGTTGATACAACTTTGTATTTGGTTTATACTACAAAACTTTGTCAAATTCGGTTATTTTATTCTACATAGAAAGTGGTGAAATAGACTAATTACGATAAATGTATAAAGTCTTGGTGAAAGAAGGAAAAGGAGGTTGAATAACTAAAAACAAATGTCTTGCACTTCCAATTAATTTTAAATTAAGGACGGCTTGTATTAAGGTTACTGAACATTTTGATTTAGACACAAAACTGATTTTTATGTTCATTGCAAAAAAATTGTGCAACTTTTGCAAGTGAGGGCAATTAAACCCACAAACGCTTAGTTCAGTAGTAGGGTAACCTATCTCTGCACCACAATATTTTTCCAAGAATATTGTTGTTTCAACTATGATGTAAGAAATATTAAATCAAGACTGTTCAGTATATGAAAACAGTAACATATTTTGTGTAATGAGTTAGTAAGCCTACAATTTCTAGGTACAACAATAGAATGTCTAATGTTTGCTGTTATACATTTTATGTTTAGCACATTTCGTGCTAAGCCAATTTTACCTGATATGTCCTTCAGGGCATTTGATATTTTGACAAAAATTCATGTACTTACATTTACATACATACTTTATTGTTCTTGAACTGTTTATGGTATTGGCTTTACTCGCATTCAAAGCTTCACCAGGCTATATCACATATTATCATGTAATATTATGTTACAACATCATACACAACATGTCACAAGTAATTGTTTTATTTTCAATAATTATCAATCTGTGTACTACTGATGGTACATGTGGCATGGAATGTGATAAATGAGGTATATTGTTTGACAATATTTTTATTCTAGCCTCCCAGAGTGAAATGCTTAACAAAGCTATGGCATCCCAATATCAATCTAGATGGTGATATCTGCCTTTCGTTACTTCGGCAGACTTCAATAGACGAACATGGCTGGGCGCCAACACGTAGACTAAAGGATGTTGTCTGGGGATTAAACTCATTATTTACTGTAAGTAAAACTCAAAATACAACTTATTTTATAGTTGCTGAACATTTCAAAGTATGTAATCTTACTTTTGATTATATTACAGTTGTAATGGCGTATGATATTTTTTGATTGTATACATGTATACTATATTGGGTGTGTCAAAAAGTCGTCTTTTTTTTATTATCACTCTGATCTTAAAATATTATAGGATGTAGCTGAACAAAAATTCTGTCCTAAGGACCACTCTTAATTTCAATATTAAGAGCTCCTCCACTGAATTTTAATATATAAATAACAATTTTTTTGAACATTATTGTCACCTGCAAACTGTAAAAAAAATTCTATTTTACTAAAAGGAATGGATAGGTCTCCTTAAGCAATAAATTTTAGAAAAAAAATCGAATTGAGTCATATTTCTACCATTAATATTTAGGTTTCTAGGATTCTTTAAAATTAGAATTTTTAATAATTTAAAATTTATAATATTTTTTGGCTAAACTATCAAAGACAGAATAAATAGATGGCAATTTTGTAGTTCTTTTGGCACTCTATAGATACGCCCTTAAAGAATTCTCCATATCATTAATATGAACAAAGTTATAAACTTGTACTAAATGTTTTGCCCTATCATGAATAGTTTGATTAATAAAAATGAATTGATTAATAATTTGATTGATTAATTATATAGTTTATAAGGATTTTACACTGTATATCAATTTAGCTATATGATATTAAAAAAAACAACAACAAAATACATCTTTAAAACATAAAAAAAAACATAATAAAAATTATTTATTATTACTTTCTACATTTCAGGATCTCTTAAACTTTGAAGATCCATTGAACATAGAAGCAGCTGAAATGTACAATAAGAATAAAGCAGAGTTTCAATTGAAAGTACAGGAATATATTGCCAAGGGTAAGAGATGAAAATGGTTAATCATGTGTAACTCTAAGTCATATTGATAATTGTCTCCACTAGTAATAAATTTTCATATTATCACTATGTAGTTATATGTAAAAGATTCTTCATTGTGGCAATATTTCCTTGAAATATAGTGTATGCAGTAGAACCTCGATAAGTTGAAATTCAAGGGATATGTGAATAAAATTGAGTTATTGAGTTTTAGGCTTAGACAGTGTTTGACTAACAGATAATTCTATTGTACCAAATTTTTAAGAGCTGAGGTGTGATAATTGTGTTTATTACAGAGGTAATGTTTAAAGTAGAAAATTACTTCAGAGAAAGTATTGTGTTATGGACCAAGTAATTAATCAGGGCAATATTCATACTGTCTGGGCAATATGAATAATGACAACTTAAAAAGGGCTATGCAATTAATACTTATTTATCCTTTGTTCATGATTTTTTTTTCTTTTTTATGTTTTTTTTAAGTAGTTATTTGCGCTTTTTGCTCAATTGAGCATCTGAATTTGGGATGAGACATTAGTTGAATTCCAAGAAGCTCAATGTCTGTTGCTCGATACATTTTGAAAATTAGAAAGCAGCTTGTTTTTGTTAAGAAAAAAAAGTGCCTGTGTCTATAAAGTTTAACTTAATACGGTTTGAACCAAACTATGTCATCACATATATGTAAATTGAGGACTCCCCGTCAATGTTTAAGTAATACTTGAATATCCTCAAATTTTGGAGTTTTTTTTTTATAATTGTGATTTGGGAGTACTTCCCCCAGTCCGTGGGGTACCTCTACCATGAGTGGGCAGAGACTTTGTACATCTTGGACTTTGTGTCAGTTGATGGTGTTTTGTTGGTATCTGTTATAACTTTTATTTTGTATTTCTTTTTCATTAATTTCAGTTTTATGTTTATTGAATTTATAGTTTTTGCAGTAATATATGGTATTATGTTATTATTTTCGATTTTTTTGATTTCTTCTTGAATACGTTTCCAAATCGATTTTGATTCTTGCTAGAACTAGAATCTTATTTTCGTAATACGCTGTGCAGCGCAGCAGCGATATATGACTGTTTACACAGTTGAGGCATCATGCATGCGGGCCAGCATTCCTTTCTCTTATTCCAGTATAGGTAACCACCTACCGCTCCATTCAAGGCTGCCATCTTCAATATCCTGTTGGAGTGATCTCTTCTGCCGTGCTGTGATTTGCCATTGTTACATTATTCTCTTTCGGCGTCTCTATCGTCCCATTGGTTAACCGTTTTGTTTGCCATATTTCCTTTTTAATTGATTGCGCAATTTTCTTGGCCGGATGGTCGGATCTCTCCTTTCCTGCTTTTCTGTATGCACATTGTTCCAATACAATCCTATATTATCGCCTTGTTGCGCTGCTCAGGCATTTTAGTCCAAGTCGTTTTCGCTAGTTTATTGTAGTTTTTTATTTTGACTACATGTCTTTTGACTTCGCTGATAATTTCATCGTCACTGTATTTATCAGCTACTACAAGTGCTATTTGGATGACATATGATTTAGCTTGACCAATGTATTATAGAATTACAGCCTAGATATTCCCTTTTCATTTCCTTCTTTCCACGCTATCACTGCTGCTCCATTCTTTCCTTCTGTTTCGCTTCTGTCCATGTCAATTTTGATTTCCCTCTGTTTCCTTAACTTATATTCGACTTCTTTATCCTCCATCTGTTCGTTTCCTTCACGTTCTAGTTTTTTCAAGACCTCTTTAGCAATATACAATACTCTGTCTCGCCAGCTTATCCCATCCTCTTGTTGAGCAGTCCACGTCAGAAACATTGTGGTTTGTCGTTTCTACTTTTGCCAAATGGCAGTTCCGATAAAGTGGGGTGTTTTTGCTTTTGTAGGCCTCACACTCCTCCCTTTTGTGTGGTCTCCACAATGACTGCACCTGTCTTCAGTATCTTTGCAGATCTTCTTGCCATGCCCATATTCCAGGTATCGCGTACATTGTGTTAGAGGAGACTGGTCTTCTACTACGAGTCTTTGCAGGTCTATGTAGACTTTGTCTGCTGTCGTCAGCCTCCCCCACAACTTTGGCGACACCTGGAGTACTAGGTGATTACTATGTGGGTTCCTCGCTCTTTTATACCTAATGCTGGCTCTGTATTCATCTTTCAGGATATCTTTTAAGGTCGAGGTGTTTTATTTTATTAGTAGGTGTAAGACCTCCTCGTCGGTGTTGATTAAATTTTGGAGCTTATGTTACTACCAGAAACGACAAAATGTGGGTCTTTTACACCTAATTGGTTTTTGGTACTTAATTATTTAATTGAAATCACAGACATAGCAGAATTAAACATGTATTCAACATTATTTTCTTTGAGTTTTAAAGGGATGAAATATCTTATTGGAAATACTAATTATTTCAAGTCAGATTTTGTGTGATGAAGGTGGAGCATGAATTGTTTTATATCTGGAAGTTTTCGACTTATCGAGGTTCCACATTCCGAGTTTCGATATACCAAGGTTTAACTGCAATGGTTATTATTTTAAGCAGATAAAAACCATGCACAGTAAACATTGATTCTCTCATTAGAATTATTAATTCTTGAACCTCTTATCGAATAGTCTTTTTCAATGACTTTGCCTAATTGAATGATCTTAAAAGGGTGTTGTAAATAATAAATACTCAAATGACTTTTTTTTATTTTTGTGTTAAAGAATTCAATTTTGTAAGTGGGATAATTTGCTTCCATACTCCAATTTTACACAATGTACATAGCTTTTTTTGTTTAGTGTATTTTACTTACCTTCTTTCTGCAATAAATTATTTGATACGGACAAACATTGAGTTTTCTTTCAGAGTGTTACTACTACTATAACCCTAATGTCAAATCTATTATAAATTCATATATATAAAACTAGGGGAACCGGCGGACGTTCGCCTGCCTGATAATAAAAAAAAATCCTAAAATTCAACCGCAGCGCGACCAACTGAGTCTAATTATGAATCCGAAGGATTTTTGAATCCACCTGAACACACAAAAAAATCATAAAAATCTGTCCAGCCGTTTAGGAGGAGTTCAGTCATACAGGCACAAAAGAATTATAAAGATTAAAGCGTCGGTTTGTTTGAGTAAAACCTAAAAATGGCTGAATTAAATTTTGACTATGCTTTTACTGATGCAGGTATAAAGGATTTTCAGAATATAATTAAAGTTTAACAGACGTAACTTAAAACCTGTATAAGTTATAATGTAAGTAGTAATAACAAAATGACTATTAAAAAAAATTTGTGCGTGTAACCGTCACCCGCGATTGAAGTAAAACTTCTTTGCCGTTAAAAAATTAAAAAGGCATTTATATGATACTAGCGGCGCACGTGCCTGCCTTAAAACAAATCCTCGCCGCGCGCCACCTACCGGCCAATTTAATCTAACCTACCCCCACCCCATTCCACGCCAGCGAGGGGGCAGCACACACACGCCCAAAAAATAAATTTTCAAAAATCGTTTTTTTCACTTGCACTTTCAGAAATTATTCACTCACAAAAGCACGTGTATTCATAAAATTTTTAAAACAATATTAGATAATAATTAAACATAGCCAAAACTTCTATTACATAATAATTAATTTAATTCGTTACTTATCATAGTAATCTGTTCGTACTTTTCTATAATTTATTTACTTTATAACAAAGAGTAGCTAATAATATTTCCTGTGTTATTTAAGTTCCGAATTAGCTGATAGGTGGCACTACAGATAATGAGACTTTGATTTAATTTGTTACTTACTTACATTCAAACCAGATGGCGCCACTGTCACGCGCTCTTATATACATAATTCTATTGTATGATTTTTATTATTATTCAATTTAATATTATTTATTATTTTTACTTTCAAAAATTTTTGAATGATTTGTTTATAAACTATTTATTGACAAAATCTAAAATATTTAGAAACATACCGCCATATTGTAGTAACGGACTTCCGTTGCATTGTCATCCAATTACCTCCTAGTCGCGCGTAAAGAAGTCTTACTTCAAAAATCAATAAATGTATATCAACATTTTATTTTTTTTATTTTTTTTTTTTTAATTTATTAATGTTTTTTTTTTTTTTTTTTTTTTTTTTTTTTTTTTTTTAATTTTATTATTTTTAAGTATTTTTTTTTTTTTTTTCATTCTTTCTTTGAAATAAATTTATATTGTTTTTCCCCGCTCTTCTCTTTTTTTTTTTTTTTTTTAAAAATAAAATTATATTTTTTTTTTTTTTCTTCTTCTCCGTTTTTTTTATTTTATCTCCTCCCCCCCCTCCCCTTCACCATTTTTTTTAAAATAAAATAACCCCCTCCCCCCCTTTCTCCCCTTTTTTTTTTTTTACCCCCCGAAAATTATTTTTTTTTTTTTTTTTTTTTTTTTATTATATTTTCGCCAAATATTTTTTTTTTTTTTTTTCGCTTTTTTAAAATTTTTTTTTAATATAATTTTTTTTTTTTTTTTTTTTTTTTTATTTTTATTTTTAATTTTTTTTTTTTTTTTTTTTTTTTTTTGTGTTTTTTTTTTTTTTACTTATTTTTTTTTTTTTTTTTTTTTTTAAAAAAAAATTTTTTTAAAAAATTTTTTTTTTTTAAAAAAAAAAAAAAACAACCCCCCTCTATTTTTTTTTTTTTTTTTTAAATCAACAAATATAGTATCCTTTATTTTTCTCAAAACAAAAGAAAATGGACTTACACCACTTTAAAATAAACGTCATTTAATCAAATGCGTACATTCCATAAAAGCCATTCCCATATGAAAGAAGTAGCGACCATCAGACATTTAAAAATAAAACACTTTTTCCGTAATGCCCTTTATTAAGTAAAATTAATACTGGAGCATCGATTACCAATCAATATAAATAATAAAAATGTATACAATATTTAATTTAAAACATAACAAGTTTTTAACAAAAAAAAAAGGTTAATGACTAGAATCCCATTTAGTTATACAGAATGTATAAATTCTTCTTGTATGAGTTTCGTTATTGCGACTAATATCGGTCAACTGAATTTATTAATTGGAGAAATGAACACATTTAGGTTCCAAACCGAAATATGCATGACATGTTTTCTAATAAAAAAGTTTAATCGCGGTAACAGATAATAAAATACTAATACAGATTGACTTAACGAATGATCGAATGAATGAATGTCGTTTAAGGTTAATTGTAATTATTGATGTTTTGAAATAGCGATTATAGTGTAATGAGGGTGATTTAATGGCTAGAGAAGGTGGTGAGCAGCTCCTCCTGGATGCTGTTTGAGCGTGTAAGCAGTCTCGGTGCGAGTTGTCCGAACGCAGCCGATACCGTGTCTGCTTGCGACGCCTCACGCGCCTTGCGTTCGTGATATTCGTCGGAGAATTCCTATAAACATAATCATTATTTAATAAATGTGCCGTTTGTTACATTTTAAAATAAGCTAACTCCAATTTTAGCCGTTTCTGATATTTTACATTATTTTTCAAGATCTTCAAATTTCGTACATGTAAAATATTAAAATCATAAAAAAAAATCAAAAATCTTATTAACGACAAATTTTGATCTTTGTTCTTGGTGTATACAAACTGATAATCTTTAAAAAAATGTTATCCGAACGATTAAAATTGGATTTAGCACATTTTGAAATGTAACAACTCATATTGCTAATGCTAAATATTAAATAACATCTAAAAAAGTTGGCAAAAAATGAACACAAAAATTCATCGTCCTAGAGTCGACTATTACTCATCGAATCGACTATAAACGTAACTTTCATTTAATCACATTTGGAAAGCTTTGATAAAATGTTGATCAATATGCAATGTTTACAGTGGATTGGCCTTTATCCGAATATGATGAACAGATTTTTTTTTCTTCTCGAACTGACTACGCTATTGACCTAGCAAGGTCTTAACAGCTTCACCGGACTACGAAGGCGAGCGCTTAAGGCACTCAGCCGATTTTATTTTGACAACTAGCTCAAGGGTGCGCGGCACACCTCGGCTTGGGCTGTTGCCTGATACATGCAATATGAGTTGTTGAAACATATGTGTACCAAGTATACATACCTCAACAACTCTTATATATATTTTGTATCGGATAATATTCTAAACTATTTCAGTTTGATAAGGGAAAAATGTAAAACCCTTACACTTGCATGTGTAAGCGTGTATGCGTGCACGTGTGTGGAGGTGATATGTGTAATGTTGTCGCAGTGATGTAAGATTTTGTGTCACTGTATCGCGCGAGCAGCTCACTCAAGGGCTCCACGCCGAGGGAACGGACCTAGACTTGAGCCACTGCCGATGATGAATAGATTTACGTTTGCTATAGGAATAACTGAATAAGAGAATTTAATAGAACTGACAACAGCAAATTTTTTAGAACACATTAAACGCATTACCTGTTTCTTAAGATGTTGTAATTAAATGACAGTAAACAATAATAATATTATACGCTTGTGAATGTTTCACTTCTGAAGAAAACCTTATCGAAACAAAATTGTACCTCTTCATTAGAAAATCCCCTCCCCTCTTCTTCTTTCCACCAAAATAACGTTTTCGTTTTCCCCGGTGGATTCCCGGGGACGTTTCGGTATCAATTTTCCAGGATTTTTTTATAATTGGGGGGAAACGTCCCGCCCATATATAATTGTTAGTTGTGTTCAGGTTTCCTAATCCTTTTCGTTAACTGTAAACACTTAGGAGATCCTAATTGGAATTATTATATATTCTTCACTATATTCTATACCTTCAGTCTGTTTCCGAGGAAGACGGCTCTCTCTCGTTTCTTGTTCATGAAGTCTGTGTGTGCGAGCCACCGGTGCTCGTGGCATTCCTCCGCGCTTGGCCTTTTCTGTGGCACTTTCTTGAATAGGAACATCAAGAACCTAGTCGCTTCCTGTAAACATTTTTATTCTCAGTAAGTTTTCTTTTATTATAATCACACATATTTAGCGGCAAAGTGAATTAATAAAGGTTGAAAGGTGACTATAGTTCTTAGGAAAACAGTAATAGTTCTTTGTGAAAGGTTTCAACTTCTTCACCAGAGAATGTTAATGCGAAGTCTAAGTGCCACAAACCGGTAAGTATTAGGTTACCAAACCAGCCCGAGGTCTACCATTATTTCTAATCAAGGCGACAATTTGAAATTGTAGCCTCCTCCCAGATCTTCGCGATGGGAATTCGCCTATCAAAAATATCATTCAGAATGTGTGCCTAATCGATATAATGACGTGTGCTGCATGCTTTCGTGAAATAATATTTGTCTACAAACGTGAAATTGGACACCGCCATTGACATCTCCTTTGGGATCTTTAAAGATAAAGTACTTTATTCAATTTAGGCCCTGGGAAGGCGCTTATGAAGATTAAAGCTACCACTGGTTTGGAAAACGACTCAGTCATCGGGAACAATCGGTAATACACTCGAACTGAGTTATTTTCATCTGGTTTCATAATACATATTTTTACTAACACATTCGTTTTTAATGTATGCATAGAGACTGGCATAATTTCCAAACATTACCCTTGTTCATATATTGATCCACCCTATAATAATAAGCCTTAACTATCTGGTATAGTGGTAATGTGCTTTGGGACTTTGTTATAAAACCTAATACTATCACCTAAAAAATGGTTATCGATCTTAGTGAGCCTAAAACATAGAATGACCAATTTGTTATTTTTTCTAGTATATTAATTATGTTGGTCTCTACTAGATCCAGCTTATCTAAGTTTTTGGGGACATACATTAGATTTGATTAGCATACCTGTGTGATCTCCTTATAGAGATGCTCGAAGCGATATCTGACGAAGGAGATGTTCTGCTTTGTCTCGGCATCGTCGGCGCCGCGGTACGGGGACACGCCCGATAGCATGATGTAAGTGAGCACTCCAACCGACCAGATGTCGGTCTGCGGGTACGCCGGCTCGTCATTTATTATCTCCGGTGCTGTTCCACACAACAGATCTCAATTAATACTGCTCTTTGGATAACTTCAGCTAACTGACAGAACATACGCGTCACACCAATGACACCCAATCTTATGTCAATTAACCGCTCGGCTAATTTTTTTAAGACCCTGATATCAAAATAGCGGTTCATGATCCATTTAAAAAAAATATTTCACGACATCGTAAATTTTAAGTTATAAATTTCATGGTTTAGTAAATAACGGTCGTACAAATAAACAAATAATAATTTAAAAATACATTTTACATAAAAAAAATTGAGTCGTCACGGGACGCCTGGCAGATGTGAAACATCGAAATGGTTCGAATCGAATGAATCTCAAATTCCACTATAAGTATGCGAACTTATTGCAGTAACAGATTGCGCACAGTCGCTTGCGCATGGCATCACGTCGCCACGTCTCGCCACGCCAAGGATCAGGTTTACCTGTGGCTATAGATGTTTCACAAAAAAATTATGTTAGTTTTACAACGAATAACTTGTTATTTTTCAAAGCTACGTAATGTAAATGTAACAGTCTGTTGACCTGAGCCTCGTGAGGTCTACATTCGTTCGTATGGAGCTTAAACCTTTGTGGTTTTGGATAGTCCGGGGATTAAAGATTAAATATAACACATATAATCTCTATGTAATGCCAAATTGAGATTTTTACATAGGAAATATGTGATCTGTGGTAACACCAAATAACATAAACAATTGTGATACATAGTCTAAGGTCTAGTGTAAAATTGAGAATGAGCTTCCTGCAATATTATTTAGGTATCGAACCAGAATTCCTGCAGTGCAGAATAGTAACATTCAGTCAACAGATAGTGAGTAACGGACAGTTTTAGTTTTAACAATAAATTGAAGCGATGATAGCTTTGTTCCTAGTGCGTTCGGACACCTAAGTTCACTTAAGAGCCAGTTCCACTCTAAGTTTTGTGTGTTTACCACCTTAGACCACGCCGTCATTTAACATCAGATGAGACTGTGGTCAAACGCTAAAACTTATAAAGAATTTAGAAAAAAGATTCATCAGTGATAGCGTAGTTTATTTGCGGGTCTACTACATATCTTGTTTTTAAATTACCAAGACAACCTGAACAGAAAACTACTAAAGAAAGCAAAAAAAAAATCTCACCTTTATATTCCAGTTCGCCTACTTGTGGGACGCTTGTACCTAATTTGGTCACTTTGTGTGCCGAACCGAAATCTATGAGCTTGACCTGTATCGACCTGACCGATGCCATAACCACGTTGTCCGGCTGCAGATCCAGGTGGCAGTAACCTCGCCAGTGGAGATATTGGAGTCCATCCAGAATCTGTGTCACTATGGTCGCTACCATTTGTTCCGTGTAGTCGTGACGGCTCGACAAGTACGTCAGGATATCAGCTCCTTGGAGTTTCTCTAGAATTAACACAGAAACTGGAGAACCCGGTACTTGGTATGCGCCTAATAAATTCGATATCCTCTCGTGCCTCAATCGTCTCAAACATTCAAACTCCCTCTGAATAGGAACCTCTGTGTCTGGTCGGTTTTCTAAAATCTTGGAAACTACTACACTGTCGTTTGTCTTGTCGATTCCTTTAACGACTATGGAGAATTTCCCGCGCCATAATTCTGATACGAAACTGTAACGGTCTGAGAAGGTACTCGATGTACACCAGTCTACCGGATTATTTTCAGTCGTATAGTCCAAGTTGGGACTTTCCTCATCTATAATAACCTCCTGTCCGGATTCGGTTAACTGTTGGAGGTGTTTCATCGCTTTGGTTACTTCGATCTTTGGTGCTCCTGCTGCTTTTGTCTTGATGAGGTTGGTCGGGATTCCCTTCTCGCTCCAACCGATCCTGTTTCTAGATGAAAGTCGGAACTGATAGCTAGTTTCTGGTTGAAGTCCTCTCACGACGAAAAATTCATGATCGATGTTATCAGCGACATTCTTCCAATCGACGCTGTCACCTTCTTTATATTGTAGGCTGTAGCAGGCGACAGGCGAGTTGCCATCGTATTTGGGTTGTTTCCATCTTAATAAGACTTCGTTGTCTGAAACATCAGTGGCCGTTGGACTGTCCGGAGCGTCAGGGGTTGTTGCCTCAACGACCCTCGTCCTAGCGACTGTTTGTCCAACTTTGTTCCTAGCTACCACCTTATAGAAGCCCACATCATGGTGCATAGCTGGTTCGAACTTCAATGTTGACCTGCCCTCATCGTCTTCCACTATTTTTATCCTCTGACCCTCGGCGATGACCATATCATTTTTGAACCACTGGATAGTCGGTTTCGGATCTCCAACGGCGTAACATGATAACCTAGCAGGTTCTCCTTCCTGGACGGGAAGGGTTTGTGGTTTCTCCCTGAAGAATGGTAGTTGGCCATCTTTTTTAGACTCCATGAAGGCCTGCGCTTCAGCATAGGAGTCGAGTCGTGTGCCTAGTTCATGTCTCAGCCTACGGATGGTGTAACTCTCACTGCCATAGTTATTGATGCGTTCACGTCTCTCGTCGTCGATTTCTTCATCCATAATATCCGTGAAGCGACGTCGTTCGCGGATTATTGGAGTCTGTAATGAAACAACAAGGATATAAAGCAACCGTTCACTTATAATGATGAAATTAATTTCTGTGAAGTATTTTACCCTTGGGTCGTATGTGTCAAGGACGTTGAGGCTGTAGCCGGGAGAGCGGTTACAAGCCACCTTCATATACTCGCGTAGTCGCACCGGGAACTGTGTATCGCGCAACTGTAGAAGGTATGTGTCCGGACCGTTCTGATAGCTGGAATGTACAAAATCATTTACCATTTTCGCCAATATAAGTCGAAATACTCCATTTTACCAGAAGACATGTCGTAACACTGGTAAATACTTGTAAAAACAAATAAAATAGGATAATACTCGTCGCCAGTTAAGTATTGCGTAATGAAACACAAGCGGTAGTTCACAAACTGTTTTATTGTATCATACCTAACAATCATCTGGCTATGAGAGACCAACTGCAAGGTCATAGGTCTCTTCTAGAAGAAAGGTATTGACATAATCACCGCGCCAGCCCACAACGTATTAACGATTTCAAACATTGAGAAATCCACAGTTCTCAAGTTCAGGGTTTCCTCACGATGTTTCACTTCACCGTCAGCGGTTAGTGTTACCGATTGAAATTAGTAAATCTACGCGAATTTCGACGAAATTCATTCGAACCTGCGGACATCGGATTGGTATTCTATCAGTCAAACTAGTAGAAATATTTATTGAATAAGATAAGTAATTAATATACGTTTTATTGTAAGGTAAGACGTTTCTATTAAATGTTATTTATATATATGAATTATACAAACTGGCTCTCAGACGTAGCAGACACCTCCCAGTCGGGATGATCCCATTGTTTGAATTGCAGATCCCAAGGAGCAGGTTTGCGCTCGCGTGAACTGCGGTCTCTGTCGGGAGTACCTGAAACAAATAAATCATTAGAATAACAAATTCATGACTGTTAATTACTATTGTCTTATAAATTGAATAAAAATATGTAACTGTATCTGCACACCGTGTCGGGTAGAGTGTTGAAAACACTGGTTCTGGTTCGACCACATTTTTTAAATTAAAATACAAAGGTTTTACTTCCCGCGTGTATCTTATACTCAATTCTTTTATTACGCTATTTTACAAGACCTATGGCTTTGTGAGAAAAGCCGCTACCATTGCTCGCTTAGTCTACCCTTGACTAGACAATTTCCTTGGGCAAGACCCAGCAAAAGCTTTTGCCAGATTATACTTGCCTCGTTATATGGATTGCCTGTCTTGTGGACGCGAGCTTAGGCTAGGAAATATAATGAAGTTTTACCTTCTGGTGTATATATTTCTCCTGGCGGATAGACCATTTTCGAAGGATGGTCAAAGGCACCACTGAGGGGTCTGCGTCGGAACCATGTGCGGCATTGAGCGTTACTTGTCCAATCTCTGGAAACGTAATTTTTGGTTATTTTAGTTTGATCGACTATCATGTTATATACTAAGAATAAAATTGGGACTGACTTACACATACTACTAACTGATCACACTATCAGGCTTAATATTCCAACATAAGCTATTCGGGTGAGCGCTACAAAAGCCTGTACTATCACATTTTGCATCATTACGATTTCCTTCTCGTTAGCTCAGGATTCATAAGATATTTTTTAATACTATTAATTTTATTCTTTACACCTCTTCTCACTCAAACTCCCCCCATTCCACAAAAACCACCACAGATTCTCTTTTTTTTTTTTATTAATATATTTTTATAATACTTGGTTACCACTGTCTTTCCCCATTAAAAAAATAATAATATTTCATTCCCACCCCCCCCCCCCCCGCCCTTCCTATTTCTAATCCTTCCTTTTCCCCCACAAACCAAAAAATTTCTATAATTCTCTTTATTTTTTTTGAAGTTTTATACATACACACACACAAAAAAAAATTATATATTATATTTTAAAAATATATTTTATATTATATAATATATTATTTTAAATATTTTTTTTTTTAAAAATATATAATAATTCTATATCAAACTCCCCCTCCCATCTCTTTTTTCTCTCCTTTATTTTTTTCTTTTTTACCACCTCCCCTCCCCATACCTCTTTTATTCATACTCCCAATCATCAATATTATTTTTTTTTTTTTTGTTTTATATTTTATTTTTTTTTCATTATTATTTTTTTTTTTTTTATTTTTTTTATTTAGAATAAAAAATTTTTCACTTTTTTTTTTTTTTTTTTTTTTTTTTTTATATATTTTTAATTTATCTTTTTTTTATTTTTTTTTTTTAATATTTTATTTTTTTAAAATTATTTTTTGGGGGGGAAGATTAAAATTCCCTTTCCTTTATTTTTTTTTTTTAAGATTTCCGAAGTCTCTTTTTTTTTTTTTTTCTAACTCCCCCTTTTTTTTTTTAAAATTTATTTTTTCCCTCCCCCCTCTTCCCCCCACCAAATACCATAAGACATTAGGCTATGGAAGTAGGCGAAGAAGAATAACCTAGCAGTGGCAATATCATTTATCTGGCGAATCTTACGTACTGTAAATGCAGCAGAACTTAATTTTCTTTCCAATTTTTTATTTTTAGGACCCCATTGTATTTTTTAATTTAGTTTGATACCCAAAAATACAGTATTATCAACTAACCCTACAAAATTCCCTTCATTTTAATTTTATTTTCAATTTTTGGCACGTTAGGCAAAAAAAATATCTTAAATTTTTTTTTTCCTTTTTTAATTATTAATTTATTTAATAAAAAAAAATAAAAAATTTTTTTTAAAATATTTTTTACTTGCCCAACCTCTGAATCTGTCCTTTTTACTTTAAATATAATTGAAGTATTGTCTGCAAAAAGCACCATGTCAGCACAGTTATTGACCTTTAATGATAGGTATAGCTGATATTAATAAAGCTTTAAAAAAAGTCAAATCACTTAAATCTAAAATCTTCCGATAAAGTTTTTCTACTCTATAACCAGTAATTTAAAGCTAAGAAATTTATAGCCGCCTGTAGACATTAAGGTTGATCGAGTTTAATAATATCTTGATTTTAATGTTTTTTTTTTTCAATAAACTATAATTCAATTTAGCAACTGGATTTTGTTTTTAAGGTTCAACATGACTCTACCAAAAGCCGACAATGTTTTTTTTGCAACCAATCCTCTAGTAAATTATTACCGCGATTGTCGAGTAGGTATGTATATGTAATGGTATTACAAGATGGTGGCCGTCTTGTTAGAACTTTCCAAGAAGTTTTTGTGGTATTAGTTAAAAGTCATGCTCCGTGGTATTATGTCCCATCCACAACACTTGTGCACAATAACCGAAGAATATTACGTATGTTACCACCTTACAGACTATAAAGTAAAATCATAAATACAACATCATTACATATTATAAAACAAAATAGATTTTCATTCGGTTTTCACCAGTAAATAAGATGTTTAATGGTGACGCCGTGCGACGTCTACGTCACCGGAGGGGCGCGGGGGTTTCTATGCTAAATTTAAGTGGACTGTATTTGCGGGGCTGGTGGCGTAATCTGATCGCAATTAATTGGTCGGGCTTCAAAGTGGCGTGATTTAATCCATAATGCGGGAATTTCAAATATACATAAAGCAGCGCAACCAATTCATGAGGAAGGTTTAAGTATATACTTTGTCTAGGTTTTTTTAGCAGAGCGGGACAACGTCCACTGGGCCCGCTAGTTATGTACAAAATATATAATCCACTACATAACAGACTAAGATCCCGTGAAAAACTCAGCCGACAGTGTCATGGATATGAATATATGAATGCGCATTTTGGAAAATTCTTCGAATTTATGTATCGATTTCGAGGACTTTGGACTGCGGTACCAATTTAAAACTATATCATTAAGGAATGTAAAAACAAGCTGACCTGTACAAGTTATAATAATTCCTCAAACGGTCCGTCGTGATCTGATACTCGTCTTGGTACATCCTATCAGCCAGGGTCAACCAGGGATGCGACAGCGCCGTATCGATGTCCATCCGCTCGTTCCACTTCAACACCAGCAGCTTCGAGATGAAATCCCTGGATTCCCTACTGAACCTGGACCACCACTCCTCATCGTGCCACTCCCAGCGTCCTTCCCTGATCCTGGTTAGAGTTTCTCTATCATTGATTCCTCGGAAGGGTGAATGCCCACTTAAGAGGATGTAGGTGATGATGCCCACACTCCACATGTCAGCTGGGAAGGAGACTCCGTCACCGCCGGCGACTTCGGGGGCGACGTACTCCGGCATGCCGTAGTCGAGGGCCGCGTGCTTGTTCAAATGGATACGTCTAGATAGACCGAAATCACATATCTTCAGCTCGTCACTTCCAGCGTGCGCGAGGAGCAACTCTCCGATCTGAGGAGAAGAAAGATTTTATTATAGCCCCAGGCTATCTACCTTTAAACGAAACTGCAGTCAGAGACAACAATATACCTGTTCGTGTCCAGTAAATACATTAATTTATTGACATCACAAAAAGACCATGTTTTTAAATTGACTATGATATGTCCTGACACGCCTTTACAGCTTCAACGAACTACAAATGCGAGCGCTAAACACACTCAGCCGATTTTATTTAGCAACCAGCTCAAGGGCGTACGGCACACTTCGGCTTCAGCACTTACACTTCTAACTAGCTAAACTAAGCTAAGCTATCCATACATATATACGTTTGTGAATCATACAATTGTATTTCGACTGTTAAGAGAACTAAATTAATTCAGTTCGAATAAGGGAAAAAGAAGAAACCCCAATATCTATGTATGTATAGTGTGAACGTATGTGGGGTGATCTGTTGCCGCAAATAGATCACATATGTCATATTTATATATATATATATAATTGTCATCCCATTATATATCAAATATCTCATATAAAATAAACACATATTGGCTTTTCAATTTACGTGTACTCCGCGACCGTGCACCGGCTGTAAGCGACATGTGATAGATGAACGAAAAAACGAAAAAACGTTTCATTTTAAAATATCAGTGAAAAACTTTGTTTGAAGTCTTAGAGCGAGTTAAAAAATCCTATACTCACAGTGAGTCCTAAATGTGCCACAGAGTTATCGTGCATATGCTTGAGCCCTCGCAGCATCTGCCGTATGTACCCGGCGACGTCTCTCTCGGTGTACCAGGAGGACCTCAGGAGCCGGTCCCGCACCAGCTCCCCGCCCGCCGCCAGCTCCGTCACCAGCGCCACCGTGTGCTCGTGCTCGTACGCCTCGTGGAGACGGATCAGGTGCCGGTCGTTCAGCAAGTTCATTATGTCCAGCTCGTTCTTCATGAACGGCTTCAGGTCCGAGTGTCCGTGCATTATCTTCGCGGCGTAGTTACGACCTGGAGAAATACACCCACATTGGCCAATCGAACTGGCTTTAAATCTTCTCTCACCATAGCAAAAAAAGCACATTCAGTTTTAATGTTTCACATGTGGGGCCTTTCACGTGATGCGGACAACGAAAAAAAGTTGAGATTCTGAAATTCGTTCATATTCAACCTAATTGGACTTCTAGTTGGTGCGAATATGAATACACAAAATAGTTATGAGCTTCTAAAGAACAGTCATATTTGAAATTCGGATTTTATGGAAATTCATTTTTTGAACTGAAAAAATTTACAATAAAATATTAAATACAGCGGGTTATATAAAATTAAACTTGAAAAATACTTTTTTGAAATGTAAAAAACCGGAAGTACATTTTTCAAAACGAAACTTTAGTAACTTGGACGATCTTTTCTTATTTTTTTTATATCAGAACGACTGTATATATATAAGCGGCACTGTGTACTTATAATGTATGTACTTATAAAAATTCTGTAATTTATGGTTGTTATCTTCTTTAATAGAAAAAAATAATAAATTACTTTGAAAAATCTAACGATTGAAATTATTTTGCTCTAAAAATGAATATATAATTGGTAACATTATTGGCTTCTATACACGGAATCTTCTTTATCAGTGCAAAGAGAGGATATCTTACTTTAAGGATAACTTCTAAAATTAAGTACAGACCAGTGAGTCTTTCTGCGGCGTGGTACACCACACCCTGAACACCGCGGCCGAGCTCGTCTCCGAGGTCATAGAAATCTCCAAACGGCTTCGTGCTGGGCTTCACGCGTGGAGGATGTTCACGCATCCTGGAAAAAAGAACAAAAACGTAAATATCCCCACAATTTCTCACTAAGAGTAGAGTCTCCTTTCCGGAGTAAGCTACTGGATTGATCAACGATGTTTTGGCGAGTTCAAAAGTCAAGTCTATAGTACTAAGTTTACATTGTACATGGGTAGAAAATATTTCTCAAGGGCTTGGAATACCTGCAGTACCCAAAGAATTTTTATTTCAGCGTTTAAAATGGGTCTACCTAAATATTTTACCCACATTATGTTAAACTTGAATCTGAGCGTTTTTAATAAGATCACTAGTCAAATAAAAGGTTTATAGAAAGGAATTTTCTTTAATAGATATTTCGTTAGCTCTAGGTAATTTTACAAGAAAATTTATGTAGTTTTTTTACACCGAAAACACTACATTATGTTCATTAATGCTTGTAAATCATTGAACGAATAATTTAATAGTAAAATTTTAGCAGTTTAGCACAAACTTTTTGCCCTTGATTCAAATATGAGACACGGGTGTGCACTTCAGTCGACAAGACAACTCACACCAACACAAACCTACTAAAGCACGAATGAAATAGATGTACTAAGATATCTGAGCCGTCACATTTCAAAATGAAGATCTTGAAAAATAACGTGGAGGAAGGGTTAAAATTGGATTTAGCCTGTTCTTCAATGTAACCACTTATATGTACAATACTTTCTGCGTTTGCGGGGTGGTAGGGTGTCTGTACCCGACTGGATCGCGGGGTGGTAGGGTGTCTGTACCCGACTGGATCGCGACCACCGTACACCAGGTGGAACACCCGCCATAGTGGCACGTTGGGCGTGCGCGTTCCGGGATCGCCGGTGTATATCCAGCAACCGGGGGGGGGGGGGGGGGGCTGCCCACGGGACGCTTCGCCGGCGCAGGGCGGCGAGAAATTCTTTCCGGTCGCCTTTTTTTGGTTGTCTGCTCCCGGCAGACAGTTACTTTGCTGAGCTACAATAAAAAAAAAAAAAAAACATCGATTTTTTTTACTCGCGACTTAACTAAATTAATAGCACTATCTTGATTAAACTGCTGCAATTTTATCATCATGATAATATAAGAGACTATGCAGGGTACAGATTATTGACTGTAACTTGGTACGAAATTTTCAAATGGGATTATTTTTTTAATGTAATAGTTTATTATTTGAGAGTAGTGTTACCTCTCTGAGTATTCGCGTTCGTTCTCCTCAATGTGCAGCATGGCTGAGGAGCTGACGGATCCTGCAACGTTCCGAGCCGACACGGAGTACAATCCTTCGTCTTTCAGGATCGCGTCGTGTATCACCAGAACCGTCGTGTCCGGTTCTATGAAGTGGATCTTAATGGACAAACGCATTAAACTTTATAATGTATAAAAAAAATCCCTAAGCGAGATTTGGGAGAGAATTTCTTGAAACATTTCGGTAGAGGAAATTAGACTCCACAATCCTTCATTGCACAATTATTTTCAAAAAGTTTCAAAAAGTTGAAAATGAACAATAATTCACGGTAGATATTTAGCACTATGTTTAGAGTATGTCATCCGTTTTTAGAGATCAGCTGAATCGTTTTTATATATTGTAAATCGAATATATCATTCAAACAAATGAACAATCTCTTGTGTATATAAATATCATATATGGAGTTAAAATTAAACAATCTATTTTACGCACTCCGAGTTTTACTTTCACGCTCTCTAAGTCAGTCTAGGCTCCTATAGATATTTTATCAAAAACATTCTAAGCAAGTTGGATTAATAACGAACAGGTAATATAGAATTCAATAAAATCTTAAAAGGCAACTCAATGGCACTTGTTTCAGAACTTGGAATATAAAAAACAGACATCATGGAGTTCTTGGCGGGATTTTCGAATGTCATCTAGTGGATTTTATATTTAATTCATAATCTTGTGTTATGTGGCTCTATATTTTGTAATATTGGTGGTGTTTTACGTAATATAGTTCGGTTATTGTGCACAAGTGAAGTGGGTGGGAAAAAATACCACGAAGCATGGATTTCGACTTGCCACAAAAACAACCCTGGAAAGTTCTAACAAGGGAGCCACCGTGTTGATAGAACATTGAAACTATCATAAAATAGTTATAATATAAATTCCTACTCGACAATAACAATAATAAACTACTAGAAGATTGGTTTCCAAAAATAAAAAAAATAATTATATTATGTTACATATGGTAAAGTTTGATGATGGATGTATTGAATGTTTGAAAGATACCTTTATCCTGGCGCTGGGAGCGAGAGGCTGCCAGTCCTTGTACCACTTGATATCAGGATAGGGTACTCCGGTGACCCTCGCCTCTATCCTCGCGGTGGAGCGCTGCATCACGACGCTCTCCTCGGGTCTACGTATGAATGTGGGGTACTCCGCGACCTCCAAGCGCACGCGCTGACGAGCTTGGCCGTGCTCGTTGGTGGCCACGGCTTCATACCAGCCAGCATCACGCTCCAGCATCCTTTAAGATATAATCAAATATCCAAATAACACTTGATAGATGGAGACATGGTTAGGCCAAGACGTTGTTAAGCGGAAATGTGGCTAGGGTTAGACGTGGTGGACCTAGACAGGCCTGGCGAAGGTCTGTGCTCACGGACTCTTCTAAAATTAGGCTTACTCGGAGTGAGATTAAACACGAAGCCATAGACGGATGGAGCTGGAAAAGCATAGTGACTGTCCTCTGCTCCGATAGTTTGGGGACATAGGATTTCAAGAGAGAGAAATAGTTGATAGGGGAAAAATAAGTTTATGGACAATGCAAAAATCAAGGAAGAAACTGTTCTTTTTTACGATATTACTTTACACGAAAAAGAATAAAAATTTACAACAATCACAAGAGACTGTAAACCAATGAGACAAACACCTGAAATGATTCTGGGAGTAGTAACCAACTTTAGCTGTAATGTTTTATATTTTAGTCTCTCGCTCGTTATTTCCTATATATGTGTATGTTTGTCCTTAATGTCGTTTTTTCGTTTCATCACCTTTCAAATCACAAGGCTAAAAAAGTTTTCACTTATTACTTCAATACTCACTTATTAATGAAGAGTGTGCCTTGGCCGTTCCTCGTGTAACTCCAGTCGTACCTCCCGCCGATCTCGATCGGTTCATCATTGAAGAAGTAAGTCATCTTCGGCTTCGGGTACCCGTACACGAACCAGAATAAGTTGACATTGTGGCCTTTGACTCCGTACTGGGAATCGTGTTCCTGGCGGAGGAATCTTGGAGCCTGCGCGTACCCGTCGTGTGGGGGTCGTTCGATGTCGAAATCTTTGGGGAAGTAGGGGGATGTTTCCGGTCGGAAGTCTATTCCCGGTTCGAGGTAGGGGATGAATTTCGGGGGGTCCGGCTCGAGTTTCGAGCGGTGGGTTACGGCGAAGGGCGAGGGGTCGCTGACCCCGTATTTGTTTTCAACGCGAATGCGGAACTTGTAGTCGCGGAAGGGCTCGAGGTTGCGGATGTCGCATACGCAGGAACGGAGTCCAGTGCGAGCGGTGAACCAATCACCGTCGGGCAACTCACACATTTCCAGCTATAAAAACATTTTATTATAGACTAGCTTCTGCCCCGCGACTTCCACCTCGTGGATTAGTTACTTTGGGTTAACGCTAACACGCAGCGGAAGCTCTCAAAAAGCAAAAAGACCTCGATTTTGAAATATTCTTGATTGGTGAACCACTCTTATTACTCTTAGCGTGATGACATATAAGCCTATAGCCTTCCTCGATAAATTAGCTATCTAACACTGAAAGAGTTTTTCAAGTCAGACCAATAGTTTATAATATTTTATTATTATTAACTGCTGGAAGACGAATATACTTAGCAGTACATTATCTTCTTAAGGATAGTAGATAAGTCAGGCTAGCAATAACAAATACCTTACTCCAATACATGTTTATTAAATAGGTCCTTATTTCAATAAAGATCTTTTCGGTATAATTTTGAGATTTTACGTTTTAAAGACAACATTTTAAGATTATTTTTAGACAAAATTTTAATTTTGCGGGCCATTTCTCAAAAATTGTTTATTCAATCAATTGTTCAGCAAAAAAATTTTGGCATCATGAGATATATTTATATTGAAACACAGTAAAGTTCAATTTATAGGATAAATATGATTCCTCACCTGATAGGTGACAGGGAACCTTGGCCCGTGCGGTATGGACGGTCTCCATGACAAAGTGAGGTGCCTGTCAGCCATACGGGAGATGATGGGTCTGTCTGCGAGTGGCATCGGTACGCCCGTCTTCTTCATCTTGTCGAAGTCTGAGTATTGGTCTGCGATTGGCCGCTTGCTGGTGTGTGGTTCTAACGCTATTATACAAAAACCATTCATAAGCATTCAATTTTTTAAATGTCGGTATAGATGATTACTTCTATATTCATCTAGTGTTTTAAGAATTTACTGAAGATGTGTTTTTTTTTCTGTAAAGGTCATGGAACACAAAACATTTAAAAAAAAGGACAAATTTGGACCTTTTTAAGAGAGTTATATCCAAAAAACTATCTTTTGAACGAGTGTTTAAAAAATGACAAAATTTACCAGGCGGGCTATTTTGAGGACTTTTAAAAGAAATCTTAAAAGTGAGGAAATAAAAAAAAATCAAACCGTTCGATTTGGCGTGGAACACCCCATATGTATGTATATAGTATCTATCTATATGTATATAGTGGTATATGTATACTAACTATCATAAGTAAGCTGCGCAGTGCAGGAGTCTTCCCCGTGAGGGTTGAAGATCCTGCAGCGGTAAGTGGCCACGTCAGAGGGATCCACTCCGCTGATGGAGAGACGAAGAAGTCCAGTCGACTCCTTGTCCATACGAATACGTTCGCAAGGGAACAGCTTCTCGTCGTTTCGGAACCTTTCGAAGAACACCGCAAAATCATAAATTGTAATACTTGACGATAGATCTATTTATCACTAAATATTATAAAACAAAGTCGTCTGCCACATTTGTCTGTTTGTCTGTCTGTTCGCGATAACCTCAAAAACTGCTTAACGGATTTTCATGCGGCTTTCATCAGTAGATAAAGTGATTCATGAGGAAGGTTTAAGTATACAATTTGTTAAGGTTTTTTTTTTATTATCAGGACGTGACCACGTCCGCCGGGCAAACTAGTCTATATATAAATAGGCAGTGCAGAAATGGTTAAGGTTCTTTTTTCTTGTTATGTAGCTATTGACGGGCTGGATGAATAAATAAAGCGAGTGTTATGAATAAAAATTGAAAAAGTTTTTTTCTCTATGGTCGAAGGTCGACCACAGGACGAGCACTCGCATTCATAAACAAGAATTTAAAGAAAATCCTTTTAATTTTTCTTTATAATCTAGGAGGAAAAATGTCTGTAAAACACATTTGATACAACATCAGAAGTTGCAAATAATCAGGTGAATATTAAAAACAAAAGTCGTGGTCGTCTAGTCATTTCGCCAGTGGAATATCAAACGAATGTCCGCAGATTCTAACCCGGTTCTACCAACAATTTTTTTGGAATTCGCGTACATTTACCAATTTAAATTGGTAACACTATCGGCTGACAGTGAAAGAAAACATCGTGAGGAAACCTGAACCTGAGGAATGTTCTTCTTAGTGCTACTAAGTAACACATAAAACTGTGGATGTCTCAGAGTTTAAAATCGCCAATACGTTGTGAACTGGTGTAGTGACTATGTCTATACCTGCCTTCGGGAAGAGACCACTGGCTCTGCAGTGGGTCCCTTACAGGCTGATGATGATATTTAAAACGTAAGAGAATGAGTTACCCGGCTTATAAAAATTAATAATTTGTTCACCATTCGACATCTGGTTCAGGTGTGCCCGTGGCACAGGCTGTGAACTTGGCAGTCATTCCGCGGAACACCTCGATGTCACCGATCTTCTTCAAGAACGACGGTGGTTCCACCTTCTGCTTCCTCGCGCTGCGGAGATTAAAAATTACTTAATTCTTGCTTTTTAATACTTTTTTTTTCATTGCTTCTCAATACTCAAAAACTGTCGAATTAAAAAAAGGATTGTGTGGTTTTATGAAACCACGGTAAAAGTGAAACTTTTTTTCACACTATAACTAATAATCTATACACTACACGGTCAGCTGCTGCGAACTATAGGCGCCGCCATATTGACCCTGGCTGCTCTGTCGAGCGCCTTTCATTTTATCCCTACTCCGCGGCCGACCATCACGCGACATGCAACACACAGACGAAAAAGTTTGAGACGATGTAATAAAAGTTTCACTTTAAAAACAACAAATGTCGTTTCATTTCTAAATGAGCAAAATCCAATTTTAGCCGTTCCTAATATTTTATGTTATTTTTCAAGATGTTCAAATTGTGTACTTGTAAAATATAACAAAAACTCAAAACTCATTCATATCAACATGACATATGAATCAACTCATTCATAACAAAAACTCAAAACCTTATGAACGGCATAATTTGGACTTCGTGCTCGGTATGTAAAAACTGGAAATCTTAAAAAAATTAAACATGTTACCTATATGAACGATTGAAATTGGATTTTGCTCATTTTTAAATGTAACGACACAACTACAGTTCTCTTTTGTCTGTGGTTTTTAGCAGTCTTGTTTATCTTTCATTAAGTACTGTCAATATAAAATATACACAAAACGGACGATAGTTTTACTACACATTAAAAAATCTTTCATTCTATAATCTAAAGCCAAGAAAGGAGTTTTTGGCGGGATCTTGGTCTGTCATGTAGTGGATTTTATTTTTTATTCATAATCTTGTGTTACTTGACTCTATATTGTGTAAAATTGGTGGTGTTTTATGTGATATAGTTTGTTTATTGTGCATAAGTGAAGTGAATGGAAAATAATGCCACGGACCATGAATTCTAGATGCCACAAAAATTCTCTAATTCTAACAAGATGGCCACCATCTTGTAGTTCATTGAAATTATATCAAGAAACTTGTAATATTGATACTCACTTACAATGGTAGAAAGTCACTAAAGCTGGTTCCAAAGTGGAAAGAAGAAGAACTTGAAATACTATTAACACCGACTATGGCGCATTCATTAAATTATATCAAGAAACTTGTAATATCGAACTCACTTACAATGGCGGAATGGTCTACTAGAAGCTGTTCCAAAATGAAAAAAAGAACTGAAACTATTAACTACTCGACAGTGGCAGTAATAATCTAAGATTGGTTGCCAAAAATAAAGTTAAAAAAAAAAGCCAAGAAATCACGCAGTAAATTCGCGACCTTAATTTGACATCACGGACAAAATATTATTGTCACATTTATGTCGATGCTTAAAAAATGTGTGCAATGTTACAAACCGCATGTTTATAATTTACGAACAACTTTTCGTTCGTTTAATAAAAAAGATTTTAACTCAAAATTTAGGTTTTCCGAGTTTTCATCAGAAAGTAAATCAACGTTGCGAAAACAATACGTCCAATCCAATAGCCACTTCAATACGATGGAAACTAAGACAATGGACAACTGTTGTTCTCTTATTGATTCAAACATGCGAAAAACTTAGTCCCCAAAGAAAGTTAATAAATTTGAGGTAAGGCGTTCATAAGTTACGTGAGATGTTTAAGGGGGGAGGGGGTTGAGTCAAATCTCATCTAATCTTAAGTTGGAGAGAGGGGGGGTCTCGGCTAATATCACGCAATTTTTTTCCTGATTGAAACAAAAAAAAAAGTACTGTTTTGGTCCATTTAATCCTGATTGTACATGCTTAATATTTATATTAAGCGTAATCGTAATACGATTAAGATCATTCACTAATTCGTTAGAAAGAAAATAATTTCATTTTCTTTTTACAATAACAATCCAACGCATTTACGTAAGAAATCCACATTTTGAAAAATCTCAAGTGAGATTGGGGTTTGGGGGAGGGGGTTGAATAAAATCTCACGACATCTCACTAGGGGGGGAGAGAGGGACAGAAAATTAAAAAAAAAACACCTCACGTAATTTATGGACGCCCCCTAATATGCCATAAAAGCCCGTGTTTCATTTCAATTTTATTTACTTTAATTTATTTACCTATTTGACAATGGCAATAGCAGTAACAATTTGGAGGATTGGTTGAGCAAAAATTCGATCAAAAAAACTTACATTTTATCAACGACTTCCAAGTTAGCTTCGCACTCCGCTTCACCCTCCCTGTTCTTCGCGAGGCATTTGTATGTGCCGGCGTCGCCTGGCACGAGGTCCCGCACGTACAGACAGACGGTGTCTCCATCGCGCTTCATACTGTACTTGTCGGAAGGACGCAGAGGCAGCCCGTTCTTGTACCAAGCTATCTCGGGAGCCGGGACACCGAACACGCGCGCGGGGAACTTTGCATCGAATGTGGGAAGCTGGAAATATTATTCAAGGTATCTTTAAGTGAAACGTCTTTGAGACGGTGTGAATCGGATTTTATGAAACGAAAAACAGTTAGCTATAAATATATATAGTAGGGTGCCCGTTATTTACGAAATTGTTTTTTTTAATAGAGTAAAAATCATTAATTAATAGCCTAATAGAAAAAAAATACCATTTCTTCTAATATATTTTGACCATACATATATACAACTTAAATATTTGACGCCCATATCAAACTTTGTCCATCCCAAGAGATCATTGTAGATGGAGAAGGAATAATCCAGTAGTCGAACTTTGACCACAAAAGAAAACTTTTCCAAATTTTTTATCGGTCTAAAGCTCGTCAATAGCTACAAAATAAAAAAAAAGAATAAAGATTATCGGCTGGGATACAGAGGAAGCAGATGTACTTAACCAATTCCCCACTACGAATTTATATATAGATTTGGTAAGTTAATCCATAAAACAAGCAAAAAGTGAAAAAACCCCGTGTTAAATAAATAGGGAAAGTGTAGTCATTTAGGCACGGTTAAACGGCATCGGTTTTATTTTTCTTAAATATTTTTAGTCTATAAACTAACGATTTGAACGATACCAGTAAAAAAAACCAACACCCTAGTATATGTGGGTTTTAGGCTGTGAGACAATGAAATAGTATATTTTAACGTACTCGAAATATATACAAAGAGAGAGAGAGAAAAACCTTGAAATCTAGAACACATTACTTTCTGTGGGATCGTAGTGACAATCGCGCACTTAAAAAAAATCTGTGTTGTGTATTATTAGCATTGTTAAAGTCGATGTGCTTTGGGACTTTATTATAAAACTTAACACTTTTATCTAAAAAACTATTACTGGTCCTAGTGAGCCTGGAATATGGATGGATGAAAGGATACTTTTGAATCGTGATCAAACAGACCTGTTGTAGATCCGTGAATTTCTGCGAGAATGTTGGCGGTTGGTACACTTTGCGAACGTTGATCTTGCCGTCGGAACTGTCTTCACCCAGCGGGTTCACCAGCTTTACTGAGTAAACACCAGCATCGGGTAGTTCCACTGGATTGATCTCAAGACCCACCTAAAACAAAGAACTCAATGACTCTTCTGTTTATAACATTATCATCATCAATCAGCTTGCAAGAGTCCCACTGCAGGGCCGTAAGCCTCTTCCCGAAGAAATGTATGGGTCACCACGTCAGCCGACGACGTACTGGCGATTTCAAACTGAGAAATCCACAAGTTCTATGTTTTCCCACATACAGTAGTATTACAAGAAGATTTCTCAATTTCAGATTTCCTTGCGATGTTTTATTTTATCGTCAGCGGATAGTGTTACCAATTTAAATTAGTAAATGTACGCGAATTCCGAAAAATTCGTTGGTTCATGTCGGTGTTCGTACCTGCGGACATCGGACTGATTTTCCACCGGCCAAACATCCAGACTACCACGGTTTTTTTGATATATTTATTAATGGCTCTCGACTTTTTTCCGGTTTTATTTTTGACAACCAATCTTCTAGATTAGTGTTGCCATTGTCATATTAATATTACAACAATATTACAAGTGTTTTGCGATAATTTCAATATTCTAACAAGATGGCCACCATCTTTCTTGTTAGAAGTTCTCCAGTATACTATTCTTATCTATGGTTAGAAGTTTCCAGGGAGTTTTTGTGACATTTCAGAATTCATTCTCCATGGTATTATTTTCCGTCTACATCACTTATGCACAATAATCGAACTATTTTAAGTAGAACCTATATTACAATATATAGAGTTAAACAACACAAGATTGTAAAAAAAACACAAAATGCACTACATGACAGACTAAAATTCCATAAAAACCTCCAAGGTTAATCGACTTCACAATAAAAATTATAGTAAGACTTTGTCTATTCCAGTCCGGTCTAATTTTAAAGCGCTCAGATAGATATTGTTTTATTGGTTTCCATGTCTTACCCTCTTTCCATCGCAAGTGAGCAGTATCTTCTCATTAGGCTTCAGAGGCTTTCCATCTTTAGTCCAAGTGACCTCAGGCACGGGATTGCCAACAAACGGTGCCGTTATGGATAGAGGCTGCCCTTCCTCGGCGGTGAGGTCTCGCAGACCATGTATGAACTGAGGACGTTCTTGTGGAGTTGAGTCGTCTTGTCGACCTGAATATGGAAGTTACCATTATATATTGTAACACAGAGTCCTCTGCCACATGACATCTGTCCATCTGTCTGTTCGCGATAATCTCAAAAATTGAAAAACAAATTTTCATCAGCTTTTTACCAGTAGGTAGATTGATTCACTGATTTATCAGGGTGGGACAATGTCCGCCGGGCCCGCTAGTTTAATGTATACCTCAATATTGAATGCATTAATATCTGGAATTACCCATTACGTAAAAAAATCGTTTTTGCATTTTATAGCCTACTAATTGAGACAAAATATAGGTATCCTGATATCGCATTACGCGCCAAGAAACATCTAATGATGCTAGGAGATGTGACCCGGTGCAAAGTTTGTAGCTTATTGGTAACCGAGTATTACCGAAAAGGGTCGAATTGTGAATGCCTATGTCAGCGTGATATGACGTCAGTGGCCTTCGTACACAATAATCGTGCTTAATATGGGATTTGTGTTTAGCTAACCTAACAGAGTTGAGAGTAATGTAAGATTTAAAAAAATAAAATATAAGAATGTTATTTATTAAACGGGAGTAAGTGTTTAGAACGGTTCTTTATACTCGAGGAATAAAATGCGTCCTAAAAGTTGTCACGCAACTACATAATATGAGATAACATTGTAAATATTTTCCTGAATAAGACCTACAATAGCTTCATGTTGACCACAATGAGTCAGGGCTACAAAAACAAAATACTGAAAAAAACCACTAATTTTTTTTTATGTTGACAACTTACTGGCAACTTGAAGTTCGGCGGTGCTGGTGGTATCTCCTTTGTCGTTGGTCGCGATGACGGAGTAGCGGCCGGCGTCGGGCTCTCCGGCGCGGTCGATCAGCAGCGCGTGGGTTCCATCCGGGTGGGACACAACACGGACCGAGGAACCGTCCGGTACTATCTCTTTGCCATTATGTGTCCTGAAAAGAGGTCAGTAACTATAGGCTAGGAGTTTTTGGCGGGATCTTGGTCTGTCATGTAGTGGATTTTATTTTTTATTCATAATCTTGTGTTACTTGACTCTATATTGTGTAAAATTAGTGGTGTTTTATGTGATATAGTTTGTTTATTGTGCATAAGTGAAGTGAATGGAAAATAATTCCACGGACCATGAATTCTGAGATGCCACAAAAATTCCATGGAAGGTTCTAACAAGATGGCCACCATCTTGTTACTTCATTGAAATTATATCAAGAAACTTGTAATATTGATACTCATTTGACAATGGCAGTAATAGTCTACTAGAAGACTGGTTGCCAAAAATGGAATAGAAGAAGAACCTTTAATACTATTAACTACTCGACAATGGCAGTAATAATCTAAAAGATTGGTTGCCAAAAATAAAGTTAAAAAAAAAACTATAGGCTAAACAAACTGAACTTGCGTTTTTGAATACAAGTTCCTTAAACATTTCATTTCGCTTATTACATATAAAAAAATGCGTATAATATTTACGCGCGCGCTAAGTGAAAACTTATTCGATTGTAATATTATATTTCGAAAGATGAATAGATATATTTAAAGTAGATTTATTTTAACCTATATATTGAATATGAAGTTAGAGCAAGAGGTACGATTTACTTAAATCGGATGGCTAAAGAAATCGTGGTAAAAACACCTGTAAGTTAAAAAGTGATAAATACTTATAGCTATGTACTGCAGTAGATGCAATGGAGATCCAATTTTCCTCTATTTAGCATGTTTACTACCGTAACAAACTTTAACAAACTGGGGTCCCATGTTTTAGACTTAGCGAAACCAGTAATAGTTTTTTAGGAAATAGTGTTAGGTTTTTACAATAAAGTCCCGAAACACGTTACCGATTTGCCGGATTGTAAGTTTAATCGCCATGAAAAGCGAGTTTTAGTGTCAAAAGGCTATTATAGAATGGATGAATATGTGAACAATAGTGATATCTGGAACTGACTCCTCTCTGTGCACCCACTAAAAACGATTGTATGATGTATTGGAAATATATATATATGTTAAAAAGAAGTACCAGATCGAGTTTCTTGCCGGTTCTTCTCGATGACTGGGTTGTTTTCCGAACCAGTGGTAGTTTTAACGTTCATAAGCGCCTTCTCAGGGCTTAAATTGAATAAAGTATTTTTGATTTGATAGACCATATTGCCATTTAACGTCAGGTGAGTATATGATTAAAAGACTAAAGGAAAAGATCACTTACAAGTAAGCATCACAATTAAGACGACTTACCATTTGATAGTTGGTGGAGGATGTCCAAGAACCTTGACCTCCAGTTTAACTGGGAAACCTTCAATGACCTTCGTCGGCTGGAGCTCAGCTATGAAAGCCGGTTTACGCTCCTTCTGCTGGACTTCTACTTTCGCTTTGGACCCGACCTGAGTACGAAGACTTAGTTAGTGATATTCGGATTAAAAGTTATTAATTTTTAGAACATCGTAAATTCGGATTCACCTCGCCAAGCTTATTGGTGACCGTTAGAGAGTAGACTCCAGCATCCTCGGGCTTGCAACTGTCGATGCTGAGACCGATTAGACCACCCGGCTGGTTGATAAAGTTCACAGCTTGCGATGGGCGAACGGGAAGACCTTAGTTTTGTAACACAAATATTCGAGATTATTTCAATTATTCACTTCTAAAATCGAGTTAAATATTCGAAAAATTTGAACTATTCCAAACAACAATTCAGTTAATGCTTTGAATACATTTTAAGGCATAAATAATTATTAAATTTATATTCATTACAGAATACTTCAAATTACTCTAAAAGAATAATTCAAACAGTTCGAATATTCAATTCGAAATTCGAATATTCAATTCGAAATTCGAATCAAATGTCAATATTCAATTCGTATACCATTCGCACACTTCTTATATTAATCTAACATCAATTTCGAAACTGGAATTACTTTAATTAGCTTAATTCGTACTTAATTTTCTCGTTATAAAGATATTCATATATAAAAATTGTTCAAAGTCTATTAGCCAATATATTCTAGCCAAATGCAATTAAGAATCATTTGTATCACTAAAATGAATACTTGGTTATTTGCTAAGTTTCGTAGAGTACTCGGAATGACATCCCTGCATGTGATTCGCTCGAAAACCTCGTACTTTTGCCTAAAATGAGTTTAGAAGCCGTGAAAGTCACACTAACACAAGCTGTGTGTAAATACGCTAATTCACACGCAAACGCATGCAAGCACACCGTAACCCCCTTTTAAAATTAAGGCTACAAGATAGTAAAAGATTCTGGCTGTCAAAAATGGCAATAAAATAGCGCTGTAAACAAAATTATACATATAATACATAAACCACATATAATTTTAATACATAACAGTAATAGTAAATTTACTTGTTAACACTTCAGCAATACAAGCTTAATAGGTAATAGTTTGTAAAAGTAATTAAAAGTTGTAGGTATTGTGTGTACTTCATACAGTAATAACATGACTCGTTATATTTCATAATGAGCTAACTCCAATTTTAGCTGTTCCTAATAGGCAATATTCCAACTTCGTTCTCGGCGTATAAAAACTGAATATCTTATAAAAAACTAGAACATGTTATATGAACGATAAAAAATGGATTTATTTCATTTTGAAATGTAACTACACATATAGCTAATACTATAAATTGAATCTGCGTAAATTTTAATACGTTTGAACTTATTACGCGATGAGTGTGAAAAATATTATAAACAAAAATTCAGGTTTTTATAATAAAAAAGGGAAATACTAAATTGCTTACCATCTTTAAACCATTTGACTTCTGGAGCGGGGAATGCCATCACCCTGGCTTCTAATTTCAACGGTTGTCCGACCACAGCCTTCGTATCTTCCAGTTCTTGGCTGAACGATGGTTTTCTTGGCGTCGCTGTAGTATTTTTTGGTTTAATTAATTTGAATACATATCCCTTATATACCGTTACTATTAACATCTTAGTTTAGTTATTTTATACATGTAGTGCCGTACTGCGAAAGTGGGTATGAAGTGTAATATAACTGCATAAATCTCAGTCAAAATAAATAAAAAAACATTTAATTTAGGCCCTGAGACGGCGCTCAAAATCGTCAAAACTATCAACAGTTCGGACAAATAGCACAATCATCGAGAAGAACCGGCAGCAAACTCGATCCGGTTAGTTGAAGAATATATAAAGTTACTAGCTGATCCGGCCACGCGTTAAACTGAAGCTAAAAAAGAAATTCAAAATTTAAATGTGGCATCTTTAAAAATCAAAATGAACTATCTATAACAGTCGGTCCTACAGTGTTCTGAGCAAACTAATTTAAAGCACCATCTGTTGGTGAATAATGAAACTTAAAATTAATAATAACAATCAACATTGACAGTCTTTTAATGTGTAATTTAAAAAATATGAATCGTCATTAATCTAAATATAAATTATCCTATTTGCCAAATTGGACTAAATTATACACACATGCGAACGTTTCACGAAAGTTTGGTTGAGTCGTTTCGGAGTTTATCGTGGACAAACACCATAACACTGGGTTTTTATATATTTAGATGTGAACTAACGGTTGACGGCGACGGCGCAGAGGGCGGAGCTCTCTCCGTTGGGGTTGGAGATGACGAGTTTGTAGGCGCCGCAGTCGGCCGGCGTCACGCGCTCTATGCACAGCCTCACGGTGCCGTCCGGTAGAGCAGCTTGCTTCACGTGAGCGTCCTCTTCCGGCAGCGGCACACCGTCCTTGTACCTGGGGAGTGGGGATAGTTGCAGCACCACGTGGGACTTACAGGATAACACTCTAAAACGACTGGTTCTTAACTCTATAAATACTGGACGGTGGTAGCTAGCTAGGCTGGTATTAAAAAATGCTTATTACCATTGTTCGTACATAAATAGGTTGAGAGGTAGTTTAAATTCTTTATTACAATACTAGCGGGCCCGGCAGACGTTGTCCCGCCCTGATTATGAAAAAATCCTTGACAAATTATATACTAAAACGTTCCTCGTCAATCATTCTATCCACCGGTGAAAACCGCATGAAAATCCGTTCGGTAGTTTTTAAGTTTATCGCGAACAGACAGACAGACGCGGTAGGGGACTTTGTTTTATACTATGTAATGATTATATGAGGCATAAATCGGAATTCAAAATGAGCTAAATCCAATTGTAGCAGTTTCAATATTTTATGTTATTATTCAAGATCTACTACAAACTTTGTACGTGCAAAATATCGAGATCATAAAAACAAAATAAAAATGGAGGGCAAAATATGAACTTCGTTCTTAGTGTATAATGAACTATTAAAATTGGATTTAGATAATTTTGAAATGTAACGACTCATATATATATCGAAATCGGATATGATCAGTCACTTGGCCGTAACCCGTTCAAGCAATGGGACACACTTTTCAGCACAGTGCGTACCGATATGGCACGAGAGAAGATTTTCGATTTGTGGTGTGCATTATCAAAAAAGCTGATACTTTCTTAAAATTGGTAACGGCGGCGGAGAAAGCTTATCAGGTAAGTGGGCCTTTATCCCGGTTATAAAAAAAAATGTGTGCGTGTACTAGTGTACACACGTAAGAAGTGAAACTTGTTTAAGGCCTTATTTTTCGCAAAATGATCTATATGCAACTTTCTAGAAATTGGTTAAAAAAAAAAAAAAACCCTTTCTTTCTTTATGGCAAACAATTTCATTAATATATTAAAAAATAAAGTTAAATTTGATAAAGTTTAAACAAAAGGATTTTATTATCATAGACATGAATACAAAAAAGATGGCGCGTAACGGAAAAATGTGACGGTAAATTTTTTCCAACGCCGATAAAGAAGTTTCACTTCAAAATACTTTCGATAAAATTTTTGTGAAAAAGATTTCAATTTAACACGTCTACATAGATCTCTTGTTGTTTTTTTGACTAGCTACCCACCCTCAAGTTGAAATCTATCGCCAAGCACCTATTGGTGTGCTTCGGCACATGCACTTGGGAGCCAGAAGTTTAAAAAAATGTATTTTGAGAAGAGTGTATACATATTTCGCTATTTGAGCATTAAAATCATAAGATATAATTGGTAATTACCATTTAGCTGTAGGGATGGGGCTGCCGTCGACTTTGGCTTTCAGTTCGAGGGGCTCGCCCTCGTCTACTTCCCTCTGTCTGTCGAGCTTATGCGCGAAGCCCGGCGCCGCCTGCACGAGGGACACAGCGGCTTCGCATTCCACTTCACCCGCCAGGTTCACAGCTCGCACCTTGTACTGGAGACACGCTTATTTTTTAGATCGCATTAAATAATTTATATCAGTGGTTTCCAAAGTGATCGCTATCGGTTTCCCAAAGGATCAGATAAACGACAACCGAATAATCGAGCCCTATTAATTTAACACAATTCTTATATGAAACTTTCAAGATTCTAAAAATCGACCTTATTAAGTAACATAAGTTATAAATAAAAGTTTCGACTTATCGACGGTAAGCGAGAGAACGAATTATTAAATTTTTTTATTAGTACCACTGAAGCTCGTCAATGGCTAATAAGAAAAATGGATACAAAAAATGGTTTAACAAACAGAAGTAAAGAAGGTAATTAACTGTTTTATCTTCGCCTATTTGTAGTATATAGACAGAAATATATCGCTTGTAAATGTTAAGCGCAATATAAGATCAATACCAAATATCAATATAATATGTACACAACCACTATACTAAGCGTCGGGCGGAAGCGCAATAACTTTTTCCCCTACCAAAAATCGCTTTAGAATCGGCTATACTAGTTTACACTTTACAAAACTTACCTTTCCAGCATCAGAAGCGTTGAAATGCTTAATCTCCAGTTCGCTGTCAACTTGTCCTCCGACTTTTGTAGTGATGGTTCGGCGTTCATCATTGGTGATCTCCTTCCCGTTGAGGTACCAGTGGACCTCTGGTTTGGGCTCTCCATCACAGCGAACCTTCAGAGCGCAGTCGTCGTAGTCCTTTACCGTCTGCTTCTGCAGCGGCTTCGTGAACACCGGTCCACCGGCTTTTAGGAACATTATATTTGTTACTGCTTCGTTTGCTTTGATTATTAACAACACATTTTGTATACAGAAGAAAATACAGAAAATAACTGGAATCAAAAGTATGCTTCATGTACATCTGTTTAGCCTTCTGTAGTCTTTATGAGAATTGTAGTTTCTTCAAACTTTGCATTAACTAAGTTAATTAACTAAGTTAAGTTTGCATTAACATTTACTAAGTTAAGTTTGCATTAACATTAACTAAGTTAAGTTTGCATTAACATTAACTAAGTTAAGTTTGCATTAACATTAACTAAGTTAAGTTTGCATTAACATTAACTAAGTTAAGTTTGCATTAACATTAACTAAGTTAAGTTTGCATTAACATTAACTAAGTTAAGTTTGCATTAACATTAACTAAGTTAATATTATCATTACATAGTATAAAACAAAGTCCCCTACCGCGTCTGTCTGTCTGTCTGTTCCCGATAAACTCAAAAACTACCGAACGGATTTTCATACGGTTTTCACCAGTGAATAGGGTGATTCATGAGGAACGTTTTAGTATATAATTTGTCAAGGATTGTTTCATAATCAGGGCGGGACAACGTCTGCCGGGTCCGCTAGTTGATGAATATAAATAAAAAATAAATAAGGAAATATTGCATGTACACACTTATACCCAACTAAACAAATGGAAAATATAAAAAAGATTTAAAAAACGTTGCCTGTATCAGTGTGTATACGTAATGTTTTTTTTTTATCTATCTTTACCAATGTATTAATTTGATGCATAGTTAATGAAGTTTTAAGAATGCTTTTAGAGTCTATTCTACACGAAATGCCGTAGTATAAAAGTTTTAAGAATACTTATAAACTATATACTATAAGTCCCGCAGTGATCGAAATCTATCCAACAGCTATTGTGTGAAGCTCGCTCAATAAATATACCTCTGTCAATCACATATTATAAGATAAAGTCTTGTGCCGCGTCTATCTGTCTGTTCGCGGTAAATTCAAAAACTACTGAACCGCCATCTATGAGATATCTATAACAGTCGGCTCTAAAGTTTTCCGTCTACGAAACTAATTTAAAGCGCCATTGTTCCAGACTCATGGTATTAACATTAAAAACAACATCCAACATTTACAATCATTTCATTTCTAAATTAAAAATATTGAGACCGTTAATCGAAATATAGATTATCTTATCTCTCAAGTGCCAACTTTAATGAAGATCGGTTGAGTAGCTTCGGAGTTCATCGTGGCACAAACATCATGGCAATAGATTCTTCTATATTAACAACGAAAGATTTGCTTACTATGAATGGTGAGTCTCGCCTGCTGGGCAGTCTCTCCAACTTCATTCTTTGCTGTCAGAGTATAAACCCCAGCGTCATCTACGCCGACCTTCTTCACGACAAGTTTATACTTCTCGGCTGCTTTATCTTCTACTATTTCGAAGTGGGATGTCGGTTTGATCACGTAACCGTCCTTGCTCCTGTAAAAATCGATAATTATTCACTTATCTACGTCCGAGTTTTCGTTGAATGAAGCCATGCTGTCATGGTTTCAAATGGGCACTTGACAATCTATCGCCAAGAACTTGACAATACGACTTTTAAGTCCCTCTTCATTTTGTTTGCGATAAATTCACGGTACTATACCTGACCTGTAAATATTCGTGCAAGAGCCTAGATCGACTTGTGATAGTGATAGTAAAACTTGAGAGTGCGTAAAATAGAATGTTCAATTTTAACTCCATATATGTTGATGGACATATTTGATTTACAATAAAAACATTTCTGCTAGTCTGCCAAAAAGAACATTACATACTCAAGTCATCAAGAGCTATAATCGCTTTCAGTTGTGGCTTTATTGCCGGCCTGCAAAATTTTCAACACCTGGACATGACATTGGCTTGTCTCAAAACGACGCTAGTTTAAAGTTTCTCTGAGGCAGATTTATCACCTTATTCATCATATATATATATATATATACCAATATATAAATCTGATCTGATATATATTAATCTGATTTGAAGTTTGAAAGTTGCTTTAAACCATTCATCCATCAGGTAACGCTTTAAAAAGTATGTTTTGTTTTTTACAATGTGTCGAAGCAAACAAGTTTGTGAATGTTATTTGTTTTCAAAAAACACGTTTAAAAATATTAAAAGTAGCAACATATACATTGTCAAGGATAATTTTCAAACTGAGAATAAAATTGTCCAGTTTTTCCATAATTTTTTAATGATTAAGTTTAGTGAATTGCTTACCATTGGATCTCAGCGATGGGATTTGCACGAACGTTAGCGACAAACGTCGTCTCTTCATAAGGCACCGCCGTCACGTCCTTCAGACCTTCAATCTCTGGTCTCAAGAGTATATCCAGACGAGCAGAACTCTCTCCGATACCGTACTTGTTCTTAGCTTGGATGGTGTACTCTCCAGTATCAGTGTGACGTCCTAGTAAAATTGATGTTAGTTCCATTATATCTTGTGAAACTACAAAAGCAACTATACTTTATGTATTTCATTAAACTATATATATCCACGCAGGAAGGGATATAGTTTTCAGGTATAAAGACACGTTATAAATTCTCAATAAAACATGGCTGTGTCCACTCGTCTTAGATGCTCCATTTACAAAATCAAGAAACGGACAGGTTAAATATTATATAATATTATAATAAAAGTATTTATTATTTTAGCATATCTATCTTTCTATCATTGTAATGCATATATATATATATATATATATATATATATATATATATATATAGAGAAAGGATGAAGCGTAACTTCTCTGTATATTTGTAAATATATCTTGCTTCTACTTGCATACATACGTGAATTGTGTATTGCCCGTTCATCAGCTAAAAGTCAGTTTATTTAGTATATATTTAGTATTAAAATAATGTCTTACCGGTTGGAATATTGAGCGTGAAGGTGCATTCCTTTAAGCCGTGTTCTATCTCTTTAGTATCTGCGGAGGTGATGATAGTCGCGTCAGGAGTGAGTTCACGTCCGTTCAGTAGCCAGGAGACGTGGGGTTGCGGGTCCGCCGTGCACACCGCCTTGAGAGTTACCGGCTCGCGCTGCATTACGCGCTGCGCTTCAAGTGGCTGCGTGAACTTCGGCTTACGGAGCTCGCTTTCCGCTACATTTACATACAATTGTCAGTATAAGTGGGGCGTCCATTAATAGCTCGCTTTCCACTAAATTAACATTCATCAAAATCAAAAATACTTTATTCAATTTAGGTCGTTAGATAAGACCGTGCACCTCATATCCAGATTTCTTATCCCTTATGTCATCAAAAATAAATAAATCAAAGACCCCTAGCACCCCTTTAGTGCTTGCGTAATACTTAAATGGAATCCCCAATGATTGTTAGTGGATGCACAAAGAGGAGTTGACACCAAAACCCGCTTGACATGGCGCTTAAACTTACATTCCGGCAAATCGGTAATATCCTTTAGTACTTTGTTGTAAAACCTAACTAACCATTACCTAAAAAACTCTTACTGGTTTTACTGAGTCTGAAATATGGGACGACCAATTTTTCACAGTTTCTAGTATTTTAATCATGCCGGCCTTTTATGAAGTCCAGCTTTGCAAAGTTTTTGCGGACATACATTAAATAACAAGAATGTATTGGGAAGGGGGAGTTTAGATACCGAATTCCTGAAACTTAGTTTTTGATGATTCTTAAGGTCCTATATTGTATATCGCATTACATTCTCAGTATAATGTGAATCGAGCTTTCTATTGAACGACAAAAATTGAATCTTACAATAAACCTTGGAAAATATTGCGAAGAAGCCGTAACAAATTTTACAGCGTTAGGGTGCCGTGCCGTGACAAAATATCAAACTTGAAAGTGGACCTGATTGAAAAAGTTTGGGAACCCCTGAACCAAGGTATTTTTTATCGTTTGTCTGATTGACTGCAGATTTTCCTGTAACATTACCCACATTCTCCCCTAGGAGAGAGGCGTGTCCATGTAGGATTTCCCCACGTAAAAAAAAAGGTTTTCCAGTAATAAATTTGCTATTAAGCCAATGAATGCATTCAAATTCTTGTAGTGTCATTTGAAGATCAATCGCCTTTCTGGACTTAATTAAGGAGCTAAAAATGTTAGCAGGTTCTTAACGGTAAGGTAACTTACGAGAAACTGTCAGCTCAGCTTTCAAGACATCCTTGCCGAGATCGTTGCTGATCTCACACTGCCATTGGCCTGCATCCTTCATGTCGACCTTATCTATCTCCAACTTATAGACGTCACCATCGTTAGTGAGGTGAACTCTTGAGCTTGGCTTCACCTCTTTGCCGTCGTGAAGCCAGCGGACAGTCGGCTTTGGTGCACCGGCTACTTGTACTGAGTACACTAGGGGAAGGGATTCGTACACGTGGCCATCCTTCAAGCTGCTCTCTTTGAGTGAGGGGGGTGCTGGGCGGGAAAAAATACATTGTTAGACGTTGTTAAGTAGATCTTTATGAAGATATGCTCCAAAATCTTCTTGTGAAATTTATTACCACCATCGTCAGTAACTACTTACTGTTATACCAGATGGTGCATTATCAAGAAAATGAAAACTTTTCAGGATTAAAAGAAAACTACGATTTTACTTCGTCTAGATATTTATAAAAACCTTGTTGCATGTCTTAATCGAGATTACTTTGAAGATAACAAATATTGCTTTAGATTTCACAATTGATGCAATAAACTAAAGCTGAAAGTATCCAAATCTTATACAAGACAAACATAAAATGTACAAATATATACAAATTCAAAAAAGGGAAAGACTGCCAACCAAATCAAGACCAAAGCTCCTATAAATTAAAAAAAAATATACAAATCGAAATACCAACTATAGATAACGCAGTATATACAGCTGTTAATACTGAAGGTTTAATCAAAATAAAGAGATATAATGTCATCGCTCTAGTACTACAACTTGCTTCAAACAAAATTATGCAGGAGAACTGGTAAGCCCTTTGATAAATGCATATCTAAAAATGTATTTGATCAAGTTGTAATATCTAAAATATCTTTGGGTAACAATACTTACATTTCTATATATGATGCTTGCATAAGTCTTCAGTAAAGTATGTGTCAAAATCCATTTGAATACGTACCTTTATGCCGATGAAAATATTGATATTAACAATCTATAAAGCGCCGTCATGCAAGCACTGCAATATATATTATAAACACTTGTTTACCTTGATGATATGATGCATTTCTGGAACGATTTAGTGTCTCATCCGGAACGTGCTCCATAGATTAGTATGCCAGAAGGGAATGTTATTACGCATGCGCGCTAAAACAAACATACCAGAGCCATTAATAATTGAGATTGAGAACATGGAATAACATTAACAAGGTATCCTTTAGTAATAATGATCTGCCATTGTATTGTCGGAAAAAAGGCCAATAATTGGAGAGGTAAAAAGCTTTTATGGATGGATATATAACGTAAATTAGAATTTCTAGGAAATTTCGAGTAAACAAAAACGACAGATCATTAATAGATTAGCAAATTCCGAATTGGAAATGAAGCATTCAAATATAGATGTTATTTTTCTTGACAGACACTGCGTAGCGTTACATCATCAAGTGCTAGCCTCCTTGATATTACGATCCCTTTTTCAAATATTTTATTTTTTTACATTAATTACCTTTTTCGTCTTCCTGATTAAGTATATCGTCTAGTATGCTCCTTTGTTTCTGGCTTCGTCTTAACAGGGCTTCAACTTCATTGTCCGCCTCTTCCTCCAAACTGAACAGTTTAGTTTCGTTGTTCTTCCTCTTTTCAAAACTCGTTTCACTAATATTTTTCGTTATATTATCGTTATTTCTTTCGGGTGTGAGTACAAATTCCTCTATAATTCTATTTTTAACATCGTCCACTTTACTGTTGATACTTTTATATTCATTTTCGTTAAACTCCTTCGAGATATGAATAAGTTTCTCTGTGATATCGTTTTCGTATACTTTCTCAGATTTCTCTTTAAGTATTATCGTTTCTTCATCTCCCTCACCGGATAAATAATCTTCTTTAAATGAAGATTCACGCACGTATGAGTCCTTACTGAATACTTTTCTTGTTTCATCAATTTCAAAGATAGATTTTGATAGATCCTCGATGGAGATTTCTCTCGAAAGAGGTTCGTTGTGCCAACTCATCTCGTCTTCAGAAAGTGATGCAATGGACACTGTTCTATTCGATATATGTTTTCCTCCTCTTACACTTTCAGCGTCTGAATCTGTTTGCGGTTCTTCAATAATTCCGTAAGTACCTCTTCTTATATAATCAGGTACAGTATAATGACCGAGTTCGGATAAGATATAGCTATGGCTAGCAATTTCTTCAACTTCTAATGATGTTGTATGTGGTTTGTTAGGTTTAATAATCTTTTTAACATCATCATCGTCATCGTCATCATAATAAAGAGCGGTGGATGTCATTTTGTGTAAAGTGCGCGTTTCGGCCGGACCTACCAGTTAAAATAGCATTACATTGATTTTTACTATTATTTCAAGGTTTAAAAAGTGTAGGCTTACATGCAGTGTCAATAAGTACGACGAAATTCCAGGTGTATGAAGTTAATAGTGTGAATAGTATATTAGAAAATGGCCTAATGAGTTAAGTTTGGAAAGATAAGGTAGGAAGCTTTATACTGACCTGTTATAATAGCACCATGGGACCGACTACTGCTTACTTTAGACATAATAATAGACCCATCGTCGCCTGTCTTGAATGTTGTTACTGTTTCGAAAACTCGCCCTAAACATAACAAATCACACTTTTGCAGTTAAAACACGGGTTAAGAGCATGCAACATTTGTGTATGAAAACGTGATATTTTCGCATAATAAGCTGCTTAATTGAAGTGAAGCTTGAAGCATATTTGTACCTTCGATTGCAGCACTTAATGGTTCTTCCGTAACCGATTCTTTTTTCACTGATTTCCGGCTGCTTCTTTTTAAATCTTTGTCAATTGGAATTTCTTCAATGGTTTCAGGTTTAGTGCTTCCTTTTTCACCTAGTTTATTTTCTGTTATGATTTCTTCAATTATGGGTTTCTTGTTTGTTTCATTATGGTTTTCATCCCAGATAGATTTTTCTTCAGCATTTTCAGGTATGGTTACAGACTTTTTCCCTTTGCCACTCTTCGGTGCTTCTATCTTTTCGGCTACCACTTTTTTGGTTTTTTTGTCGTCACCATTGTCATCCCAAAATGATTTTTCTTCGATTTCAATAGGCTCAGTAACAATTTTTTTACCAGCGTCAGGTTTAGGAGACTCAACTTCTTCCACTATCGGTTTTTTAGACTCTTTGTTTTCATCAATATCATCCCAAAAGGATTTTTCCTCCAATAATTCAGGCTTACTAGCAGATTTTTTACCTACTTCAGATGTAGGAGGTTCAAGGTCTTTAACTAACGGTTTTTTTAATATTTTATTGTCCTCAGTATCATCCCAAAATGATTTTTCTTCTACTAGTTCAGGCTCAGTAACAGATTTTTTACCTATTTCAGAATTAGGTGATTTAACATCTTCTATAACGGGCTTCTTAGATTTCTCGTTATCATCATTATCATCCCAGAATGATTTTTCTTCAACTACTTCAGGTTCAGTAAAGATTTTCTTTCCCTTTTTAAGTTGTGTGGTATCAATTTCTTCAGCAACAGGCTTTTCGACTTTACTTTTTTCATCCCTAATGGATTTTTCTTCTATTATTTCAGGTTCAGACAGAGATTTTTTACCTTTTTTGATTTCATTTTGGTTAATTCCTTCAATTTTAGGTTTCTTAGATTTTTCATCTTCATTGACGTCGTCCCAGAAAGATTTCTCTTCTACCAACTCTTGTTCCGTTAATGACTTATTAGCCGTTTGAGATTTAGGTTTTTCAAGATCGTCTGAAATTACCTTTTTAGGCTTGTCATCTTCCTGGTCATCCCAAAATGATTTTTCTTCGATTGTTTCAGATTTTGTTTTGTCTTTTTTAACTTTAACTTTTTCGATTTCCTCTACTTCTTTTTTCAGGACGTGTTTTGCTTTATCGTCAATTTCATTTTCAATCTCTTCCTTCGTAATTCTCGTATGCACTTCTCTAGCTATTAAAGAACAACAACAAAATGGTAACGATAAAATATGGTTAATTAATACGGAATCAAATATTATATACGTCACAAAGGTTGGTGCAGGAATATGCATCTAATGTTCGTAAGTATACAAATACAGCATTCAGTCGAGTGAATGCTTCAAGAACTAAATCTACCAATTTGTAATTGTTGGTATCAGTAGACACCACAAAAAGACCATATTGTGTTTAGTAATCTAATTCAAATTCTATGTTAATTCAAACTACTTATTTACCCACCAATATCTTCGGAGAGAGATTTCAGAATTCTGATATATTCAAACTGCCGATTTTCTTACCAATTTTATATTTGTTGTGTATGTTGTTGTATGTGTGTGTATGTGTCAATTACTGTCACTGACTGAGAAATAATTGAAGACTCGAAAATTTCATTATAAAAGAAAATCGTAGACTGTATAATTGTATTGGTGAGTATTGGTGATAGCTGCTGAATAATTGTACAATACTCACTGTGAATTGTGACCGTGCTCTTGGAAGAAACACTGCCGATTTCGTTCTCGGCTATAACTTCGTATTCACCACCGTCTTCTTCTTTCACCAACGTCACTGTTAAGTGGTAGTTTTCTAATCTGTTGGAAGGTGTGTTTTATTTTATTAATATTACTTTTTATTATTCTTCTTTTAAAGTGAATTTTTTCGTCCATCTATCGCATGTCGCATTACAGCAGGCGCGGGGTCAGGGAGTAGGAGTATAGTGAAAAGCGCTCGACAGCAGCCAACGACAATATCTACCTTCCGAATGATTGTATTTTTTATATATTCTACACTCTAATAAGCAGATTAAAATTTCAAATTTATACTTGGATATTCTGTTTACTATTGTTTTCCCATTATTATTCCCATTGTCTAATTAGTAAGTTAAGATTAATAAAACGATTTTTATGTGATAAATCGAATAATTTTCCTAAGATTACACTCAAACGATCCGAATAAAAAACTCACTGGCATCCTGGTTTCATAAAACCACACAATGTTTTTTTTTTTCATCTACTTATAGTAAACACCTCGGTATCTGTTATATGTATCCATCTAAATCAATTTTAAATAACTGTTCTATGATACAATTCAGTAGTAACTAATCAAGTAATAAATTAATTCCAGTAAATGAACTTATGCGAATGGTTACTAAATAAAATTAGCAAAGTCTAGGAGAAATAAATCTTATATTTTATTCATAGTTTGTACAATAATTATTTTTAGAGAATTTAAATTGCAATCTATTAAAAAAATTTCATGTAGGAATTTTGAAATTTGCACTAACAAGGACTAGTAAAAGATATGACAAAAGTCAAGACAAGTTACCAAATTATTGCGGAAAGTAGAAAAAATATCAAAAAATAATATAGGTCATTTCATTATATACAAATATTTCGTTCCTAGAATTAAACTCACCTCTTGGTATCTCTCTCGATCTTTATTCTAGCATCGGTGCTAACTTCTTTACCATCCTTGAACCACTTGACTCTGGGTTCCGGGCAACCTTCTACTTCTACGTCAAGCTTAAGGGTCTGCCCGGCATCCACAGTCATATCTACAAGGCTCTTTGTGAAGCGAGGTTTTCCTGTTAGCACAGAGTTTCTTGTATTTATAAATATACCTTTTACTGTAAATTATGCCGTACCGTACCGCAAGGTTCAATATCCTATCTCATGGCCACAACAGCATGTAGTGGTAATAAGGAATATAGTGATTGCTGTTGTGATGATAAATCAGTGACAGTGACTCATTTGTTTGGTCAAGTTGTGGGGTCAACGAATGTATATCCCTAGTCGAGATACTAGAAACTCGGCAAGAGAACGGTGATAAGTGACTAATGTAGATGTTTTGGTGATAACTTTAGTTTTTGGATTACACTGTGCATTCCATTATGTATTTACTTTCACGTGCTCCTATACAAAAAAGAAAGTAGCTTCCAAGTTAAAAGAAAAATGTATCAAATCTCGGGTTTCTACTACTTATAGTTAACTTTGTTTGTTACGATACTGTTACGATCCGTATAAAAAAGGCCGCGGTTGTTTTCAATGGTCATCCAAGTATTTGGAAGGTTTATTATACGTTATTTTATTTTTTATTAATTTAAAAATGTCATCTAATTGGAAGCAATCAACAAACAAAAAATGAATGTAATACAATATGTAACTAAAACGAAGCACTAAAAAGATTAATATATACGACAACCTGTGTCAAGAAAATGTTGGTTCTTGGTTTTTAAGTGAGTTTATACTAAATAAAAAATCATAGATAAAGCACCGATAGCTCAGTTTTAGTTTGAATAGAAATAAAAACTGTAGAAATCAACGAGAGTACTGCGACTGAGCGCATAGTGCAATCTATAAAATTTATTCAAGTCTAAAGTTATACAAGTATAAATATAGTGTAGACCTGTGGACATAATACGGTGGTTGTATACTGTACTCGTATGTCAAAATCCGTTTGATGTGAAACAGCTATAACTGCTAGTCAGACATACCGTTAGCGTGGCGACGTTTCGCCACGGCATGTGTCACCACGCTGCATAAATTTGAATTTTTATGTTTAATAAAGGTAAGTGTTTATTGAATAAAAAGTCATATTTTTTTAAAAAAAAAATCTTAATATTTTATATTTGATTATGCCATATATATTACCTGTCCTAAACTATCCTTTTATGCATGTTATTACCTGTAGAAAATGATTTCGATGTTTCACATTTGCCAAGCGTCCCGCGAGGGCGAACGATTTTATTTTTTACCACCAATACTTATATGAAATGTTTCGTTTTTTCCGAATGCAACAATATTAGCATTGCGATTCGACCATAATGTTATTATTCCATACGTCAACTATTTATATAATGGGAAATAGTGTATACTCACGGTTTACAGTGAAAGTGGCCTGGCAGCTGTCGGCTCCCAAGTCGTTGGAGACCTTGCAGTGGTACTCTCCGGAGTATTCAGCAGAAACTTCATTCAGAATCAGCTTATGTGTATTGCCGGAGTCTACGCGAGTGAACATCGACTTCTTCTCGGTTATCTCCACGTCTCCAAGATACCTAGATAGTTGCATAAGTGGAAATTATCACCAAACACATCCAAATTTTTTAACAGTTTATTGTTAGAACTAGCAAAACGATTAAATTATATAATTACTAGCGAGTCTGGCGAACGTAGTCTCAGCCTGATTATAAAAAAAAACTTTGACGAATTGTATACCTAAATATTCCTCATGAATCACTTTATATACTGGTGAAAGCTGCATGAAAATCCGTTCAGTGGTTCTTGAGTTTATCGCGAACAGACAAACAGACATGAGGTGGCAGAGGACTTTGTTTTATAATATATAATGATACATGTGAATAAAAATATTGTCCAACAACTGGTAAGCCCATATAGCAAATGTGCCGCAGTATAGCAGTACTGTAGCGCTCATTTTTAACGGGAGCCCATATGGTATGCGGGAATGATATGTAACAAATAATCTCCTCTAAAGCCTTATAATGATTTAATTGAGTTAAAAACCTATTGCTCAATATGTTGTATAATAAATTCTTACATATTCCGGCCCACGCATTATTTTTTTAACGCCTTTTCTTAAATCAAAAATTCAACCAAATCGTTTTTATCTCCTTTTCATTGAAATTAACATTGGGCGTTTAGATAATCCGGAGTTTTAAATGAAAGAACATTTTTAGATAATCTTTTATTTAATAACATGGCATTAATCACAATATTAGGTGAAATTACAGTTGGAGTGAAACTTTAAAAGCAAAATCTATACTGGGCTTCTAGTAGATTATTTCTTTTTCAAACTTGGGCCTGAATGTTACATGTTACTTTATATAATACTGGGTCTAGCGTGGATAAAGACTGTTTTTTAGGTCGTGCTCAGATAGCTAGAATTTACTGTAAAACTGACGCTTCGAAGGTCAACGCGCGTGGTTCGGTTATTTTTGTTGCTGAAAACGAGATTTCTAGATGTGTTTTTGAATATCATATGACTTACCATTTGACTGTTGGTTCAGGGAAGGCTTCGACGGAGACAGTGAATTCAACGTTGACATCACCCTCTCTGGCTGTAGTGTCGCGCAACTTCTGCGTGAAGAGTGGCGCCGCACGCACGTTCAGTACACACGAATCCGAAGCACTCCCGTGCACGTTACGCACCTATAACGTGTTGATTGCAAATGTATCACCTTTTTACTAAACATAGATTATATAAATCGGACTTCTTATATAGAAGTTAAAATAATTTCAAATCCTTTAAGTTTTCTACGGTTTTATAATACGCCTTCAAATGCAACACCTAGATATATAGAAATCCAGTGTCCCTGAAGTTTGTCCACGATAAACTCCGAAACTTTCCAACCGATCTTCAAGAAATGTTGGCATTTATGTATAATTTGGTTCAACTTGAAAGTTAAGATTATTATATTTTTTTCAATTATCAATTTAATGACTTTCGATGTTGATTATTATTATTAATGGTAAGTTTCATGAGTCTCGAACAGATGGCGCTTTAAATTAGTTTGTAGATATAAAACTGTAGTTTATTTTATGGTACATGTATTCTGTTAATCTATTTACACGTAACCTCGCTTTTTCTGTATCAAGTATTTAAACAGACTCAGTACCCCATAATGCTAAATACTTTATCATAATTTTAATTCATTTAATGCCATTTCATAAAATGCCACTGCATAAAAGAATTACATTAAAATAATGTATTGTATCATCATTTTTAAACATACAAACACAGACAAAATCGCGGGCAGCTGTTACGATTATGTAACATTTATTTATTGAAATGAAACTTCTTATGGCACGGTAGGGAAAACTTTCGTCCGAGCCAAGCCTGAAGAGATGGGTCGGGGGATCCATCTCCTCATTGCACAGGTGAGGCTGACGAGGGGAGACGACTGGTCGTGTACCCAGTAGTCTCTCTATAGTAGAACGAAGCCTGGCGTTCCCTCGCCAGGCTGCTGCAGGGGCAGTTTCTCAGGAAGACAGCAGGTTCGATCCCTGGCCGCCCCTACCATACGGCGGACGGTATACCGTGGGGATTTAGTCCGTGCGAGTCAGACATAACCCACTCTCTCCCCCGAGAGGGTGGCGTATCCATAAAGGATTTCCCCACGTAAATAAAAAAAAAAAGGGAAAACTTTCGTCACGCGTTAAACGTACAGTAGGTTGGTATTTGTGTACATGTAAGTATGTATAAGTGTATGTCTGTGTCTAGTAGTATACCAAAATGAGAAAATGTATAATTAAGTATTTATATTACGGAACTTTGTATAGTATATAGTTTATGAGCATTTCCATGTATATATAATTTAATACAGGTGAGCCAAAGGAGTTTCACTATCTCCGCGTGTACACGCTGATACACGCAATGTTTTTTTTATTTATCCTTTGTTTTTATCATCACGTGATATCTATAATAGCTCATGTTTTTGTAAGAATACAGAAAAAAAATACATAAAGAACGCTAAAATGAACTTAGGAAAGTCTAAGGTAGTGAAATAATTACCTCGCAAGAATACTCCCCAGCATCCGCCCTCGCTGCTGACGTGATGACCAGAGAGTGCGCGGAGCCTGATGATGAAATCTTGACCGTGGAAGATTCAGTCAGTTCCGTTTTGTTCTTAAACCTAATTATGAGATAATTAATCGTTAAATTTCAATGCAGTCACGTGAAAAACTACTGGAAAGGGACTATTGGAGTATTACGTAAGCACTAAAAGTGGGGCACGGGTAAGATCTTCAAATTTAGTACATATGAAATATGAAGGCAAAATTGGAACTTAGTTCTCGGTGTATAATAACTAGAAATTTTAAAAAAGATTAAAAATGTTACATTAACGATTAAAATTAGATTTAGCTCATTTTCAAATGTAACTAATCAATTGTAGATGCCAAATAACTGACCATTTAACAGTTGGCGCTGGTTCCGATTCCGTTTCGATATTGAAGGTGACCGTTTCCTTCTCACTGCAAACTTTGGTTTCTCCAATCTTCTTGGTGACTCTGGGCGGTGACGTCACGTGCCACTGCCAGAAGTCCGAGCACTGATTCACCTCATTCCTGGATATTTATACGAGACAATGTATATTTTATTAAATTGAAACGTTTTTTCCATCGGCTGAAATGTTATCGTCCATCTATCGGATATCAATTTGTATAAAATATCCTTGTAACTTAAGAGTTTCTACAGTCGTATTTCATAAACGTAATTTACAAGTACTTATAAAAAAGTTACATTGCGTATTTTCAATCTTTTCGATATATAATAGAGTACAAAAATCATTTTACAATTGAGAAAAAATTCAATCTTGTAAATTTAAAATAAAAGTTCACATAAACTTGTTTGCAGACTTGTACCATTTGATAAACAGGGCACGGATGTTAAAGTTACTTACTTGGCAACGACTGAATATGAACCAGTGTCAGTGAGTTTGGCATCTTTGATGATGATTTTATAGATTTCCTCTGATTCCTTTACAATTCGTATGCGCTCTAAGCTTTTGATTTCGACGCCGTCTTTGTAAAAAGTTAAGTCCGGTGAGGGTGTACCTTCTACTTCTATTGTTACAGTGTGAGTCGAACCGACCTGGGATATAACGGAGAAATTGTAAAGAAGTTGAAAATATTATAACGTACAAATGAATGGATGAAAAAAAATCTTATAAAAGGATTAAGATGTTACAAAATACATATCTGTAATGTATATTTACATTATATACATAGAGAATGTAAATATAGAATAGATGTTTGTGAAAAAAATTGTTACACGTGTCCTGGAATTTTAATTATATTGTTTGTGTTTTTGGTTTTTGTATCTTTTTTTTTTTTTTATTATGTATTTTTCATAGGGAGTATTTTTTTTTTTTGTTTTTTTTTTTTTTTTTTGTTTTTATTTTTTTTTTTTTTTTTTTTTTTTTTTTTTTTTTTTTTTTTATTTTATTTTTTTTTTAAATATTTTTTTTTTTTTTTTTAAAAATTTTTTTTTTTTTTTTTTTTTTTTTTTTTTTTTTTTTTTTTTTTTTTTTTTTTTTTTTTTTTTCCATCCCACTTTTTTTTTTTTTTTTTTTTTTTTTTTTATTTTATTTTTTTTTATTTTTTTTTTTTCTTTCCCCCCCTTTCTTTTTTTTTTTTAGTTTTCCTTTTTTCTTTTTTTTACTTATTTTTTTTTTTTTTTTTTCCCGTTTAATTTTTTAATTTTTTTTTTTCTTTCTTCAATTATTTTTTTTTTTTTTTTTTTGGTGGCTGCTCCCCCCAAAAAAAAATATATATTTATTCCCCCCCCTTCTCCTCTTATGAAATATTTTTTTTTTTTTTTTTTTTTCATAAAAAATGTTTTTTTTTCTTTTTGTTGATTTTTTTTTTTTTCTTGATTTTTTAAATAATTTTTTTTTTTTTTACTTCATAATATATTTATTTTTTTTTTTTTTTTTATTTTTTTTTTTTTTTCTCCCTTTTTTTTTTTTCCCTTTTCCCTCTTTTTTTTTTTTTTTTTTTTTTTTTTTTCTTTTCTTTCCTTTCCCTTTTTTTCTTTTTTTTTAAAATTAAATTTTTTTTATTTGTTTTTTTTTTTTTATATAAAAATTTTAATTTTTTTTTATTTTTTATTTTAAATTTTTTTTCCTTCTTTTTTTTTTTTTTTTTTTTGTTGGGTGTTTTTTATTGTTTAAATTCCGTTTTTCTTTGTTAATCCCCTCCCCCTCCTTTCTTTTTTTTTTCTTTTTTATTTTACTAATTATTATTATTGTTTTTTTTTAATTTTTTTTAAAAAATTTTTTTTTTTTTTACCCCCCTTTATTTTTTTTTTTTTTTTTTTTTTTAAAAAAAACCTCGCCCGGGGACTAAGTAATAAAATACGTTTCAATCATTTTTAGAAATGTCTTAGAATAGTACTGCGTTAACGATAAAACCTCACCAAGAACATAAAACATATCCTCTAGTAACATTTAGTCTTGGTTTTATTAAAATCATTTATTAAATTATAAAAATTAGACTTAATATATGTAGATGATTTTATTAGTTTTTTTTACATTAGGTTCCACGCGGATGGATTATGACGGACGGACGGATGGACGGGCAAAGCTAGTTTCAGATATAATTGACATCGTTATCGTCTTTATATATAAATTTCTTCTGTACGTGTGTATGTCACTGAACTCCTACTAAACGGCTGGACCGATTTTGATGAAATTTTGTGTGCGTGTTCCAGTGGATCCGAGAATGGTTTACACAATTGGAACCGGTAGGTGACGCTGCAGTTTTTTTATTATCAAGGCAGGACAACGTCCGCCGGGCCCACTAGTATTATTTAAAAATACAGAAATGGACTCTAAAAGAACGTTAGATAGAAATTTTTCTCAATTTCGTATTTCATAAATAATTCATAATCTGTCCTCAATCGAGTTCAACCTTATGATTATTTTTCACAATTATATTGTCCGTGTGTTTCCTTCAATAAATATATTTAATTTCCTCCTACTTTCGAAGATAATAAACGAGAAAGAAAGAGTTGTTGATGTTTCTTACATTTTCATAAAAAATTACCCAACGAATTTTGATATAACTTATACATTTGAACAACGAATTCATAGTATAACTAGCGGCCCGGCGGACGCCGCTAAAAAATCACCCGCAGCGCCCCACCGGCCATCACCCCGCCGCCCCCAAATCCCCCACGTGGGGCAGCACAACCACGCCACAAAAAAAATAAGATAATATTAATTTTATAAAGATTTTATTTAAATTAGTCAAAATAAAACGATAAATATTAAATCAGTTATGTTATGTTCATTAGAGTTTGACAAGTATATTCTTTTTGAAGTGAAACTTCTTTATCGACGTAGGGAGGAATTTTAGATCATGTAAAAACGTATGTAACGTTTTTCGGTTACGCGCCATCTTAATTTCTGTACATTTTTCCGTTACGCGCCATATTTATTTCTAAAGGTGCGCTCACAATGATCAGATTCCGTTTTTTTTTCTAAAGGTGCGCTCACAATGATCAGATTCCATTTTTTTTATCCGTAAAGTTGTAAATATAGTAGATCATTTTTCGAAAAATGATGTCATAAAGAAGTTTCACTTCTTACGTGTGTACACTGATACACGCACGTATTTTTTTTTCTTTTTTTTCGACCTGTCTACACTATTTTCCTGAAGGGCCATCACAGCTTCGCCAGATTACTCAAATATAATGTATGGTGGCATCGTTTATAAAATTACAAAGGCAAAACTCGCTGGTTATTCCTAGTCTCTAATACTTACCATGCAAGTTTGATTTTCTATCTTCTTTCTAATCCTGGGTGGTGACTTGATAATGAGATTAATAGTTGTAGTGTCTTCGCCTAAATCATTGGAAGCTGTTACTTCGTACTCGCCTGCGTCCGCAGCATTTACATTCTTGATAACCAGTGACATTGATTCTTCGTCTTCGTATAGGAACCTGATGATGACATACCCTCAGAATTTTTATCAAAATTAAAAATAAACTTAATAAGTGTAAAAAATATATGAAATTTAGCAAATCAAAAATATTTTATTCAATTCAGGCCCTGAGAAGGCGCTTATAAACGTTTACCACCGGTTCGGATAAACAACACACTCACTGAGAAGAGCTGGCAAGAAACACTAGCGGGTTTACCTTTTAATTATTTTTTTACGGTGTACCGACAGACCGTATTTGTTGGAGCGGCAAGGGATCGTACTAGCTACTAAACCTTGGATAGCCGCCCCAACTGTATTATTTCCAGACGTCATCATCATTCACATATACCCTATAATAATAGCCTGTATGCATTAAAACCCTTTTATTTAATTAATATTTAATATGTGATCTGCAGCTTTTTTATCAAATATGCAAGAGCTTCTTTCCAAAATACTACCAAACTAAAGTAATAGGAAAGTAATCATTACATAGTATAAAACATAGTCCCCTACCGCGTCTGTCTGTCTGTCTGTTCGCGATAAACTCAAAAACTACTGCACGGATTTTCAAGCGGTTTTCACCAGTGCATGAAGGATTTTTTTTATAATCAGGGTGGGACAACGTCTGCCGGGCCCGCTAGTAGTGAATAATTGAACACAACAAATATGTACATTTCGTATCACTATTACCAGCTCGATATCCAGTAAAAATAATACAAATCAACTATTTGCTATAATATATAAATGTATCAAACTCGACAATTTATAGTGTAGTTCACGTCCCATCAGACCATATACAAAATGACAAGCATCAAAAAGAGTCCTACGACTGCAATATTGTGCGATCTTTATGTTTTTTTTTTAAATTAATTTAGGAGCTTTTATGGCTAAATAATCCCCATAGTAAACATAACTTAATGTACAGGCTGAATAACAATAATAAACCAGATTATTAAAACTAATATAAACGGAAGCGTCACTCATGAGAACAACTTAAACACACTCAGTACTTCAACACTATTAGGTTTGGATAGTAATCCCTGAAACATGAGTCAATATCAGTAACTGTTTAAGCGTTTGGAATTAAATGTCTTATCTTTAAAGAGCGTTGTATTATAACATAATATAAAACAAAGTCCACTACCGCGTCGGTCTGTCTGTCTGTTGGCGATAAACTCAACAACTACCGAACGGATTTTCATGCGGTTTTCACCAGTACATATAGTGATTCATGAGGAAGGTTTAGGTATATAATGTGTCAAGGTTTCTTTTATTATCAGGGCGGAATATTGTCCGCCGGGCCCGCTAGTTGTTAATAAGTTAGTGTCTTGTTGTCTGGTAAAATAATTATTTTTATAGCACAGTACACGACATTTTAGTTCATAGTCGTCCGTTAATTACCTACGTGAGGCGTTTCTGAGGATCTTTTGACCCCTCCTCCCTCGCTGGTGAGATGTAGTAAGATTTATCTCAACGTCCTCTCCCTCCACTAATCTCATGTGAGATCTTACAATATACATATTTAGAGTATAAACACGCGGGATTTAAAAAATTTATATTAATATTATAAAATAAAAAAAAAAAATTTTTTTTTTTTTTTTTTTTTTTTTTAAAAAAATTTTTTATATTCTCAAAATTAAATTTTTTAAAAAAAAAAAAACCCTTTCTTTCTTTATGGCAAACAATTTCATTAATATATTAAAAAATAAAGTTAAATTAGATAAAGTTTAAACAAAGGGATTTTATTATCATAGACATGAATACAAACAAGATGGCGCGTAACGGAAAAATGTGACGGTAAATTTTTTCCAACGCCGATAAAGAAGTTTCACTTCAAAAAAAGACTATTGACTTTGTATTATTGTTACATTTACATTACATTTCAATATATCCAAACTAAACAACATACATACAACTTTACATCCCTTTACGGATTTTAATATATAACAGGTTTGTATCAGATTTCAGTATATTTAGTCCACAAACATGTTTTACTATTAATTCAAATTAATCGGTTTTTCTCACATTTTACAGTATTTTTTCCCTGAACTGTGGATTTCTGAAATAGCCAACACGTCGTGTGCTGGCTTGGTGATTATGCCTATAACTTCCTTTGGAAAGAGACCTATTTCCCTGCAGTGGGCCTCTCACAGGCTGGTGAAAATGATGATGAATTAATGGATGCCCCTTTATCCGACTCTACGGACTATGTGAACGGCTGTAGTATGAATGACTCACTTGTGCCTGGTATCTGGTTCGACGAGCTTTCCGTCGTGTTTGAACACGACTGAGGGTTTCGGGAAGCCCTTGCACTGCAGGTCCAGCATCGCAGATCCTCCCAGGGAGACAACCGCCTCGCGATGCTCTATCACGAGGGTCGGCTTCTCTGGCTCACGGTGTAATTCGTGGACAGCACCTATTCACATATTATCTTACATGTCATTACTTTGTAATATGAATTCGGTGAGATGTTAGATGGGACTTTTTTGGTGAACAAAAATGATGGAACTCGCGTCATCGTCACCGAACGCTTTCCATGAGCTATATGTATTCTGTATATATATGTTTACTTTTTGGGTGAACAAAAACCGTGAAACTCGCGTCATCGTCACCGCACGCTTCGCATGAGCGATATAAAACAGTACATGTTTTATATCAGGGCAGGACAATGTATGTGGTGGTAGCTTTTATGTAGGTGGTAGAGCCACGCTGAAGCTATTACTGGTTTCAGCGATGCGTCGGTTCGCCCAGGGTAGTACCACCCTCTCACAGAAAACCGACGTGAAGTAACAGTGCTTGCATTGTTGCGTTTCGTTTGGTCAGTGAGAGCGCCGGAGATCCACCTCCTCTCCCGTTCCCCGTTCTCCCCCCCCCCTCCCCCATCCCCCACTTCCCCAAACACAGGCTGGCAACGCACTTCGGAACTTCGCCTGGTGTTGCAAGTGTCTATGGACGGTGGTGATCACTTAACATCAGGTGACCCACCTGTTCGTTTGCCTCCTATAATATAAAAAAAACCTCCGCCGGGACCGCTATTTTGAAATAATTCACACTATAATTTGAAAATTCAAAAGAGAACACAGTTATTCCATTGTTTTGTGTTATCACTTTTGTCGGCAGTCCTTATGGCTGCTTTATTTTTTTTCTTAGTTTTGATCACAACCTCTTTCAAATATCTCAATTATAGGTGACAGTATTAACCTAAAATGGCCCAGTGTATATTATTAACATTTAAGTGCATCTGACGGAACACACCTATAAGTGCCTGGCGAGAGATTTCAACTAAAGTGTACTAGGTAATAAGGTAAGGATTTAAATAAGCCCTACCACCATGCTAGGATTCCGCTACGATAAATTTCTTCATCATAATGCTTACTCACAAGGATTTAAATCAACATCTATTGCAGTGGCGTCAGTAAACTCTAACCACTGTACCACCACCACCACCCAATTATGAAATGTTTAAGTTACTAGTAAGTCACTTAAGTTACACTTAATATGTGACCTAATTAGGGATGGCGATTCTTCGCAAAAAAAAATACGATTTATAAATCGATCCGAATCGTAGTCAATGGAATCGATACATGAAAAAATCGAGATCTAGAGGATCGATTACTCAAAAATCTATCTCTCATTTTTTTGATGACCTTTTTTTGAATTATTAAATTATAAATTATTGTATAACTAGCGGGCCCGGCAGACGCTGTCCCGCCCTGACTATAAAAAAAAATCTTGACAAATTATATACTAAAACCTTCCCCAAGAATCACTGTATCCACCGGTGAAAACCGCTTGAAAATCCGTTCAGTAGTTTTTGAGTTTATCGCGAACAGACAGACAGACAGACGCGATAGGCGACTTTGTTTTATACTATGTAATGATTTTATTTAAATCTAAATAGAGAAAACCTAATCTCGATTTTACAGTGTCAGGAATCGATTCACTATAAACAAATAATCTGTGTTTCTATGTCTAAAAATCGATTATTCGATTCCTAGATCCAATGTATGTTTAAAAAAGTAGGTTATTAGTAGAAACTGTTGTCACCTTGGACAGTGAGTTCTGCTGAGCAGGATATATTGCCGGTGCTGGTTTTTGCGACGCACGTGTAGAGTCCGGCGTCTTCTGGCTTCACGTGTTGGAAGACCAATGCTAAGGAATCTTCATCGTCACCGAGTAGGACCTGAAATGATAGTAAGACAACATTGACTATGTTAATAGATAGGATATGAAAATATACACTATTGTAACCTAAACTCTATCTTAATTGTACTTTAAATTCTAAAAATTTTATCTTTTTTTTTTTTTAGGTGTGTTGAAAAAAAAAAACACCAAAAATATCTCTCCCCCCCCCCTTCCCCCCCCAAGCACCAACAGACCCCCCCCCCCCCGCGGTATACACCCCACCCCAACCGACACCCCCAAACGTGTCCTATGGCGGGTGTTCCACCTGGTGTACGGTGGTCGCGATCCAGTCGGGTACAGACACCCTACCACCACATTGTACATTGTACTTAAAATTCTATCTAAATTGTACTCTAAATATAGTTGAATTGTGACTATTGTAACTTCCGTCGCAGGAACTTGTATAGGCGTTCCGAAATCAACCACTTTATATCATGTATTGAAGCGAAATGGTGACGTTTTTGTACCAAACTAGACCGCTACCACAAACTCTTCACAGTGACTCTTTTAATTTCTTTTCATCAGGCACAATTCAAATTTATCACGCTATTAAAAAAACCCAGTGATACTACAAAACTTACTTTAAATCTCTCTTCTGGGTCGAAAGGCTGTCCATCTCTCTTCCATGTAAATGTTGGTTTTTCACCTTTAGCAAGTAGACCTTCACCGCCTGGTGGAAGTTCGCCAAAGATATTCTTGTCATCTGTTGAAATAATTTCGTATTAGTTTCATAGCGCTTTCTGAGATTTTATTAAAATCACTTCTATCAATAACTGTGATTAGTAGACTAGTAGATTGTAGCAAAAAAAGCTATTCTTACGTAACCTTGTGTTGTACGAGTCGTAATGTAGAATATAATGTAATAATGTAGAATAATTAGCATTACTACTCGCACTAACATAATTGTACTAATGAGTACTAATAAGTAATTATAAATTTTCTTTTATACTGTATTTTTTATACTTTATAAGTTTTAGTGTTTGACCAGAATCTCACTTGATGTTAAATGATGATGCGGCCTTAAGGTTGTAAACACACTAAACCATTAAGAGGTATGGTTCTCAAATGCAGCTGCTGGAACACACTTATAGGTGCTTGGTGATATATTTTCAGTTTGAGGGTGGTAACTACCTATACGGGCTTAGAAAATACCTTACCACTATGCCATGGTTTTATAAATATGTGTATAAATGAAAGTATAAGTGACTGGCTGGCTGGGTGAATATGACGGATTTTCAGAAAAAAATTCATCCTCCTTTTCACCGCCTCAGGTATTGAATTTCCAAAAGTCCTTTCTTAATGCTCACCTACAGCGTCAAAGGAACTCGTATAGTTTGGGATGTGCATTTACATGTCAGTCAATCAGTAAGATATTTTTATTTACATATAAACACTACGTATAAATACTATACAGGCTACGCAAAATAGCGTTTTCATGACTGCAACACTGACATTCCCGTAACATGAAAAGCTTAGAGGTGGTAGAGCCACTCTGAAGTTATTACTGGTTTCAGCATGAATGGGTCGGCTCGCCCGGGGCGGTACCATCCTCTCGCAGAAAACCGACGTGAAGTAACAGTGCTTGCATTGTTTCGTTTTATTCGGTAAGTGAGAGCGCCGGATAACCCACCTCTCCTCGCCCTCCCCCAAACACAAGGTGGCAATGCACTTGTGACGCTTCTAGTGTTGCAAGTGTCTATGGACGGTGGTGATCACTTAACATCAGGTGACCCACCTGTTCGTTTGCCTCCTATGATATAAATAAAAAACCTTGCTGTGTAAGCGTCAGTAAATATTTAAAATGAAATCGATTTATACAAGTGTACAACACTCTATAATTTTTTATTTAAACCGCGTAGGTTTTACGTTCGAGTGTTGTGACAATCGACAACACGAATCTAATTTCAGAGTCGGTATTATTTATATAAAATCATAAATAAATACTGGAACACATCCAAATACCTTTAAAAAGCCGCATATTTGTATTAATAGCCCATTACGTTGAAACAGCATTCAATATTTTATGTTATCTAATCTTATTTACTTTCCCATTTCCATCTCATAATTTCTTTCAGCCACATCGATATTATAAACTAGAAATTTTGTGTGCATGGATATTTTTACTCTCTCACGCAAAAGTTATTAAATGGATGTTGAAGAAACTCTATAGCTTATACTTACATCACTATAACACATAAATTATTTAACTTATGAAGATGTTGTATAAATTAGCCAACAAATAATTATAACTATCTATAAGTTAGAAAAGTAGATTTAAATTCCGATGTCTATTGATTTGTCTATTTAACTTTGATTGATTTAATTAATGATACTGTAAGTAAAAAGCTGTAGATAGGTCATAAAGGCTTTGACAGGGTATTGTTAAAACTTGACTAGCTAGCTAATTGTTGACGACTGCCCCGTCAATCCGCTCGAACATGTAACTATTTCGTTTTCACCACTGATATTGAGAATATGTCATCTTACTTCCACATTTTATCTAAGACAGTGGAGTGGAGACAGTGGCGTTATAATATTACTTTACTTATGTGTGCGTTATCGTGCCATTTGTTTTGTCAAAATATCATGTAGGTAACATGTCTACAACTTTTTAGTTATAATATCATTGGATTTAATCGAAATGGTTTTGGCTTTTGTAATAACGCTGACAGATTTTGAGTGTTTTACTGCTATGAGTCACTTTATCATAAAAGAACAACTCACCAACAACAGTAACAGTTGCTTCGGAAGTCACGTCTCCGTAGATATTGATGGCGCGGCAAGTGTACTTTCCAGCATCCGAAGGCATCACGTCAGGGATCACCAACTCGTAGCAGCCCCTCTCCGCACGAGTCCTGATAATAGTGATCCTGCTTGTCTCGGACGTGATCTCTTTACCGTTTCGGAAGCTGGAAATTTTTAAGTGTAGTTTTTTTTAAAGCAAAAATACGTATGTGATCTATAGAACGACAGCGGTTTGCTACGAAGCATGCAGTATTACATGCTTAAGGTGAAAATATCCATAGAGCGCACTCAGATTTATCTCAGCCTCTCCAGAGTTTAAATTTATAGTCGCAAACTTAGATTTCATTTAGCTTGAACTGAGCTAAGTTGAATTCATCAAATTCAACGACTTACTAAAAACTTGGGTATTACTTATGTGAATAAAAAATGTATAACAGAATAATAATGTACCAGTAACGTTTCTATGCTTTTTTGGATTATCATTATTACTTTTTTTCATTGGTTTGATACTTCATTGCTTCGGTTTTGTTTCAACGTGCATGGTTTAATTTATTTTTTACAATTAAAGACATTTTAGAGACTCGACGCGCTATTGAAACAAAGCTAATCACAAGCTTAGCCCAATTAAACTATAAATTCGAAGCCTAAGATTATGCTGAGTAATTACTCAGCAAAATTTAAGTTGATCTAGGGCGAAGATAAGGCTGATATAGATTTCACCCTTAGAAATGATGCCTAGCGTTTTGACACGCCGCACTAGTATTCTAATCATGTATATAATTAAATCTGTAGGGTTAAATTTACATCTTAATTTATTGCTCCTGCAAACCCTGGAGTAACTAAAACACAAATCATTAAATGCCTTTCTAAAGATTATCTAATAGACAGTGGCATCCGCCCTTGGTCTGGCTTAGCAGTCTAATAAAATAATGTATCAAGTAGAACCTTTTCTGAACACAACTAAGATGGACCTAAAAACGCTTCTTATGTTAGAATGCATGAAGTCTTTAAAATTACAGAGAGTATCAAATAAATAGGCATACATACACGTATAACGATAAAAAATATTACTATTCAACTTTGTTGGGTAAATTTATCATTTTTTTTTTGAGTTTTCTTTGTGAAATTACAAGTTTCCCTATAGATATATTAATCTATTGTATATAGAGAGAGATTAATCTATTGTCGCTTTGGCAGCTCATTTAATCAATAATGGAATAATTATATATACCAATTATTTTAAAACTTACAATTTCACTTCAGGATTAGGATCGCCCTTAACTCTGACCATGAATCTTAAGTAGGTGTTTTCCATTATCTCAGTGTCTTTTAGTGCTACTAGGAAATACGGAGCATTTAGAGCATTTCTCTGCCTTCTTTCTTCGGGTGTCACTATAATAAAGTCATAAATTAAAACATCGAGTTATTTTTGTATAAAACTCTACAAATATTTTATTGCTTCGGATATCTTCAATGGAGCTCTTATCTGCATGTTCTGTAAATCCATTTTAAGATTTATTATCCCGTATGTACATGTAATTATAGAAATATAAAACTATTCAGAAAAAAAACAATATAAATTATTAGTTGCCAAGAAATTGCGTCTCTTCAGAAGCTTCTCTAGTATGAAATTTTGCGAAGACTGGCTTATTCAAGGAAACATGCATAATAAACTGTAAAAAGTGCAGATATTACAGGAAAATTAAATGGTCAATTGAGAATAAGGGTAAATTTCTACGTGTTATCCGCTTTAAAATGTTTTAATCGATGAACGCGATGAGGCATGCACATATTATAAAGTAAACTTCAATCTATTTTCTCTGCCATAATGACTGAAATTGGTTCAGTGAATAAAGCTTGGGAAACCTATAGCACTGCACTACGTTGAATTGGTAAGATAAACGCATAACAACAATTTAGTACTTTAGATTTTCCTATTAGAAAAGGCGCTATCCTTTACCTCGTTTCCTATTCACTAATCATACTTTACGCAAAGTATGAAATTTAAAGACTAAGCATGTACTAAAATTCTTTATGGTATTATTATCAAAGGTCTAATTCTAATTACAAAGTACCAATAGAAATAATATACTTTGTAATAGCTATATTATAGGTAAATGAAATATCATTATACAAGTGATTTCAACCAGATTCTTATAGATTTCCCAAGCTTTAGGATAATCAAGAATACAGAGCAGGACTCACACTCATGGACGACTAACTGAGCCGTGCAATGGGTATTCCCTTTCACATTTTCAGCTCGAGCTGTATATAATCCTGAGTCATCTTCCCTGCAGTGCTTGAGTTCGAGCCTGTGGATGCCGTCCGGGTCATACGATATGGAGCAGCGGTCCATAAGTCGGTCAGTCAATGGCTTGTTGTCTTTCAACCATGTTACAATGACTGAGTCCAATAATTCGCGTAGAGCGCATTCGAAGATCGCGTTCTCGCCGGCTGGGGATTCAGATCTCAATTAGGGAGTTCGTACGACTTTTATATAGATGATATCATTGTATATACATTTGCTTTTCGATTACACCTTGTTATTAATAAATGTTAACCAATGTAATCGAAATTTATATAACATTGTAACCAAAACTTACTGTATTTAATAAAGTATGAGTATCTAGTTTTTCTTATGTCAGTATGCCGTACGAACTAGGATGGAAAAAGATGTACGAAGCCGTGTTAGAATAATGTATTGTGTAAGTAAGAGTACTACAAGCTTATGTACAAGCACTAATAGATGTGTGTTAAGTCTAGTTAAGAGTGTTCTACTGTACTACCTCTGTATACTTACGCTCGATGTTTTGGCCTTCAAGAGTCTTCGAGAACACTGGTCTTCCATCCTGCGAGTCGGACTTTGAAACCGATTTAACGGATTCGTAATCCCCTGTGCTGACTGACCCGTTAGCTACGGCAGTTTTAGAATATTTTCTTTCATAAGAAGATCCCCCATCTTTGCGACTTTCGTATCTAGATTCCGTTTTCGAAGAGACATCTTCGATTTTATCGCCATCATAGCTGCTCTCGATGCTATATTTTGAAGTGCGACCTTCAGCTTGATATTTAGATTCGACACCGTACTTCGAAGCGATGCTATCTATTTTACTGGTAGTTTCTGACTCAATACCGTATTTCGAAGCAATGCTGTCTATCTTGCTAGTTGTTTCTGATTCAATGCCGTATTTGGAAGCTATGGTGTCCAATTTACTGGTATTGTCTGTCTCAATACCATATTTAGAAGCAATACTATCTATTTTGCTGATAGTTTCAGATTCTTTACCATATTTCGAAGCAATACTGTCAATTTTACTCGTTGCTTCAGATTCTATGCCATATTTAGTAGCTATGCTATCTAACTTACTCCCTGAATCGTATTCAATTCCGTATTTAGATCCTTCAACTTTGCTCTCATAACTGGACTCTATGCCATATTTAGAACCACCATCAGTTCTAGATGAACTTGAATATTTAGATTCATATCTAGACGACACACCGCCTTCAATGGATCCGCCAGTATCGTATCTTGAACTATCCAAGCGCGATCCGCTTTCTCGGCGGGAGTAAGTAGTCACTCCTGTAGTAATATCATCAGAGCCACCATCAGTTCTTATCGAGCTTGAATATTTTGATTCATATTTCGACAATGCACCACCTTCAATAGAACCACCGGTATCGTACCTTGAGCTCTCCACACGAGATCCACTTTCGCGGCGGGAGATAGATGTTAATCCGGGATTATCGTAATTAGAAGACGATTCGTAGCGTCCTCCACTTGATAACTTTCGACTGCTGCTGGAGTATTCTGAAAAGATTATGAATACAAAAAATATATTTTTTATTATATTGTATTATGTTTATTTCTAGATTTTTAAAGAAATCATTATTGTCATATACTAGTGGGCCCGGGGGGCGTTGTCCCACCCTTATAATAAAAATAGCCTCGACAAATTATATACCTAAACCTTCCTCATAAATCATTTTATCTACTGGTGAAAACGGCATAAAAATTCGTTCAGTAGTTTAGTTAGTCGTTTTGAGTTTATCGTGAACAGACAGACGTGACGAGGATTTTGTTTTATAATATGTAGTGATTAATGTTATGGTATGCTATGTAGAAAACAAATGTTCAGTTTGTAATATAAAAACTTCTGGTACTGCAATTGTGATAGAAATGTTATTTACCTCCAGTAACACGTGAACTACGACTGTACCTCGACGTCATGTCGTCGTCACCAGTATCCGCTGGAGTTACAGTTTGACTGTTTTCAACAACTCTTTCTTCGAGTCCTTCTCCAGTTGATCGGATTACTTCTTTGATTGAACTTTTTACTTCCTGATCTTGTTTGGAGGTTTGTTCAAAATCTTGTTGATCGTTTGATTCTTGATTCTGTACTGTCTGTTTGACAGTAACTGTCCAATCTTCGACTTTGCTCAACTTTTCAATACTTGGTGATGTTATTTTCCCATCAGTAGTAATTTCATTGGGCTCGTTGTAGAGTTCTTGGTATTGAACGGTTTCTTTTAGGGTTTCAACGGATGATGTTGCAACAGTCTGTTCTGAAGTTACTGATGGTGTTAAGGATTTAGATAAATCTGTTGTTATTTCCTTTGAAGATTGCTGTTCAATAGATTGTTTAATAAAATTTGTTTCTAATACCTCTTCTGGAGTTGTAGTTATATCTGTTTGTTTTGAATCTGACAGTAATGGCAAAACTTTAGGCAATTCTTCTGTTACAGCATATGTTAATTGTTGTTCAGTAGAATTTTCTGTTGATTTTGTTCTTATTACTTCTTTAAGTTGGGCCGCTTCAGGTGTTTTATCGGAATTTGAATTAGAAACTTCTTCTGTTACAAATTTAACTGGCTGCTGTTTCTTAGCCTCTTCAGCTAGAGTTGTTATTAGTGCTTCTTCTGATTCTACAGTTTCAAGTATTTGGTTTGATACTGGTGCTAATGTCGAAGATTTAGGTACTTTTTCTGCTATAATATGTGCTGGATATTGTTCAATAGACTCTTTAACTAAGTCTTGATTTAAATCTTCTTTAGATTTTAGATTTTTAACTGTTTGCTCTGAAAATGATGATAATATCGAGGATTTTGATATGTCTTCTGTAATGTCTTTTGTAGATTCCTTTTCAGTAGTTTCTTCAACTAAATTAGTTGTTAATGTTTCTTGAAACTCTGTAGTTTCAGCTGTTTGCTTTAGAAGTTGTGGTACTTCTGATGGTTCTTTTGTTACAACTTTAGATATTTGTTGCTCAGTAGGCAATTCAACAATATTTGTTGGTAAGGATTCTTCTAGTTGCACAATATTTTGTGTAGATATTTGAGTTTCTTCGCTTTGTTCAGTTGGTATTTGTTCTGCAAAATCTTGTATGTTTTGGTTAAAAAAGTTAGGTTCTTCGATTATTAAATCGGTTTTTCGATCTGAAGAAATAACTTCTTCAATAACAGTGACTTCTTGACAAAGTTCCTGAGTCTTCTCTCTAAATATTTTGGAGTATTCTGCTGTAGATAACTTATCTTCAGACTGTCTAGGCAATAAAGTCTCTGGGACAGTTTCTTGCTTTTCTTGTGGAGATATATTTGCTTGTTGAGTAGATAACGATGTTTCAACAGTTTCAGATGTTTTACCAATAACAACTGTTGTTTGGTTCTCCTGTAAGTCTTGAACTTCAGAAGTAGCTATTAATGCTTGTTCATCTATAAGCTTATCTTCGTTTGAATTTTGTGTCTCAGCTGCTTCCAAATAATTATGATTTTGAGAATTTACTGATTCAGACGAAAATACCTCTCTAAGTTCTTGTGTATGGTGTTCTATGGATGTAGATGTTTCTCTCAATTCTTCCGTCAATAAAACTTTTTCTTCAACCTTATCTTTTGGCGATGAAGTTTCTTCAGTACACGCTTGACTTTTAGTTTGTACTGAATTTGAGGATGATTGACGTTTAGTTTTTGATGATTTCTTCACTGATGATGATTTTACAGACTCACTGCACTCCTTTATATCACTGGAAGTAGACTGAAGATTTTGCACTGATTGCTGTTGAAGAGTTTCTTCTGCTCTTTCAGTTACTTTAAGTGTTTGCTCACTTTCCGACTGTGATGTAGCAGATTCAGTTTCAACAACTACAGAGTTTGCAGTCACGAATGATTTAGTTTCTAAATCAGTTGTGACGTCACTCTTTGCTTCAGTACTAACAGATTCCTGAGCTTCACTGATAGATACAACTTCTACAGTTTCAGTTTTAGAGATTTTCTTAGATACAGCACTTTCAAGTGATTTTTTTCTTTTGGCTGTTACCTGTTGTGCCGATTCCTCTTTTATAGAGTCTTGAGTTGTTTCGGTATTATCAACTCGTGAGCGCTTTTCTTTTATTTCTTGTTCTTCTTCTTCTTCTACTTTATCTTTAGTATATTCTCTCTTCTTGTTACTTTCTTCTAATGAATCAAAGAATTCATCAGGTGGCAGAACTTGGAGATCATCTGCAGCGTGTTCTGCTAGCGCAACTGCAATTAAATAAATTAAATCAGTTACTAATAGATATTAACGTACGTACATGAAATGTGTCTAGATTTTATTGAAACTTATATGCATATAAATAATTACTATTATGAAAAATATCGGTTATAAATATTGCTCTCACCAACGTCACCAGCGTATTGTCTGATTTCAGATAGCCAGGTAGTTTTAACGTGTTCCTTGTGAGCTCCGAGGGTTACGTAAATGGGTGCTATTTTATGATGAAGTTCGAACTTTAATGGTTCATTCGGGATCTCCTTTACTTCAACGTCTGGAAGCTACAAAAATTAAGCAAGTTTAAGGCGCACATATAAAAATATTATCTCATAAACCAAATTGGCACATAAACATATCAAATTCTCTAGTTTTTTGCGTTTATATTAAAAAATCCTTTATTACGCTGTTAGGAAGGTATAGTAGAATATAACACAAAAAAAGGGAAATTGATGAATGGAGCTTTTCTTTATTTGATCTAGTATACCATTTTAGTAAACTATATCAGCGATTTTGCCCGTAACCTAGACGTTTGTTCTTGGTCAGAGAATTTCAACTTGAAGCTAATAGCTAACCAGGCGGGCATTACAAGGATATTGTTTCATCACGACTTTTTAATTCACCGAAAACACCGACTTATTGCAGAAATATAACTTTCGTAAAGTCCAAACTAAATACCACTAAGCCGTCACCATTTCGTATAATAGACTGTAAATACCACGTCGTAAGTTTTACAAACAATGAAATATTATATTTGAAATATGTATTTATAAATGAACAGACATTAAAATGTTGACTTTTTACGTAATGTAAGGTTAGTGGGAGCAATGTCAGCGTATACCACCATATCTAGTAAAACGAGATCAACTTGGATTCAGTCCAAACAGAAATGAGCGGTCTCACAAATGATTCTATTTTTGGATGTCGGAATTATGCGAAATCTAACGCTGTATAGCGAATAGAAGATGAATGGAGATGTAATTTTTAGAAATATGTGGGCAGATCTTGTAACAAACTCGTTTTTCATTACTATGCGATGTAATTTTACGTTTGTGAATATTATTTTTGTGGTGATTTTTTTTAGTGTCTAGTCTAGTTTTTTTTAAATATTTTTATGAGAAATAAATGTGATATATAACGTAATAAAACAATTATATTTTTATTATAAAGTTATGATTTTAACTTTTAAGATTTCTTATGAATATAAAAAATAATATATCATATTTCTTAATATCTTTAACTAGCCGGCCCGACAGACGTTGTCCCGCCCTGATTATAAAAAAATCCTGGACAAATTATATACCAAAACATTCCTCGTGAATCACTTTATCCACTGGTGAAAACCGCATAAAGATCCATTCAGTAGTTTTTGAGTTTATCGCGAACAGACAGACAGACAGACGCGGTAGGGGACTTCGTTTTATACTATGTAATGATATAACATTTCGAATATCGAAATAATTAGAATTCCCTAATACATGTGTTTGCATATTCTTATATTTTCAAGTAGTGGAAGGATTTAAGGGGTTTGATAATTAAAAAGAAAATACTCTTTATTCAATTTAAGCCTCGAGGAGGCACTTATGAACGTCAAAACTACCACCGGTTCGGAAAACAAACCAGTCATCGAGAAGAACCGGCAACAAACTCGATCTGGTTTATCTTTTCATAATACATAATATATTTTTTGATTATTAAAACATAACGACATATAAAGTTACATTCATTTTTGGTGGATGCACAGAGAGAGGCGTCACTTCCAGACGTCGCCATCGTTCACATATTGATCCACCCTGTAATAGCTTTATGTATTAAGACCCGCTTGTCACTTGAACTTACTATCTGGCAAATCGGTAATGTGTTTTGGGACTTTATTATAAAATTTAACACTATTACCTAAAAAACTGCTACTGGTCTTAGTAAGCCTAAAACATGGAATGACCAATCTGTTATTGTTTCTAGCATTTGATAATTTTTATTATTATAGTATTTAATACCTATTTAGTTATCGACAGATAAGTAAGGTGGTCTCAAGGAGGGTTAACAACAATCAGGCGGCCTGTCGTACAATATTAAACAAATTTCACTTCACATTTCGAAAGAAGAAAATATGTTACACCGACCCTACACATGTAGAACAAGAACTTGAAGAAGATAGTTTTGAAAGAAACTACTTAAATAGTCGATGGTATAGAACACGTTAGACGTCTGTATGGTACGATTCTCAAAAGTTGCAAACAGATTCATAAAATTATCTGTGACATCTTTTGTAATATGCTAGGTACAACAGCTAAATTTTGAAAAGCGTATATCTAGTCATAAGAGAGATCGACGCATATCATGCTGAAATCAAGTCAAATTAATTTGATGGTAGCCAATGTAAATATTAACAATTAAATTGTAACTTTTATTATCCATTCATGCATTGTTATGGTATTTTTTGGCCGAGGTAGCCTAGTAGCAAGCAAGATATCCATCGCGTCGTCTGACGTAGGTTCTAGTCCCTACATTGAGCCAGAGCTTTTGGTAAAGGAACGTATTGTGATGAAACTACAGAATGGTGGTTGAGTTTTGCCTAGCTAATCTCCAACCTCGAGTTGAAAATCTATCGCAATGTTTTAGGTGTGTTCCGATAGCTACGCTTGAGAGCCTCAAGATTGTGTGTATCATCTAACACTACATCATGTTTTAATATAAACTGATCTTATGGTTTCGCTGTACTACGAAAATAAGCGACCGTCAGCAAAAACAAAAAAAAAATTAAACCCGAACACAAAAAAAAAAGATTAAAAACCAAGTCTCAAGTCTAAATAAAACAAAATGCTGTGTTCAGTTTAGGCTGTAAGAAGACACTTATGAACATTAAATCACTGTCACTAGAACAGTCATCGAGAAAAGAGAAGTAAATACTAACCCTGATAATATCCTTGAGAACGAACACAGATCTATCTTCGGACACTCTCTTGACTTTGCAGACCAATATCCTCGCTTTAAAGAGGAACAGGTATCTCTCCCTGGACTTCCCTTCCTGGTCGGTAACAGTGAACCAGTCGTGGGTGAGCAATCGACCGAGCTTGTAGACGTTGCCGCGGTAACCTTCGATGCTCGCAACGAACTTGTTGTCGGTGGCTCGATTCGGAACGCCTAGGAAGAGCTCGAGGGCTTTCTGAAGGTCGGTGCAGTCTTCACCGAGGCGTTTGGAATATTTCACTAGTTCCTGACGAAATGTAAAATTCCATAAGTTTAATTTAATTAATAAAAAAAATTGTGTGGGTTTTATGAAACCGTGATGCGAATGAAGCTTTTTTTCGGATCGTAAGCATTTAGGGTATTAAATAGCGTTTTTAATCTTAACTTAATAATTGGAAAATGGGCATGATAATGAGAAATCAATGCTACACAACATATCTATATATAACTATAAAATTTTAATTTCAATCTGCGTAAGTACGGAATACATAGTTAATACAATCATTCAGATGATAGACGCACGTGTAAAAATTGAACACAATATTTATTTAAATCATTGAATCATTTTGAATTGAGTCATGGACGCCGCCATATTGGCCTTGACTGCTCTGCCGAGCGCCTTTCACTTTACCCCTACTCCGCGGCCAGCTGTAATGAGACATGCGATAGATGGACCAAAAACTTTGAGGCGATAGAAAAAATGTTTCACTTTAATAACTTACAATGTTATTTATAATGGTTACGGTCGTTAAAATTATATAGTTACTCTTAGAATTCGAATTCCGCAGTTTTTTCTTCGACGGTAAATACCAATGAAGTGATATATCTTTAACATTATTGGGTTTTCTTCTATACATTCTTTCTACTATTAGTAAGGTAGTTCCATAAAAATTGTTTATTAAATCAAATACGCAGTATCTCGAAGAACAGACATATTATAAATGTTTAGAGTTCTAGTAATTTTTGTTACGTAAGTGTAAGCAAACCTTGAGTAGTAGTTGGTAATCGTTGATTCTTTGTATTGGTAGCTTTAGATGCTCAGTTATGCCTTTATCGTCGCGGAGTTTATCTGCTAGATTCTGAAACAAAGAGATTTGGATGTTCAACACTGTTCACCATATACTTTTGCTAATAAGAACATAAGAAGAAGAAAAAGAAAGGATTTCACTTTGTAAATACCAACAATTTCACATTCCGAAGCTATGATAAAAACGGATATCTGAGCTTCTTAGTCGCAGATTCATTGCTATTTTCCTTGAGAGTATTATAAAATGCTAGTGCATATTATTTCATATATAAAGTACCTATCACCAGTTAAATCATAGAGTTATATAGAAGGTCATGGGTATATGTAGATTGAGTTTCCAAGCCGAAGAAAGTTTAAGCGATTTGTTATACATTTAAAGTAGCAAGGGTTTTAAAAGGCATTTGATAAAGTGATGGCTTAATCCGCTTCTGAATTTGGCTCCTGAAAAGCTAAAACCGATGCGGTGTTATTACAAAAAAGTTAAATACGTATTGAACCCTAGCCTTAAAAAGGTCTCATATTTAACGCACCGCGGTCGCTGAATGTTCTCCATCTTGCTCTTTTGTCACGCTTTGGTTACGTTAGGTTAGACTTATGAAAAGGATAACGCGAAATGTCTCGGGCGAGCGCGGTGCATTTATTAGGAAACTTTTTTAAACCAAGTATTTAATACGTATTTAACTTTTTTGTAATAACACGGATGGAGTCTAAGCTATATTTTGAGTTAATAGCTTAAAATTGTGGTGTAGTTACAGAACAAACACTCCTATTATATACATTATATGTTGAGGCGAATTATTTGTGTTTCATTACAACAGTCGCATAATTTGAAAAGGCGCTTAACGTTTAATCGTAGATCTATTTATATTTTAGAACAGCTACATTCAATAGTCACAAACAATTTATATTGCGTTACCTTGAGAGAGATCATTTACCTTTTCTATAATAACTTTATAAATTTATACTACGTGATATAAAATAACGTGTTGAAAATTATTTTAAAGTTAAAAATAGATTATATCGTAAAATGTCAACGAATTATGAACAATAATAACTTGTGCCAGTTTTAGTTCATATTTTATTTGATTTCAAGTTTATAACTGTTGCGATCATATTTCAGCATAATTATTATCATTATATTAGATCTGGTGTGTGGTTGTTGCAATCCAATCAGTCACATTTTCCATGCCCCGACTCACAACACTAATGTCGTAGTTTTTTCATCTTTTCTTTTTTTTCTATTTTATTCTTTAGTATTTTAGCAGGGTGGATAAAATCCACAGGGGCGATTTCTCAGGAAGACACCAGGTTCGATCCCTGGCCGCCCCTACCATGCGGCGGACGGTACTCAGTGGGGTTTTAGTCCATGCGAGTCGGACATAACCCACTCTTTCCCCCGAGAGGGTGGCATATCCATAAAGGATTTCTCCACGTAAATAAAAAAAGGGTGGATAAAATAGCGAAAGTTGTCTGGGAGCTACCTATGCTATTGTACAAGCTATTATAACCAAAGAATTCGGTTGAAACTCAAGGAGAAGGTGTATAACACTATTATAAGACCAGCCGTGTAATATGGATCTGAGTACTGGGCTACGAAAGGGACGGACGAGAAAAGGTTACATGAAGCAGAGATGCGAATGTTAAGATGGATGTGTGGTGTTACTAGAATGGATAAATTTAAGAATGAGTGTATCGGAGGTAGACTGAAAATAACACCAGTGACAGTGAAGTTGAAAAGTAAAAGGTTAGCATGGTACGAGCATGTTATGTGAAGAGATGGAAGTCATGTAACTAGAAAGACTTTAAGTATGATAGTGGACGGATATAGAAGTAGAGACAGGCCGAAAAAGATGTGATTGTGTGAAAAATGATATGTGTATAAAAAGTGTCAATACTGAGATGATATCTTAGATGGGAGAGTAGAAAAGAAAACATGTTGTGCCCAGGGTCGGTGGGATAAAGGTATGAAGGTGATGATTTCTCAGAGAAGACAATACAACAATAATTTATAAGTTATACTACATTTTGACATAAACGACTGGCCTCGTTGAACTACGTGGGCTTTATGTTCGTAATAGCACGGGCATCATTGGTGTCATAGAACAACATACGACGTGTAATACCAACGAGAAATCTAAACGACAATTATAATAAATCAGTCATATATTTAAAGTGCGCAAGACAACGCTGTGTGAGCCAAATTGCAACCGGAGCGAAAATTTCTAACAATCTGACCGCCACCCGAGGATAAAAACCGAATGCTAAAAATATGAAGTCTAGATATAATGTGACTTAGAGATGAAAAATGAATGAATTTTTGATAATCATTACTTAAGGATGCTATCAAAACTGTGGGTATATACGTACTGTTATTATCCTGCTGTTGAGTGATTTGTTGTTTATATAGCATTATGATTTATAACAATAACAAAATAATCAAATGAATATCGGTTGTACGTGTTGTAAATTTAGATTGGCGTAGCATGACGTGCTTTCTCTTCCACACATATTGATGGCTGTATATATATTACCAGTCCGCGAATTGTGATAACATCGATAGACCATTTGAATGGATAACCGACAACATAGAATGCATTATTATATGCACCTCTACTTAGGTATATCTATATTAATATTATAAAGCTGGAGAGTTTGTTCGCTTCAACGCGCTAATCTCAGGAACTACTGTTCCGATTTGAATCAACATTTTTTTAGTATTAAACCTGGGTGCACAGCAGTGCCCCCGCCAAGTTGAGCAAAAAAGCGGCACGGTCGTACCATACTTTTCTCGAAGCAGTTCAAGCCATTTTCGACCCCCTATAACGTCGTTGTAGATAAGACTAGAAGCCTGAATTTTCAGTAACCAAACAGACATTGTATAAACACGGTATATTTCCGCAGATTAAGAATTTTTAAAATAAAACTAGAAATCTTTTATGTTTTAAATAAAATAGATTGACTTGGCAATCGAAAGAATAATTTAATACTAGCCTCCCCCGAATTTTCAGTAAATTATTTTAACTTAACTTCACAACTCTCAAAGGAAAAAACCCATTAAATTTTCTTCATTGGTGCTCCGCTCCTATTGGTGTTAGCGTAATGATATATAGCCTACGAGAAATGAGGTGTATAACACTGAAATAATTTTTCAAATCAGACCAGTAGTTCCTGAGATTACCCCCTACAACGTCAGAAACACACAAACTTTACCTCTTTATAATATTAGTATAGATAATATGTATTACTAGTGAGATACATTGAGTGCTCATATGATGGCCAAGTCAATCTATTTTATTTAATACATAAAAGATTTTTAATATTGATATGGTCACTATAAGATGTTGTTAGGTTAGCTAATTACGAAATAACTTAAGGCAGAAGGTTCCTTAAGTAGGGACTTAATAAAGTAACCGACTTGGTATTACATGGATCTCACAACTTTTTACGGTAGAAGAACTGAGTTGCGAGACTTGTTTTTTTTAAAAGTTTTGTTTTTGATGGCATAGCTATCGAGGAAGGCTATATATATCATCACGTTAAGACTAATAGGAGCGGAACACCAATGAAGAATGTTTCAAAATCGTTTTTTTTTCCTTTTGCGAGCTTTCGCAGCGTGTTAGCGTTAGCCCAAAGTAACTATGCCACGAAGACGGATCCGCGAGAACAGCTAGTGAGATATATTTCTGGCCGGCATCTCATTGATCGAGTACGGAACATGCAGACGCTTTTCAACGAAACTTTTTAGATGTCATTATGACAAATAGGAAGAAGAAATGTTGAATTTTGACGTTGGAGTTTTTGGCGGGATCTTGTTCTGTCATGTGGTGGGTTTTACATTTTATTCATAATCTTGTGTTATTCGACTATATATTTTGTAATATTGGTGGTATTTTACGTAATATAGTTCGGTTATTGTGCACAAGTGAAGTGGACGGAAAATAATAAAATAATACCAGACAAAATTTCCATGGAAATGTTTAACAAGAGGGCTACCTACCATCTTGTCAGAACATTGAAATTATAACAAGACACTTGTAATGTTATTTTACCTACTTGACAATGACAATAATAATCTAGTAGATTGGATCCCAAAAAATAATTTAACATCGTTGATTTTTCACTCTGAAAAATCTCAAGAGAAATGGCAATAATATATGTATATATTCATTTTTCTCACACTTATATATATTTCAATTGACCGCTAGGATATAGATAGCGCTCTTCTCGTCTGAGAACCGCTGTTCCGTACCTGTGCTGAGTTGCATGTTAGTCCACGCTTTATTTTTCAGGTCTTTATTATTTTATTTATTTATAGTCGATGCCACCTACCGCTTCACGCTTTCTTTTTATTCCCTTCTTATTTCCACCGCAACCTCCTAGTAGGACTTATTTACACGGAAACACCAGCCCCTTCAGTAGGAATTATTGTTTATGTTATCAATTTACAACTACCGACTAAATATATAAAGTGCCGAGTAAATAATATATAAAATTTCGACAAATACATCTGACGTCGGCAACAATCGTTTTGCTTTTTTATTGTTAACTAGCCGTCACGGCGGACGTTGTCCCGCCCTGATAATAAAAAAAAAACATTGAAGTTAGACATATGCTGTCGGTGACTTTTTTGTAGGCATTATCAAGCTCTACAAATTTTCTCTAGAACTCAATCATATATCTCTCATCGTTAAAGCATCAATCGTAAGAAACGTTTTCGTTCGACCGTTTTTTCTCAGAGTTCCTTTGCAAATCCGACTAATACAAAAAAATCTTATCGTTTTTACGGTTGACATATAGCCTATGATACTCACAAATAACGTGGCTTTCTATTGGTAAAAGAATTTTCAAAATCGGTTTAGTAGATCCAGAGATTACCTCCTACAACGTTACAAACACACAACGTCACAAACTTTACCTCTTTATAATATTAGTATAGATTACCAAGCACACGTGAGCCAATAGCATATGCCGTTAGACGCGTGGTAAAAACTGAGCACAATATTTATTTAAATTATTTTGAACGAGCCATGGGAGCCGTCATATTGTCCTTGACTATTCTGTCGAGCGCCTTTTACTTTATCCTTATTCCGCGGCCGGCTATAATGCAACATGCGATAGATGGACGAAAAAATTTTAGGAAAAAATTTCATTTTAAAAACCTTGAGGTTTGATCTAAAAGTTTGTTTAATAAATGAAACAATGAACCAGAAAAGAAAAGTAATGCTGCAAAGTTTTCATAGCTATAGCTCCCTTAAATTTCGTTGAGAAGAATAAATAATTTACACTGTAAGTATAGATAATAGGTATAGCGTACAGGTTTTAAACAATTAAAAGCCAGAATTATTCTACTGTCACGACAAAAGACTGCCAGTGCTGGCACGGGTTCAGGATCGATTAAATCTATTATCGAATAATTACATTGTAGTAATAGTTTTGTTTTTGTTTGCAATCGTTTATTACAATTTAACTGTACGTCGTTTATAGCCTCGTTGACTCTAAACCAACATTTAGTAAGCTACAATTTAAACGAGGTTATCACAATCCTGAGGTTTTTTTTTTCGAACTGACTACGCTATTAACCTAGCAAGGTCTTAACAGCTTCACCGGACTACCACAATCCTGGGGTGCGAGATGAAAGTTCAAGCATTATGTCAAATGGGTTTTTATGCCGAAACGTTAGCTCGAAAGTCAGGATGGATCAATATAAGAATGATAGTGATGTTTAGAAATGATATACCTCTGATAATGATATACAGATATCCGACAAAAAATATGGTAACTGCACTAAACCCACAATTAAAAATAAGCTACATTAAGTTACTTGCCGGTTTTTCTCTATGACTGGGTTGTTTGTCTGAACCGGTAGTAATTTTAATAAATAAATAAACATTATCTCAGGGTCTAATTTGAATACAGTATCTTTGATGTTGTTTTTGAAAAGGTTTTTTTTTATTATAAAGCATAAAAAAATTATATTTACATATAAATTAAGCCATGATTTCATAACGCTGTTTTCCTTCATCGAAAGCTCCGCTTCAGTTGCTTGGATTCAAACCTACGTCCACCGACGCGGTGACCGAACACGATAACAACTAAGCTATCATTGCTTCAAGGTTAAGAAAATAAGATAAAGTTATACGGTGCTCTAAGATATTTTTTAAGATTTAAGTGCATTTGCCCATTTGAAATACACGAAATACGGTCCACTGTTTACGTATTTCGTAAGAACAAATCGTTAATAATTATTACTTCAAAATAAAAAATTGTTACTCATAACACAGTATCCTCCTTTTGTAATTTGTCTATCTTGTTATTTTAGATTATTATACGTCACACTGAATATTAATTATTCATATGAATTATAATAATTAACTTTAAAACGTGTATTTGTCACATTTGACATTGGCGAAATTGCTTACATATGCAGATCCCATACCGAAAAAATATATGTTAGAAATTACAAAGCTCTAGTAATTCAATAATAGCGTCACGCGAAATATTAGATTCTTTCTACAAATAATTTGTACAAGAAAACTGCATATTTTGAAGACGTATGTGCATTTTGGTATACACATACGCAACGAAATAGCATAACATTAAATGAATATATATTCATGATTGATTGAAAAGTTCGCAACATCTTATCTTTGCCGTACCGTGAAGCTATGGAACAATCTCCCGGCTAGAGTGTTTCCTCCTTCCTATGACATGGGGTCTTTCAAGCGCAACGTGAAGAGATACTTACGCAGGCCGGCATGACAGCGGCGACCGGCGGTGGATAGTATGTCTCTCGGTAGTCGCCATTGTTTTTGGATTGTACTGTGCTTACCATCAGGCACAGTATAGTCATTTTGCCGAGCTACGATAAAAAAAAAGACTGCTCTTTGACAAAAGAAACTCGATAATGTTGAAACTTTAAAAAATCATGAACTACGATCGAATTTCAACCATTACTTATAATAAATTGACTAAACATGATGTTCAAGAGCAAAGATAAAACACTGCAGATGCGGCTAAACGAAAAACATCGATAAATTACAAGAGAATATAATTTACAACATAAAGTTATCATAATTTAGCCAAACGTTAGTAAAACTCTATTACAATTTTTACAACAATATATTTAGAACGCCATGATATGGTATGTTATGTTATCGAATGTGTATTATCTAGTAATATTGTGGTTTGATATTTTTCGGAACGAAGTTTCATAATGCTTCTTTCGGTAGGAGTTGACTGATCGAAACATCAAGTAAGGAAAAACTGTTACGCTCTTATGCGAACCCTTAAAATTATACACCTAAACCTTCCCCGTGAATCACTTTATCTACTAGTGAAAACCACATGAAATCCGTTCAGTAGTTTTTGACTTTATCGCAAACAGAGAGACAGACAGACGGTGCAGAGGACTTTGTTTTTAACAATAAAGAACTAGAATTCTGGCACGATAGATATTTAGATGAGCTGAATGCTCATTACTCATTCGTATCAATTTTGTGGTTGCTAGTGCTTCGTTAGGGCCGACTCTGAGCAGTGTTATAACTGTACTGTATTTATTATTCTCAAACATTCAAAAAGGAAAGAAGGAAACAACGATGGTGCGTGACAAATTTGATGCTGCGAAGGATACTGGATAATGTAGGCGATACGATGACGGATACGCAAGAAGAAGAAGAAAGTGGCCAATTCCATTATGTAGCATGGCGTCAGAAGATTTTGACTTTGGAGAGCAAGCACGTCCGAATACGTAAGAATGCTCTTTTTTGGTTAGCATTCTTAGAATATTCCATAGAATCTTTACGACAACAGACAAAACAACGAAATAATGCTCTAATTCTGATTACACTAAAAGAATATGTTAGAGTGGGTTTAGAATGAGCATTCGCTCGTCTGATGTAAATTGGCCTTTATTGCAATGCTAAATACGTGGGAATTACATTCACACTTATTCTATTCTATCTGTCTATCTATCTATAATATGTAAATGTAACAAGAATGTAAATCTTGTATTTTTTTTAAATTGTTGTAGGTGTCTAGAAATAAGACATTAATACATTTCAGTCATTTTTTTAAAATATCTCTCTGTCTATTTGTTTCCTTGAACACGCATCACTGCTAAAGTACCGCGTTCATGATAACACCTAACCAAGAAAATCATAAAGCATATCCTCGAGTAACATTTAGTCTTGGTTTCATTAAAATCGGTTCAATCTTCAAAGGTTATTGTAATTTTAATACTTGCGCCACTTAAGTACGAGAGAAAAGTAGATAAGTAAATGGACTTAATACATACAGATGATTTTATTAGTCACGGTTTTTTTACATTAGGTTCCAGGTGGACGGAGTCGAAGGCACAGCTAGTGTCCTTCTTATTTAATAAACCCTCTTTTTTTTTTTCTTTTACTTCAGTTCTCTTTAATAACAGTATCAAACCCCATCTTTTTTATTCATCCTAACTAAAAAAAAAAAAAAAAAAAAAAATTACCTCTTTCTCTTCTTTTTTTTTTCATCAGAATCACTCTTGTTTAAATTCATCAACTAAATTATTAACAAATCAATAATTAATAATCAAATTAATAATCAAAATTATAATCAAAAATTATTTTCCAATTTTCTAACTCACCCCCCTCAACAAAGAAGAAATCACATTCCTTCATTTTTTTTTTTCTTTTTTTTCTTGTTTTAACAAAACTCTAAAGTTCTCAAGACCCTTCTCCCCCAGTTAGCAGAAAGCCACCATAAGGCATTTCGGCGGTGCGCATACTACAGCTAGTGTTTTATATACTTTAATTAATAATATTAATTCACTATAACTTATAATTTTATTATAATTTACAAGCTTCTACATAAATAAAAATTAATTACCCAACGTATGTAAGGGTAGGGGGAGAGCATAGGTTAGGACGCCGCTAGCCCGCCTATTTGTTTTAAGTAGGCAATGCTAGGGGTCAGGTAGGGACGTAGGAGTAGGTTAGGTTAGGTAGGGTGGGGGATTTCGGGAAGGGGATGGTTAGGTGTAGGTTAGTCTAGGTCAGAGTGGCATTTAAGGAGGCTGTGGTGGACGAGGAGTAAACCTCGTTAAAAAAATCAATGGCGGAGCGGCGACGGAGCGGTTTTCCTCTCTGTTACCGGCTGAACCCGGGGGGAAGGGGGCGGGGGCCCCGACCTCTCATTGCAGGGGCTCGGCGGGCTGGGAGGCAATCTCGCATCCGGGCTGCCTCAACCGGGTGTGGCGTAAAAAGCCTGCCGCCGGGGGTGTCGCGGAGCTTGCTCACGCTCCTCCGCAACACTTCCATAGTGCGGCGTACGGTATGCCGTGGAGTTTTAGTCAGTTAAAGTTGCCGAAAGGCACCGCCAGCTACGTCTCAGCACGCAGTTGGCGGTCGACTCAGCTCAGGCCCTCCCAGGGGGTCTAACAGTCCATGATGAATTTTCTCTCCACGTTAAAAAAAATGTATGTAAGCGTCACTTGAGAATGTCAGCATCTACGTGGCTAATTATTTTTTTATTATGTTTGTAATTGTCAGAACAAAGTTTGCACGAAAGAGAACGCTTGAACACACACTGCTCGGATTGATGCTTGGACATTTTAGCAATTATTGCCTTATAGGCATGTCCATTTTTAAGGTGGACGGATGACAGGATGTTGTATATTTTTTTAACCTGAGACTCGCCTATGATTTACTATGTATGCTATAAGTTAAAAGTTTCGGTGATAGCAAAACGTTCGTGTTCGTCTTCTCCGGCTGTATTGAATGACCAAATTTCATACGGTTATGTAGGTGCATAGTTCTTTTACGCTAGAATTTGACAGCTATTCGAAGAAACTCGAAATGCTCGAATACCTGGGTCGATAGTATTCGAATAGTACCTAAATAAGGTATTCGAAGGTAATATTCGAATAGTAAAGATTTTCTTTTGCTTAATCACAGGCATAAAATATGTAAGTGTATTATTTTGAAAGAAAATTTCACTTCTCATTAGTTTTTACATTTTTTTTTTACATCGTGCTGTGAAAGTTTTCGTTATAGCGCGCTCTATCTATCTCGCTTGCTCTTTAGTAGGAATATGTTGATGCGAGTTGCACTCCCGTAGCACTATAACAAAGCTCTAGAATTTTGTGATAGAGTTTTTGGTCATTAAGTATTGTCTTAGTGAAATAAAAGGTATACAAATTTTGAACTCCTGATTACAAAATGTCATAAATATAAACACAAGGTGTAGTTTCAATTATTCTTTGTTAATAGTCATTTATCGCCTAAAATAGCTTCGTGTAACGCAGTATAACCGCTGGTCGATGAACTCTAAACAGAAGGAATGTTTATTGCAAAAGCGAAAAGAAAGGAAGTTCGCTGTTTATTTCTTTAGTTCCAAATATTTTGAGTCGTTAGAGTGTTAGGGAGTTGAGAACCAGAACCGACGGTTGTGAAATCAACGTGTGAAACTTGTGAAGATATTTGTAATAGTTTATATTTAAAACGTGCGCAAAGATCTCGGTAAACTGGTGCAGATCGTTAACTGACGTAACATGCACGCTTGTTGGCAATGATTGACGTTTGAAAGAAGTCTTAAATATGTTAAATAAATAAAACCTCCTTTCAGCGAATCTCGGATGTGGTACGATAGAATTATATTTTGCAAGCAAAATTTTAATATTCATTGTATCATGTAATGCGAATAAAAAATTATAATAGACTTGTAAAGATATTTAGCGGAATAGCTTTTATTATCAGTAATGAAATACATTTTTTCATTTTACTGTCATATTTTGGCACCGTAGAAGCATTTGCCAATGTCAATGTTCTTGACATTAACGTAAATTGACTTTCATCTTCAAAATTAAATTAACTATCATATTTTTATTGAAAAAGCTGTGAAAAATCCATTTTAACTGATAATAATTATTGACAGTATAGGCATGGTCATTTTTCGATCTATCTAGCTATGAAAATAAATGACGATTTGAAAATATAAAAACCTAAGTAAAAGCTCTAAAGATGAATTCTGTTACAGACGCAAAATTTATGCATTATACTTTTCTTTCATAGATACAATTTTCTTAGATTAACAAATTGCAAAACATTTTATTTTTATTTTGTCATTTGACTCTACTTACAATCAATGTAACTGAAAATGATAAGTAAAGAATTTTCTTAGTCAACTGTTAGCTAAAAATAAACATCTAATCCTTTAAAAGCACAACGTAAAATTGGGTCAAGGTCATCTTGAGATCGCAAGAAGCGCGTCCTCGAAACTCTGCAGCGCAGCGCGAAATGAGACTGAAAGAAAAAAACCGACACCGTACGCCGCCCACGCAACAAACTAGAAATAAACGAGACGCTGCCTGTAACTTTATACCGCCACGTAACATTGAATTTAGGGAAAACAACGATCCAAACGAGAGTTTATTAATATAACAAGCGAATAGTATATTAGATGATGCCGTACCTGACGGAGCACTTAATGTATATCACAAGAAACACAATCACATCACACACTTCACTCGGACGAGTGGTCGAGGGTCGAAGCGCTGGAACGAGCGAGGTGGACGCAACCGTTGCTCCCAAGCGACTATCCAACTGCTCCCGTCGGAACGTCCGCCAGCTAAACATAGAACGGTAGCGCATGTTGGGAGTCGGTACGGTGGTCTCATGCCGTGACGTCACCATCGGGGAACTCGGGATGCTGACGGTCAACTACCGCTCGGTTCGCAAGGTCGAAAAACAAAGCTAAGGGATGTCATTGGTAATGTTTCCACCGATTAAAATAAACTAGCAGCTGCAACGAGGAATGCAATCCTTGCAAACGTAAATCTACAATAGGTCACCACTCTAAGGACTGAGCCTTAAAGGCTTCTTGAAGGCGACAGAAGGATAGGTTAGGTAAGGTTATAGGATAACATTGTACAGACTACTCCATACCATATGGTGGCAATTAAATCACAAATTAACCAGTCCCAATCTATCAAGTACGCACTTTAAGGACTAAGTTATAAAAGATCGTGGGTAAATGCGTGTTGTCAAATAAAGCCTTCAAATCTGAACAACAGCACAATGGAGCAACCAGATTTGACAAGAATTCCGCCTCATTCAAATTGTATGCATTATTAGTCAGTAAACATTTTTATTCATTTCAAAACTTAAGTGTAAGTACTGCACATAACTTGTAAGCTATGATATTGGGTCTTCCTTGAAAATAATCGGCTATAAGTTAGAATCGCTGTCGGGCTTCAAAATTTAATCTAAATGTAATAATCTTTCAACGGATATAGAAGCAAAGTTCTATGTAATCATATCCTGTGACGTCAACAAGTGTAGTGCATTTAGATTTTTTTCTAAATCCTACAATGAATCAGAGTTTTCAATTGACCCAGATTTTGTGACACGACTGTACAATATATTTTATGGTATATATTGCTCATTTAGGCCATTTCCACCGTTACCATGATCTATATCTTTGTTTCAGTAGCTTGATATAAAAGCCACTTCTTGTAAAACAGGACACTCTTTAGGATTTGATAAGGAAATTGCCAATTCATACCATTTTCATTTTAAAACAGTGCTCAGTCGTCCCAATTGAATGATCTAAAGTTGCAATCTATCCGTAACTTAGTTTATATCGCTAGCTAGTGTTTAGACTTCCAGTAAGAGAACTGAGAATTTTAAGGATCAATTAAAATACATATAGATATTGCTAAATTCTGCATATTATTTCAATCATATGTGTATTGAGATATATCTATCTATATATATATAAGAGATTCCCACCTATATATTTACTCATCACGATATCTCTGGAACCATAAGGCGTAGCGACTTGAAATATGGTAGGAATATTCCTTTCGCCGAGTAGAGGTCAGCTAAGAACGGATTTTACGAAATTCCACCCACAAGGGCGGTTGCGGGGGGGTAATCAGGGCGGGACAACGTCAGCCGGGCCCGCTAGTATTTCATATACTTGAAATAACCTTTCATTTTGTTTTCATTTAATGTTAATGTTCAGAGTTGTGTACTATAAAATGTTTTTGCGCCTTTGACACATATTTTGCAGCAGATATTTTTAAAACTGCATAACACAAAAAAAACGATATTACGTTCGAAATTTCATTTTTCCAAACAACACGTACAACTAAAACAATCTAGGTAAATTCAAACATTAGAAGGTCCTAAAAGAGAAACCCGCGTTTTATGGATAATTTGAGTCTTCTTTTTAGCGCGTCTCTTTCGACCGCATGATAGAAAGAGACTTACTTTGCTTTTTTTTTCGTTTGACGTAAGTAAAAGGAATATTTTTGTTAATTTTCACAAAATATGGTAAAAGATTATAACTAACATCATTTTTAACCACAAAATTAACATTAAAAGGGTTCGTGTCCATTCTTGTTCATAGAACTCAGTTTTGTGGACCTTAAATAAATAAATAATAATAATAATAATGATTCAATTTTCAGCCTGAAATGAAAACACAGATTGTTCAATTTAGATAGTAGTTTTTTTTTTATATGTTAAATTGACTGTACTATACTTAATGGTAAGTGCTTAAAAATACATTAAAAAGCGATGTATAACCGATTTAAAAAGGTTTTTTTTTGTTTTGATGCTATAGTTAATTTGATTGTAAAGGAAGTGTGGAAACTGTGAAATTAATTGTTACAAATGATCACGATGCATCTTCAGGAGCGAAACACGTAATCGATTATCGCTATTACACGTTAATGTACAGCTGTACAACTGAAGACAGGTTCAACCATACGCCAACATCGGGTTGAACCGTCAACCAAGGACGCATTTGTAATTACAGTTTGTTGTTTCAGTTACTAATATTTCGCTCTTTCTGTTACTAATTGCAGACTTAACTTTTTCAAGTACACGTCGCGCAAATAAAATCCAATGTTTTTTGTTGCAATAAGACGTGTTAGCAGCCAATCAATTCCAGGCGAAAGTGCAAAGTAAAGTCCACTATAATATTTGATTATGGATTTTCACAAAGCAATGCTTTCATCAATCACATTGATGGCGTTTTGTTATTCAAAAGCAATCCACGTTCATTAAAAAAAAAGCGTGAGGTGCTTTTTACTGAAAACGTTGCAAAAAAGTCGTTGTGGTCTAGTGATTTAACCGGTGGATTATCAATCCGTTGTCCACAGGTTCGAAGCCCTGCATGTATTAAAGAATTTTTCAAAATTCGCGTGTATTTACTAATTTATGTTGGTCCCCTATCAGCTGACGGTGAAGGAAAACATCGTGAGAAAACCTAAATCTGAGATATGTTCTTGTACTACTATTGCATGTGTGGAAAATATAGAACTGTGGACTTCTCAGAGTTTGAAATTGCCCATACGTCGTGGGCTGGCGTGTTGATTATGGCAATACCTTCCTTCGGGAAGAGGCATATGACTCTGCAGTTGGTTTTTTACAGGCTGTGGATAACCCCACGCTTTTATGGACTCATTATTTAAAGATTCTGAAATAAATATTTTAAACATTTAATACATTAAATTAAATGTCGAGTTATAATGTTTTAATTTAACCAATAATGCTTTATAATCACCTCCGTATATGTTCCTTCGATCTTTTAGGCTTGATGGAGAAGGACACTGCTATCAAATCTTTTGATAATTTTTTAAAGCATGCGATCATTAATCTCAAGGCATTTAACGGACTTTGAATTCGCTATGAATCTCTGACTTGCACCTAACTGAGAAATCTATGTTACCCTATTATATAATGCTCATGGAATGTATCAAGGTAAAGAGAAGTGACTCGTATCAAATTGTGGTCACCCCTCTCCCGTTATATATATATAACTCCGAATATCTTTGTGCGAAAACAACAATATCTATACATATAATAACAAGGTAAATCTAACGTGTCTGTACTTTTAGATTTTTGTAAAAAAAATTGTTGCAGTTGTCTTGGAATAAGTAATAAAATACATTTCAATCATTTTTAAAAATGTCTGCCTGTCTCTCTGTTTGTATGTTTTGTTTGAACACGCATCACTGCTAAAGTAGCGTTCACGATAAAACCTCATAAAGGAAATCATAAAGCATATTTTCGAGTAACATTTAGTTTTGGTTTCATTAAAATCGGTTTACTCTATCAAAAGTTGTTGTTACTGTTTTTTTTACATTAGGTATTACGCGGACAAAGTCACGGACACATCTAGTAAAAAATAAAAACAATAAAATAAATGAGTAAGTCATTTCACTTAAGTTGTGTAAATATAATATAATTTTAACAATTGAGAATAATTTGACAAAGTCCTTATTTCTGGATTTGAGTCAGTCATGAGTAAGTATGGAGAGTGCGTAGGACTAAATATTTTCAGACGATCCTAATTCCGGAGTGACGACGTCTAAACACATGAATATTGTCGGAATTCCAAACATTCACTCCACCTGACAATTTTATTAACCGCTCAGTTTTGATGACACTCGCATTTCTTCATTTCCCTTATTTCTCACGTCTATCAGCTCTCATTTCAGTATTCACATCATTTACAAATCAACGCTGTCTTAGTCATATGACTCCCATTTGTCTTCGTAACATGTTGATAGAACATTAGTCTATTACTCCTCAGCTACTCTCTGACTTATGCTACTGGTATACTGCCTCAAATATATTAATTCCTAATCATTTAATTACACCAGATGTTCATTTACAATTTAGTTTTTTACGCAAATATCTACTCAAAATTAATAATATACTGGCAGAGAAAGTTAACCGAAATATGATATCGGTGACTTTCCTTCCCCTTGATGAGTCAAGATATCGTGATGAACTCATAGCACGGTAGTAAAGTTTTTTCTAAATCCGCCTGGCTAGCTACCACCCTCAAGTTGAAAATCTGTCGTCACGAACCTGTTAGTGTGTTCCGGCAGCTGCTCTTGATAGCCAATGCTCTCTAAGTTTAGCGTGTTTCCCATCGTGGGCCACATCATCCTAACACCCACAAAGTATTTTTTTAATAATGAATTTTAGGGCATTTTTCAAGTAGAAGTTAAAAATTTAGCACATATGTGTTATCACAAGGGGTTCACGTTAAAACTCATGTCTCTACGACGAGTATGATATGCATTTACTCCAATCAAGTATGGTCTTATACTGGTCTTTACAGAGAAAAGACTTGTGGAAGCTATTAATATATATATATATTATATATATATATATATATTTGCGGGGTGGTAGGGTGTCTGTACCCGACTGGATCGCGACCACCGTACACCAGGTGGAACACCCGCCATAGTGACACGTTTGGGCGTGTCGCGTTCCGGGATCAGCCGGTGTATATCCAGCAACGGGGGGGGTTCTGTCCCTGACTGGGTCGCTTTCAGGCCGGCATGACAGCGGCGACCGGCGATAGATAGTATGTCTTTCGGTGGTCGCCATTGTTTTTGGATTGTACTGTGCTTACCATCAGGCACAGTACAGTCACTTTGCCGAGCTACAATAAAAAAAAAAAAAAGTGTAAGTTTTATTCACTATTATACCTTCGTATACTATTCGATGCAACTAGAATAGAATGTCAGTCCGTTACGCATTCTTCGAAAGTCAAACTATACATTTAAGAAAGTTGAGACCCAATGTTGGCAATTCTCCATCCAGTCCACGTAAACAAAGTGCAGTTTGTATCATGATTGCTCCCGCTAAATACATAAATATTAATAATCAGTCCCAGAGGGGAACGGAACGACCGTAATCATCACGTCAATGTGCAACTTACTAAAAATCTACAATTTAACTTATTTTTTGTGTGTTTCCCAATCCTACGTATCCTTGCGTTCTTTTTGTTCATCTTCAATCAATAGTATTATCAAAAGAGTTGTACGTCTTTCACACGCGGTAGAAGTCAAATTTCTACATAGATTTTTTTATTTACAATACATAGAACAACATTTTTAAAGGTGCGCGGCATTCACTACGATCCAACAGAAAATGTGCTATAGATTTCAACGTTTCTCTCTATTTCTTGCTCTCTTTGTGTATATTTCGAGTACATTAAGAAAATACTATTTCATTCTCTCACAGCCTACAACCTATATATTTATATACATTTACAGCTAACCGTTTTCGTTAAACATTTTTGTTCCAAAAATATACAATCCACACCGTGCCTAAAGAAGTTTTACATCAATAAATTCATTATATATATATATATTAGACTGTATACGATTAATATTTGGAAAAAAAAAGTTGAATACAAAGCTTAAATACTAAATCATAATATTAGTTATGAAAATTACAGAGATGAAGCGGCGGCCAAGAAATATAAAGCAAACAACATTACTGGAATTACGCAATGTTCTAAATTCACTCGCAGATCAAAGTATTTCCCAATAACGAAGCCAAAACGATTTTAAAATATGTATAATATTCGTCTCCGGTGCATTTGTACGTATGTACCGATAGCAAAATATTGTGTGGTTTTATGAAACCATGATGCAAATGAAACTTTTTTTCAGACCGTAGGCTGAATCGTAAGATTTAACTGAAATTTTCCAGAAAATTATTCGATTTAGGGTATTAAAATAGCGTTTTTAATCTTAATTTAATAACTGAGAAATGGGAATGATAATGGGAAATCAATAGTAGACGAGATATCAAACTATAAATTTGAATTTCAGTCTGCGTAATAGAGTACGGAATACATTTTTTTTCTTAATTATTATAGGAGGCAAATGAACAGGCGGTCCACCTGATGGTAAGTGAACACGGCCGTCCATAGACACTAGCAAGACCAGGGGAGTCGCAAGTGCGTTGCCAGCCTGTGTTTGGGGGAGGGAGAGGGGAGGGATGGGAAGGGGAGAGGAGCGGTGGGGGTAGGCCTCCGGCGCTCTCACTGTATTAAGTACTATCATTCAGATGATAGACATATTGACCTTGGCTGCTGTGCCGAGCGCCTTTCGCTTTATCCCTACTCCGCGGCAGCACACCGGATTTAATGCGACATGCGATAAATGGACGAAAAAATTTGAGGCGATGGAAAAACGTTGAACTTTAATATAGTCTTATTTGAAGATTTTTTTAAAGTATTAATTGACCATTCCATGTTTCACATACTAAGTTAAGAATAACAGAACATGTAAAAAGTCTGTATGTGATAGCAGTATAACCATACATGTGGTGGTAAAAAAGAGTACTGCTCGCATCATCGTTTCAAGAGTAGTAATATTTTTTATCGACCTCAGATGAAATGAAAGCATCCCGATGCGCTATTTCTTTTTTTGTAGAAAAAAAGGTATGTCGTAAAGACACACGATAGAAGTGTATCTTTTGTATTAGTAAAGAAAAACCCAACAAAAACAAACTTATTCCTTTATAATTTAATGAATTCTACGTCTTATAAGTGGATGAACGCCGACTGCACGCACGAAAGCATGACTCATTGTCGCGTTTCGCCTGAGCGCTCGGTGCAAGCGAGAGCGCGGAACAAGCCATAGACAGGCGCGATCGACCTAAGCGTTCGGCTTGTATAGCATCTATGTCTCTTCAACTCCATCGGTCGATGCGTCCGAGTCGTTATCACGTAAAGATATCGTCTGTAAACCGACTTTACAGACAACCAATTTTTATTTTTTATAACTTTTGGCGTTTGACTTCAATCTTACTTGATGTGATGTGATGACACTCAACCTAAATGGTTTGGCTCTCAAGTGCAACTAAAGGAACACACATTTTAAACTCGAGGGTGGTAGCTAGACAGACGGGCTTAGAACAAACTCTACCAGCATGCTATAATTTCGTCACGATGTTTTCCTACACCGAAAGCACCGACTTATTCGATCCTACGTCGATCAACGAGGTGTCCAAGCAAACCAACCACTGAGCCATCATCGCTTCAAAGAGATGTTTAGAGGTTCAAAGAGAAGCTGCGGTGATTAGATCCTTGTTCATAAAATGGCAATGTAGATCTATACTAATATTATAAAGTTGGAGGGTTTGTTTGGTCGAACGCGCTAATCTCAGAAACTACTGGTCCGATTTGAAAAATTCTATCAGTGTTAGATAGCTCATTTATCGAGGAAGGCTATAGGCTATATATATCACCACGCTAAGACCAATAGGAGCGGAGCACCAACAAGCGGACGAAGTTTGGTACCTAAGTCAGAGGGTGAATACTATTTTAGTATATCAATATTCCTACCAAAAAAAGTCCAGGTGGTCTAGTGTTTTGATCTGTAGAATATTATTTCGATGTATGCAGGTTCGAACCCCGGTATGTACCAATGAATATTTAGGAATTACCGTACATTTACTAATTTAAATTGGTAACACTATCAGATGACGGTGAAGGCAAACATCATGAGGAAACCTGAACCTGAGAAATGTTATTGTAATACTACGGTATGAGGAAAAACATGGAACTTTGTATTTCTCGGAGTTTGAATTACGTCGTGGGCTGGCGTGGTGACTATGACAATACCTTCTCGCGCTAAGAGGCCTACGGCCTTGCAGTGGGTCTCTTACAGGATTATGATGATGAACATTCCAACATATTATAAAATTTATTCTGGCGTAAATAGGCGATTGCCCTCGTATGACGGTTCGATTTGACACGGATCATACTGCGGCGCCGTGGTAGTATAGCGGCATCCAAACTATTTTAGTACTTGGCTGCATGCCCGGACGAGCTGTTCACGATATCATCAAGCTTCGACGCGAGGGGCGTACGAGGACTATTCTCAGTTGCTCGTTAAAAAACACGTAATTTCGTTTTACAATGGACAGGTGTGTTAATCTTCGATGTTCGATAAACACTATTTATAATGTTTGCTCCTATCATAAATAATCTATGATGTTAACTACAGCGGAATGACTCAGTAAATTTACTAAAATATAGTAGACGTGATCTAGACAATGAAAGTATGATATAATAAGTTTTGCCCGAGGCTTCGCCTATGTTAACCCCTCGGCTTTTTTAAGACCAAGATCTCAAAATGGATTTCTCAACATCGCTTTTATTCCATGAAAGCTAGCTAGCTATGTTCCTTTATGTAGCCCTTGCATAATCTGTATACAAAAATTCAGGATAACTGGTTAATAGTTAATACATCAAAACGTAATAAACAAACAAACTCACCTATAATATCTTAATATAAGCTAGAACCATCATTGAAGAAAATTTAATTTAATTAATCCATGCCGTCATGATAACATATTTTCTAATATCTGCCAGTATAATTTGAATTAGTTCTTTTTTAAGTCATTTTCATGTATTCGACTAAGTACATCATTACATAACATTAGGAGAGGTAGCGGATCAAGAAGTAGCCTTGTAGGTGGTAGAGCCACGCTGAAGCTATTAATGGTTTCAACATGAATGGGTCGGCTCGACCGGGGTAGTACCACCCGAACCACAGAAACATCGACGTGAAGTAACTAACAGTGCTTGCATTGTTGCGTTTCGTTCGGTCAGTGAGAGCGCCGGAGGTCCCACCTCCCCTTCCCTTCTCCCTTCTCTTACTCCCCCTCCCCCTAAGACAGGTTGGCAACGCACCTGTGATTCCCCTGGTGTTGTAAGTGTCTATGGACGGTGGTGATCACTTAACATCAGGTGGCCAACCTGTCCGTTTGCCTCTTATGATATAAAAAAAAACTTGAATTTAAAAAAATCAGTTCTCTATTCTATCTATCTATTTTTTATTACAAAGAGTTGTTATGTCATCAAATTTACATAGAACAAGTTAATATAAGTGGTGGAAAAAAATTCAAGCGTTTGCATGTAATAACGAGTTTTTTTTTTTATAATTTGCGTAAGTAGATAATAATATTCTAATTGCATAAATTTTTAGTAACAATCAAGTAATGAATTGTCAAATTTTAATGGTCTAAAAAAGTTCTCCATTCTGTTATTAACACCATCTAGTTCAAAAATTTCATACAAGATATTAATCACAGTATTCTAAGCTGACAAAGTCGTGCCTTCCCTCACAAAGATGCAGTAATATTGTATTTATGAGCTAGAATTATTTCGTATTTGTATTTACTGCCATCTGTTGGCACTAATGTAACTATCATCCATAATCATTGTTATAAAATTTCTAACTAGAGAACTATGGTAAGAAGAGTTATAAATAGGAAATAATAGATGGCAGCACTTTTTAATCAATTATACATACAACTAAAGATGGCGCTACCAAGAAACGTACGATCTCCTTAGACATTTTTCACAATATTCATTACAACATGAAAATTAAACAACTTACTTGAAAATACTTCTTGACGACAGGGTCTGTCGACAGAAGATGTTGCGCTCGGGGCTCGTCGCGGCAATACGCTACGTGTTTGTCGAATTCTCTTTCCATACGTAACAGTGCCCGTCCGAGCATCTTCGGATCACCAGCGTAGTATTTTATACCTTCCAACAGGACCCTGTAATATCATTCTCGCTTTAAATTAATTTCTACTTTATTTGTATGCCATTAAAACAATAATGTAATTAACGATAACATAGGACAAACACTAACAGAAGAAAAATTTTATTCTCGTCAAACCGAGTTCTTTTTTAGATCAAGAATGTAATCAACTATGGCAAAATAATGTTGATTGAAAACTAAATTAATACATTCATTGATAAATTATAAAACGATTCCCATTTTATTGTATGAGATACAGTTTTACATAGTCTATCTCTGGTTTACACATCACAACTAGATGGCGCTATGAAATCGTTTTCTATTAGCGTTGAATATAATTCTGAAACCGAGTCGGAACACATCATAACTAGATATCACTATATAGTCGATTTGCATTACTGTTGAAAGAAATAAGTTGGAATGCAATTAAATAAGCATGTATCACAGCGAAGTAACTGCTACTATCTCATGATTTGCACATCAGATGGTAGAGCCACGCTAAAGCTTTTACTGGTTTCAGCATGAATGGGTCGGCCCGCCCGGGTGATGTGAAGTAACAGTGCTTTCATTGTTGCATTTCATTTGGTCAGTGAGAGCGTCGGAGGTCCACCTCCCCTCCCTATCCTCAAATTGTGCCACTATTGTTAGAGTTACAACTAATGTATGATGGATGCGGAGTGGGACACAATTATGTTATAACAAAGAATATATACCGACAAATGCGCTAGCTTTTCCATCCACTGTATCTTTACCCAAAAAGCAATTTATAAGTAGGTAATTCCGTTGATGTACAAAAATATACAAGATTTATAATAACACCAATTATTTTAATGGAAAATAGATAATAAGTGTAACGTGAAGAGACATTTACTATAAATAAAAAAATATATATTTGTGGTATCACTGTGTATTGCATTTGTTTCTAATATTACTCAGTAACTTGTGTAAATTCGTCGAAAGTTGTGCATGTTTTTGCGGGTGCAAAATGTAAAAACAGCAAGGTAACATTGTCCACATTTTCTAAGAGAGTATATATGATACTGAATCGATTTTTGAATATTGATAGCTTTATTTACTTAAAAATATGTACAAATTCTTAGTTTAACTTCGTGGGATTTATATTTCCTTCATAAAGCGTAGCGGGCAATGCTGGCTGAAAGTCCAAATAAAATAGCCCGGCTCCAAAATCACTCAAAAATTGATTAAAAACTTGAAAATATTTTTTTACAAAAGAAATGTATACTTATGAACATATGGCTGCAATAGTAATAACATTCGCATATGATTCAATAGAAAAAAAACCTTTTTTTTATCCGGTAGTTAGCGTCTTTTTCAGTAATTTTCCAGAAGCGATAATTCATTGATTCAAAAATGACTCACGTGTTATGAAACTCGCAGATCTGTCTGAAGTTGGAAAATAGAAGTTCTCGGTTGTCGAAGACGGATTTAGGAGTGGACGCCTTGTCTGTCGGCCTCATATATCTGGAGACGACCTGCTGCATGTCGCGTCCGAATTCTTCTTCAGTCTCTATCAGCTCACGTACTACTGCTCTGTGGATTAATATTTATTTCGTTTTATATTGCCTTACTTTTGTTCGCGGCTTTTTCTGTACCTTCAGCAATATATATGCAAAATGTGAGATTATCGGTTGAAGCGTGAAAACACCAGATACATAAATTCACGTTCGTATTTATAATATTAGATAGAATAGTTAGGATTGCTAACATAATAAATTCAATCGAGATTGGATACAACATAGCAACAGGTACTTGTTTATCAAATATCTTGAAATTATTTGGGGTTGGATCACAAATATTTAAAAGGTCCGTTGACTACGCGTTTGATTCACGGGCAGAATTGGAACCCCATTTTATCACATAATAGACATTGTATTATATTTAAAAAAAACGGATGTGCTTTGGACACACCACTGAAGTAAAACTAACTATCTTTATCTCCATCTATATATATATATATATATATATATATATATATATATATATATAATGGGTTTACATTGATAATACGAAACGTAACTCTCTCTCTCTCACTTCCGTTCGCCTCGCCCGATTACACTTTTCGTAACGCGCTCGTCACGCATTCACCAGCTTACTCCCCAAGTGTCAAGCATGAGTAAAGAAGTTTTACTTCAAAATGTTTAACTCATCCAGTTCTGGATCCGCTTAATCCTTCTTATAAGATCAGACTTGGCACCAAGCTTATGTATTTTTTCCAATTGTTGGTTTTAAGGGCTTTTACAGCTTGATACATTCTTGATAATGTAATATGTGTCAGTTAAAACTTTGAAAAATTAAATTTGGTAAAGAAAGGTATGAACTACTAAAAACTGTATAAAATTGGTTGTCCCATGTTTCAGATTTAGCAACACCAGTAATATTTTTTTAGGTAATAAATAGTGTTAGGTTTTACAAAAGTCCCAGAACATATTACCGATTTGCCGGACTGTAAATTTAAGCGCTACGTCAAGCGAGTTTTAGTGTCGAAAGGCTATTATAGAGTGGATCAATATGTGAATGATGCTGATGTCTGGAATTGACTCCTCCTGTGCACCCGCTAAAAACGAGTGTAACGTGTAATGTATTTTAAATTTGTGTTAAAAAAATAAATCAAGTTGCTTGCCGGGTTTTCTCGTTGACTGGGTTGTTTTCCGAACAGGTGTGGTAGTTTTGAAGTTCATTAGCGCCTTATTAGAGCCTAAATTGAATAAATAATATTTGATATGATTTGATTTAACCCTTAATTCGATAGTCTCCAGTGTGACGAACAACTAATTAAAAAAAATCTGCTGAACTAGTTTAGAGAAAAATACGTGAGATTTTGATTTTAGTGTGTTGGTTACTTATAAAAGATTTAGTAGAAAATATAATTTGAATAATAACAACACCCAAAATGTCAGTTTTCGTCGAAAACGGCGTCGACGCCGAAGTCATCTGTTTTGCACAAGGTATTTTATTTCATTTTTATTGGTTTTTATTAACTTTTAGACGATTTCTGTATTTATTTATATTTATGATATTATATACATCTACTAATCACGAGCTTCTACACTCATTTTCACTATTTTATCTCGCTCTAAATCTCTTGTCCGCCACATCAGACACTGTCGATTAGTACGTGAAGTATATATTTTAACTAGCTGTCCGGTGTGACGAACATTGCCAAATACGCTACGATTAACACTTTTTTGTTACATTTATTGTTTTTTTGCATAATATCGCATGTGGTTGAATGTATTCTTCTATAAATTAGTGCATAGGCATATTTGCTCAATTAATTGATATCTGTATCAATAATGCCTATATTTTGTACAGGAAGCACCACTCCCAAAGAAAATCTGAAGCAAAGCTTAAATTGAAAGATTTCCGATACGAGATATTTTCTGCTTTGATAAAAATTAACAGGTCAGCTAAGCGCACTAACCAAGAAGAGATCACGATAAGGAAGCCTTGTAAGCCCAGACCAGTAGATTGTGTGTGTTTTGACAATATTGGTCATTTTTTATCGACGAAGGAAGAAGGCCGTTGCATGGAGTGCAGTAAAAAAAGACTACTGTCTTTTGCATAAAATGTGACGTAAGACTATGTTTTGTAACAGGAAAGAACCCTCGTAATTGCCATTTGAAATTTCATAAAAAATAATTATTATGTTCATAGTTATATTTGATTAGAATTACATTTCTTTTTGTTTTTGATGTGTATTTGTTTTATTTATCATTTCTGTTAGTCATTTGGTAGAGTCCGCCCCAATGGACATGTTGTTTCGCAAGTTATTCGTTACATACTTGACAATGTCCGCTATGACGGACATGTCTTTTATCAAAAACTGTACAGCACAATTTTTTTTAGCATTTTTCCTGTACTTATTTCATATCCAAAAATATGACTTTACTAAAAAATCAGTTTTTTTTTGCTACAAAAAACTCCGTCGAATTAAGGGTTAATCACGATTCAGACCTTCTCGGTTATGTTACTTTAGTAATATATTATATTACTTTTCATTACAAAACATTAGGTATGTTAGTTTTCAAAAGATAACTATAATTAGATAAACGATAGTAAGTGCTGTAGTTAATAACTGTGATAACGATCACCGCCAGAAACACTACAATTTACACATTAAAAATACCTATAGTCATAATATAAAATAATAAAAGATAGCACAAAACCAAATGCTGCTGAGTAAGCGTGAGTGAATGCATATGTAGTGTGATATGTATGTATAGTACTGAAGTGTAGTATGATAATTCTATCATTTTAAAAGAAATAATTTTAAGTAAACTAACTTATAATATATAATAACTAAATAATTGTCATGTGCAGTATTCGAACCTACAACTATCAGCTCTGGCAGCATAAGCGAGACGAGCAAGATGTAGCTGGAGTGGCAGTTCTATTCGGTGTATTGTAGCACCTTGTTTTGTATTAACCTCATGTGTACATCTCAAATTTCATTTCTATTTATATTTTTTCCGATGGCACCATCAAGGTCCTTTCCATGAGCGTCCAGTTTGATATCAATAAAACTCACAATATTTCCATCACCATCTCCCGTTGCTGTTGCACACAGAGAGATTAAAGTATAAAATAGAATGAGTAACATTGTAATACATTTTTTGTATAAATCTGGAATGTTCTACTCTAAGCACCGATGCGACGTATACCCTATGTTTTATAACGTATATTGTCCAGAACTCCTAAGTGATATTAATCCACAAGAATATATTGCGTCTACCAAAAAAAATATCTTTCATAAGTGCTTGGTTGCGCCGCTTTATATATATTTGAAATACCCGCATTATTGTGATCAGATCGCGCCACTTTCCAGCCCCGCTCAATTACCCCTTCTTATGGCACATGCTTATATTCGGTAGCGCGTCGAACGCGCCACCACTACCACTATTATTGTTGTTGCCCGCGCCGCGTCATTGTTGTTGTATCCACGCCGCGCCGCGCCGCATGCAAACATTTTGAATTTTCGCCTGGTCGAGTGAGAAATAAACGCATCGCTCCGCATATATGTCGGCTCCGCATGCCGACATACATTATAAACAATAAGTGTTGTGTGGGAGAAAACCCAGTGGAGAGCAACGAGAATCACCTAGCCGGCTAGCCACGTGGAAACTGCAGTGCGCGAGGTATGTGCCAAGTTTCCTTCCTACCCTTGTCTGTCTCCCTCTTCGTAGCTGATCGCAATAGTTGAATATCAAATATAGCACCCCCGCATATACAGTCCACTTAAATTAGCAAAGAAACCCCCGCCCTTCGGTGGCGTCGACAACGCAACGGCGCCAGTAAGTTTCTCATATTATATAAAGAACTGATCTTCAGTATAATACACAATGAGGAAGAGACTTAGGGTTTTCTTTCTTAATCCAGTCGATGCTATCTATTAACAAAATGTTTGTACCATAAGCCACCATTTTTTATAGTGAATTATAGGTGAAAATATATCACTGAATTTGTGGTAAGATATATCTACATTTTCTCACAGTAATGATGTTATTAGACGAAAAATATAATATATTGTACAGTGGAATAAAGAACGGTAACTTTTTTGTGGACGCACTATAAAAAACGCATATTTAGCATCACATATACCAAACGCACACGGGTACGTTGCTGGCATGGAATGGGTTAAAATAACAATAAACAACACAAAACATTACGGAACTTTTGACTGGTCTTTACTTGTTTAATTATATTAGCTTCACTTGCATATTTATTGATAAATTTACCTTAAATTACATTCTGAATGAAATTCATTTTATTTTTCGAACCTATGTAAATTATAAGTATAAGTTAAACATGTGCCCGAGTTTTTTTATTTGATTAAAACTTAGGAGATAGCAAACAATGTACTCAATCTGTAGGCAATAAATTTGTTCTTTATATCTAAAGAGATAAGTAATTTTGAAAGCCAAGTAAAACTTCAATAGATTCACTGTTCTGCCTAATCTCTTTTTACCTCTTTATTACTATTTTTTTAAGTGCGATTTACTACCATTAAACGAATAAATTAAATGAAATAACTCTTTTGTCTCAAGTTTAATAAATTATCACTTTAAAGTGGCACAATAGATTACTTTTATTTTTAAAACAATCTTAGCTGCCGGGACGATGATCGCATGAAAAAAATATGAAAATATGGTGCCACATAATAAAATCACTTAACAATATTTTAACAAAAAAATGTCAATTCAAATGACGACGATTTAATTTTGAAGCGTAAATCAGTAAAAATAAACGTAAAGACAGTCATCGAAAACCTAATGACATATTTAACAAAATAAATTCATTTTTTTAGGGAATATTTATTTTGTATAAAAATCCAAAATTAATACGAACGGAGCATTCTAACAAAACTTTTCTGATATATAAATCTTTTATATGAGTTTATTTTATGCATTAATATTAAATTTTTGTGTACGTGATGAATTACTGATATAATTAATCACCTTCTTTGTACAATAATCTACATTTATCCAATAAATCAAGATAAACTGTCGTCCCGAACACAAAGTTTTATTTACGAGAAGGACTGTTGACAATTTTATATTCCACGCTTCCTCTATAACTGTATAAATTAGTTCAACGTCTATGTTTCTACACGAGATAGAAATGACGGCAATGATAAACATTATAATAAATTAAACTGCTTCGGCCAAACAGTGACTCATTTGAACAACACGCAGCAGACGCGCCAAGAGGTGTGCAAGTGGGTGTATGAGAATGAATTTGCAATGGAACTAGATTTGCAGAGTCATTTGATGACCAATACTTGAGCTATACGCGAAAATGTATTAAGGAAAGCATCCAAGAATTATTATTTTTATAAATAAATCTTATATAATCACTGCATATTATAAAACAAAGTCCTCCGCCGCGTCTGTCTGTCTCTTAGCGATAAACTCAAAAAGTACTAAGCGGATCTTCATACAGTTTTCATTAATAGATAGAGTGGTTCACGAGGACGGTTTAAGTATATAATTCATAGAGTAACAAACCTGCGCGTAGATACGTTGTAATTGGAAGCGGTTTCATAATTCTATGATATAATCTGTCAAGATATTTGTAAATTGCTTGAAATATAATGATAAATGTTGGAAGTATCGGAAAAAAACAAGCCGCCTGGGACCTGGGCTTTCGTCGAAAACGCTGCCTAATCCGTTTGAGATATAATAAAACAATAGAGATAATAAACGACGCAGACAAAGTCACGGGAATCAGCTAGATATATATAACTAAAAATCAAGTGCCAAATATTGTAAGCGCATCACTTTAGGGCATATGCACCTACTTGGCTTTTTTAAACTGCTTTAAAGTCCTTATCTATACATATAATAAAAATGTAACTGACCGCTGTCTGTACATTAAATATATATGAGAAAAACTATTATTAGGGGTCTTTATAAACTCAATAGAACCCGAAACAATGATTTTTAGAATTTTTGTCTGTTTGTCTGTGCGTTTGTGCACGATAATCTTAGAAACGGCTTTTCCGATTTAGATGTAGTTTTCACTGATATATTGTGGTAAGCTTCACTTAACATTTAGTTATTTGTTGTTGTTGTTTGTGTATAGAAACATTTGTTTCATGTCAATCAGTTCATAAATAAAAAAGTTATGCCAATTTAAAGAACCACGTCGAACATTTGTTAAACTATCTGTTCTTTCTCTGTTCAGTAGCATTGACTGCAACTTTACTAAATTTCATAATAATAATAATGGTCTATATAAAATTATGATTACATAATAATAATAAATATAAGTTAAAATGATCAGTTTCGGAAATGTATCGATACCAATGTAAGTTGACCTCAGATCTATATCATCAATCATATAAAATTGGGTTCAGCTTAGGCTGGACGATATAGGTTGTACACGTCTGCGCGGATATATAAAGCCGAGAGCCGCGCCGCTGCTTGCCACTGAAGAGGACACCCGGGCTTATACCCGCCGTATATGATACCCACACATCAATGAGCATGCCCGGAATAACAATAGAAGCCGGCTCGAGCAGTGTTTTCGCTGCCAGCAGTTCCGGCACTCCGCTCTACAATGCCATCGCCAGATTGCCTGCGTGCGGTGCGGTGGGCACACCCCGCCCCACTATGTGACCGCCCGAGAGATGAGCCGGTGACCTGCGCCAACTACGGGGGCGCAAACACGGCCAACAACAAATCCCCAGATGATGCCCAGTGTTCAAGCGCGAGTTACGAACCCCCGGGCCGGCCGTGGAAGTACCACGGTTGCCCAACCGGTGGTGGAGGAGACGGCGCCGGCGAGGCTCATGGCCCACGCCAACACCCCCCTCCCCCTCCTCTAGGGGTCCCAAGACAGCCAGACGAAAGCCAACATCGAAGTCCGCAGACGTAGACTAGAGAAAGCCTCTCCGGAATAAGCCTGCGCCATCAGAGCGGATTTCGGGGACCAAATGTGGAAGTTGCTGCGCAACTAATGCGTCTCAAGCATGCCGGTCTGCCCTTCACCCTTCACAGAACCGAGACGACCATCGCACTCCGACGGATAGGCGAGACCTCTCCGGGAGAGCGCCTTTCAAGAGGCGCGCATCCCAATACACAAGACACCCCCGCTAGACGGGGGGAGAGCGAAGCCACCGCCAGAGGGCTAACCCTGATGCGGTCTCCCCGCGTGCCCCTCACGGGGCGAACGAGAAGAGAGCCCCGCCGCTGCTTACCCAAATTTTAGATTTATTAAAATTTTTAAATTTTTCGCATTTAAAAATATAATTGAAACCGGTGATAACCGATTTGATGCAGACGAAGTTGCACGGGTCAGCTAGTAAAGAATAAAGATTAAATTATTTCTAATAAATACAATGCTTCTTATATAATCCTAGCTGACACGGCCACGCGTTGCTGCGTTAATTAAAATTATGATCAAGTATTTGGTATGACGGGGTAATGAGCCTGCCGAAAAACTTGATAAAGAAAAAGCGAGGTTACGCAATAAATAAATTAAAATATGTATAAAATACTATACCATAAACTAAAGTTGTAAAAATAATTCAAAATTAAAACGTGGTGCCATCTATGGGATATTGATAACAGTCGGACCTACAGTTTCCTGTAAATAAATTAATTTAAAGCGCCATCTGTTCGAGATTGATAACCTTACAATTAATTACAATAATCAATGTTGATAATAATTTAATGTGTAAATAAAAATATTAAGGTCATTAATCGAAATATAAATTATCCTATCTCTCAAGTTGGACCAATTTATACAAAAGTGCCAACTTCCATAAAGGACGGTTGAGTTGATTCAGAGTTCAACATGGACAAACATCATGACCCTAGATTTTTATATATTTAAGAAATGCGCGTAGCAACCCTACGGCTCACTGTAACAGGACGTACCGGTGACATTTCTCGATCCATAAACCATGAAAATGAGCGTTATAATCGTTTACTAAAACGGATGCTGGCAAACGAAAACATTTATATATGTATGTAACTGGACGCTGGTTTGATTAATTTCCAATAGCAGAATGCATTTCGACGCAAACGAGCGGATTATTTTGAGCGTTTGTTTTGGCATTTTAATCGAAACACCTGGAGTTTTAGTACGACTGTTTCACGCCAACACTCGCATATTTATAGCTTTCTGTAAGTATTCACTGTTTATTGTCTACGAAAAGTATTGAATATTGAGATTTTGTTTGAAAACCCTTTTAAAATAACTTGTTTATTAATAATTAATTTATATTTAATAATGGACTTGATATGAAGCAGCGGAAAAAAGCCTCTTTAAAAATTTCCGCGAGAAACAACCATATAAAAAAGTTACAAAGTTACACCCTAGAGCACCATAGTATATAAGCTCGTAAAGATACCGGGTGCTGGTGGAAGAAGTTATTAAAAATCTTTTTTTTTTGCCAAAAGGCAGCAAGCAGGCAAGCGGCCCACCTGATGGTAAATATTATAATTACCGTCGCCTATGGTTAACAGCAACACCATCACTGTTGTGTTACCGACCTTGAAGAGCGAGTTTCAGTCCCATCTTAACAGCCCCATGTCATAAGCCCTGAGGGGAAACCGTAGTTGGTAACCCATTCAACAACGCTAGCGTACGGATAATCCGACCTGCACGAGAGAGAACCTCGTGGTTGTTAGTATTTTATTAAGTTTTAAAGTGTGCGGGTGACCAGGCAGCCAACGGTGGGAAGTGCGAGGTGGAATCGGCGATGTGGCCACCATATCAAAGAGTTTCTGAGAACACTCTTCATAAAATCAAAATCAAAAATACTTTATTGAATTTAGGTCATGAGAAGGCGCTTATGAACGTCAAAGCTACCACTTGGACTGAAAACAACCCATTTATAGAGAAGAATCAGCAACAAACTCGATCTAGTTTATCTTTAGATGATATATATCTTACATTCGTCTTTAGAGGTTGCACAGAGAAAGGCGTAATTTCTAGAGAGACCCAAATAGATCCAATGTCTGCGAAGTTCCTACAGCTTCTAGGACACATGCTAATTTGGGAAGAAAGGACAACAGTTTGGAGCACACCAAGGTCAAGTAAAAATCTAAGAAATATTATATTATGTACAGGAAATATAAGTAACAAACACAACATGGAAACCCATGTTTCAGTTATCGCGTATCAACGAGTACTCCAATCCCACAAATAGATGCGAAAAACAATTACAATGCGCAGTCATAAATAAATTATACTAAGGCAATATGTCACAGTGACATCATAGAGATAATAAGTAGCCAATGTTACAAGGCGCGTCTCTGCCAAATGTAAGTACCTAACGAGCAGTTAAAATTTATCGCTGTAGCCAAGTATATTGCCGTTCCATATTCATTAGTTCTGAGTGATCAGTCGCCTTTCAAATTTGCCAAACCCTGTAGTATATGTGCTTATTTTCGATGTTTTATTGGTAATTGGAGACTGACAAATGTGATACATGCATTATATCTGCCCAGAAGATAATAAATTATCGAAGACAATTATTTTGCGGTTGATTATCCGTTTTCAGTTATTATTATTGAAAATTAACTTCTGCGTAAGGCTTCACTTGCGTTAATGTACATTTCACCTACCAAAAAAGTATTACTTCTCTGAGTACAAAGTACCTTATTTTTGTCTTTACTCCTGACAATGTGTAAGCTAAATTTCATAACGATCAGTCACTTAAGGCGTGAAAGCATAACATACAAACTTACATCGAATTTGTAATATTAATAAGGAAGTAAGGATCGGCCGGTGTTATCGTAATGTGTGAATAAACAAGCATTACAGATTAACCAATACGTGTGAAAGAGTAAACATCGAATTGTTCACATTCAATATAACAGTACAAATAACGAATATGCATTTCATCGTTAAAAAATAATCTGATAGCAGTATAATTGATAACAATTTATAACAACAGTTAATGAAGCTGCGAAATTAATTATTGATTAAAAGCTGTTAAATCATTAAAATTGGTCGATCGCTACATGACGATTTAGTAATTTATATTCTAAACTATTGTATACAATATTATATTGGTTGACATTAGTTGATATAGTTAGAATATTGCAGCAGAATGTGCTAGTAGTCATATTGTGTCTAATTAATATATTTTCAACTTCAAACTTCCTCGATAGCTCGGCATTGGCTTATGTAACAAAACTTATACTTGAACCTAAGCAGATAACGTTCCTAAGTTATAATATATTATACGTATGCTAGAAGTTATACCCCAGAATCGATATTTATTTCGCTGTTTATATAATATTATTACCTCGCGACTCAATCGATCAATCAATCAAAAATACTTTATTCAATTCAGGCCCTGGGAAGATACTTATGAACGTCAAGATTACCACCGGTGGAAAGACAAACCAATCCTCAAGAAGAACCGGCCAGAAACTCGATCTGGTTTATCTTTGCATGATACATGTTTTTATAAACATAAATTCAATTCGTTTTTGTTGGCTGATATGACGACTGACCAAAAAGTGATCCCCCAAGTGTTTTTGCTGTTGGCAAAGAGCCGTGATCTACTTACTGTCTTCTGGCTGCTAACGCGGTCTGGTCTCTTTCTGGTGCTTGTTTCTCCTCCAGCACGTGAGCCGGTACCCAGCCTTGACGCGTCCGTAACTCTCCACCTTCGACATCTTCTATTACCCTCACCAACCATCTGGAAAAAAGTAGATAACGTCATTTAATTAATCTAGGTATAGCAAACGATGATTTGTACTAAGAGTAGTTAATTTGATTAATAGTGACGACACGGTGTCGCCATTTAAATATTGAGAGTGACGCACGAAGGTGGGGGGTTGTTGTAAAAGAGTTGATTTTGAAGGCGAGGTATTCTATTGCGGACGCTCAAGGAGTTCGTGTCTGTAAATTGAATCTGATCGATTCATAAATATTCTAATATCTTCTATCAGTCTTCTAGTACAAGATTATTACTGGCGTTGAATTGATAATGATATTACTAGTTTCCTTCGATCATTTCAATGTTCTAACAAGATAGTGGCCGTCTTGTTAGAATGTCCAGTAAGTATTTGTGGCAAGTCATCATTTTCCACCCACCTCACTTGTGCACAATAACCGGACTATATTAAGTAAACACCACAAAATATAGAGTCAAATAACCCAAGATTATGAATAAAATATAAAATCTACTACATGATGTTCCAAGATCCCGTCAAAAAACTGCAATACCCTAGTTATTTTGCTTACAAAAGAAAAAGCTACTCTAAGTAATTTAAATAACCATCAGTTCAAATAAACAACATTCTACGAGTTACTTGATAAATTATTCTACAAATACTTGATTAAAGTGCCTTACGTCACTTTTAAATGCTGTTTAATATAATATAAAACATAGGTAGAGATGAAGCGTTCATAACATTGTATGGAATGTATTAAAATAAATCAGTAAGAATCGTATAAACAATCGTTAGTTATTACGAACTATAATAAATATCATAATTCTTGGCAACGCTCTTTTTATTCTCGGGTTAGAAAAATTCTTTATTCATGGCCCCAATTGCAAATCAGCGCTGGGGTCACTTGCAAAGGTGGCAACCAGCACATGCTGAATTGTGCGCTATTGTAGCAATGCCATGGCATGATTTTAATATGTTCTAACGCTTAATCATTACATAGTATAAAACAAAGTCCCCTACCGCGTCTATCTGTCTGTCTGTTCGCGATAAACTCAAAAACTACTGAACGGATTTTCATGCGGTTTTCGACAGTGGATAAAGTGATTTATGAGGAAGGTTTTGGTATATAATTTGTCAAGAATTTGTTTATAATTAGGGCGGGTCAACGCCTGCTGGGCCCGCTAGTTTCTTATATCTATTATATTTTATATTATATGTTATACTAGCTTCTATCCGCGACTTCATTCGCGTGGAATAGTTACCGTTTACGGAGCGCACGCAGCGAGAGCTCATAAAAGGAAAAAAGAACCCAGAATTTTAAACATTCTTGATTGGTGCTCCGCTCCTATTGGTCTTGATGATATATAGACTAGCCTATAGACTTGCTCGATAAATGAGCTATCTAAGACTGAAAGATTTTTTTAAATCGGACCAGTAGTTTCTGAGATTAACGAGTTGAAGAAAACGAACTCTTCAGCTTTATCATATTAAAATAATATAGATACTTTCTCACTATTATATTATCCACGTATTTGCTACAGTATTTTTTTTTCATTTACCAAGTATTAGATATTATAAAAGTAGACAAGTAAATGGATTTAATACAGCCAGATGTTTTTATTGATCAAAATTTAATCTACTATTAGTTTGCTTTTGTGTGTAGCAAAGACCACGAATGCGGCAGATTTTTATATGAAATTAATTTCTAAAAAAAAATACTCAACTGAAACCAAAGACCTTATCTCTAGTGCGACCTACATGCCACTATTTATAGAGTCCATTAAAACTTGGATTTAAAAAGATCTCCAATTTAATAGCGGAAGTTTTAATGCTGTCAATCTCGCGGGATGTGACGCCATTGGGCGGGTTCATTGTACGTTCGTTCAATAGCCTAGACTTAACCTATCTTTGTCTAGATTTTAATAGAACCATCAATGTCAAAAATGAGTGCGCATCTAGATAAATGTTTTCCTAATCTATTTTACTCAATCATTATTAAAATAGTATAGCACGGTAGTCACACAGATGTGTAGTATTTTAAAACTTTCCATTACTCTACAATCTTAGATAAATTTCGAGTGTTGAATAAGAAGCCGATCGCGTCACTGAGAACGCGACGCAATACTGACATAGGCATTCACCGTGCGGTTATTCTCGGTAACACTTTGTTCCAAACGGATGTCTATTAATTCGTATTTGCTTGCTGTATTCTCTGATAGTTGTTTATGATGGTTGCTCTGCAGATAAAGCTGTCAATGAAGGAGAGCAGTATGATGAATTAAATTATTTGTATGACACTCAATCTGAATATCTTTCGCTAAGGAGCCGTTCAAGTATTACGTAATTTTTGTAATTTCTCCCTCCCCTCTCCCCTCCGCCCTGTCAGCCAAAATAAGCAATGCCCTTACCCCTCTCCCATGCTCACGTAAATAACCTGCACGTAAACACAAGTGTTTTTTATCTGTTCTAGTTCCCTTATTGTTTCATAGGCAGCAGTTAACAAATCTCGAAATAAGGAATTTATAGTCTAGTAGCGGCCCCGGCGGACGTAGTCCTGCCCTGATAATAAAAAAACCTTGACAAATTATATAGCTTACACCTTCCTCATGAATGACTTTATCTACTGGTGAAAACTGACTGAAAATGCGTTCAGTAATTTTTGAGTTTATCAATAACAGAGAGACAGACGCGGCAGAGCACTTTGTTTTATACCATGTAATGATAGCGGAATTAACTTATAGTGGTACACTAGGATTCTAAAACAAAATAGCTCAGTTGATTAGGCCGTGCGCCTAATATTTCAGACCTACACACTGAGATCCCCCATTCCTCATGTCATCAAAAATAGCAAATCGAATGCCATTACAGCTTAAACCACCAATGACCCTCTTAAAAATTTTAAATGATGTCTGTTAAGTATTGTGACCACTGTTTAGCTCCTATAAAGAAGCGTTATGATATTTAGTTTATAAAATACTCTAGAAAGTTTCCCATCTGTTTGTAAAAGTCTTATCAAAATCGGTTCACCCGTTTTGCAGATTAGACCCATTAAACGCTGTTATTTAATCATCATAAATTTTATTTTTACATAAAAACTAAAGAAAAAAAATCTTAATTCAAGTATTCAGGTGATATTGTGAAGGAATATTTTGTAGAATATTATTTCTATTATCACTTAATTCAATCGACGTTAAGGTTTTGTAACTAATTTATTGTTTCATATTAAATTAGATCGTGTTGTCGTCACTTGCTCGACACAGTTGGCCGGCTACAATATGAACTGTTATAATTATGTATATTTATTACCTACATACATTAGGTGTGTCCGATGTGGATACGTTATTAATCATTTTAAAGTAAATACGGTGATAAATAACCAGTTAATATTTCATATACACTAACGTTAATACGCCGAAAACTACCCAAGAGCTAATAAATAATATAAAATAGTCCATGCAGCTTACAAAGTTAAAGAGAATCTGACGATCGTTAACACCAGAAAATTCATGAAGCAATTTGTGTTACAGAGCAATCTAAAGAATTAGATAAACATATATATGCTTTAAAATATTATAATCTTTCGGGTAGTCGAGAAAAAAAGCAGCAATTAAATAATTAAACTAACCTAACCTAACCTAACCTAACCCATCACTGATTTTGACTAATAACTAAATTACAATTAACGATATAAGGTTATGTTTCTTATGTAACTTTTATAGCTAATTTTATACATGTTCATATATAAGTTATTAAAACATATTCTAAAATACTACATCCCACGGACTTCCGGTGTTAACGTTAGTATATCTAGATACTCTGTTGGTAAACTTAGTACTATTGACTTCCGTTGCTAAATACCAATGTATCAGACCTGTCACGATAATCAGTACGCATAATGTATACAACTTACATTACGTTTTTGAGCAAATATGTAACGGAGTAGGATACCTGGTTAATTGTATTTTAAAACGGAAGTCTTTTACTAGTAACGCGTACAAAGAATGTGTATGAATCATTGTTGAAACATGTTAAGAAGAAATGTGTTATTCAAAGAAATAGAAGCGTTACAGAATTACTGTTACTCACACATTACTCCTAATTTATATGATAAATCAATCTTTTACTAATACTGCATGTATTATTATTATTGTATTTTCAGATAAAATGTACAAACACCGTTTTCTTTGGTTATTATACTTAATAAATCCTTACGAATATTATAAATAGGAACGTGAGTTTTTTCGTTTGTTTGTTGCGATCTAAAGCCTCAACAGGTTATCAAGAAATTTTGCGATCAGCTAGTCAGGAGTAGAAAAAAGGAAATAAGGACACCTTTCATCCAGAAAAAATATATTAGTCCTAAGGGGTACGTCAAATTATCATTAATAATAGCTGCGAAGGCGCGAATAGAAGTTGTGTTATTATAATGAAGCTAAATTCGACAACAAATTTGTTTATAGGATTTAATCTCCCGAACTACTGATATAATTGTGAAAATTCTTTCACTGGTAGAAAACACCTTTTATTATTGTTAATTCTTATATTATAACTAGCAGTTACCCGAGACATTGTCTGCGTCGCTTATTATCTTAATTGTTTTCTTATTTCTCAAAGGGAAGCGTTTTTGAAGAAAGCTTCCAGGCGGTTTGACTTTTTCGGACACCACCAACAACTATCGTTATATTTTAACGAATTTACAAAAAATCTTGAAAGATTGTATACGTAATTCTTCCTCGTGAATTTACTCTATTTAGTAGTTTTTGAGTTTTTTGCGGACAGACGCGGCGGATGACTTTGTTTTAAAATATATAGTGATTACCGCGTACTTTTATATAATTCTATACAATACTTCAGCAAAAACATCAACGTAAAATTAAAAAAATGAAATTCTTGCAGGGGCCACATAATGGTGAGTTATTAAAATGTAACATAAAAAATCTCTTCGTAAGAAAACGTGTGCAAATTTTCATGATAAAATTGTGTTAGAGTTTATCGGCCTTAAATATATTATATCGATTTATATTTTAAATATATATATATTAGAGGTCTGTGACAGTCTCAAGTAATATTAAATAAAGGTATGGTCTAAAATAATAACACAAGAGGAGGCTAGTTAGTTGAGAAGCTATTTTACCACATGAACATTAATGAATGGCCCACCGCCACTGTTTTGTCACAACGTTTTCATACAAAATTGGACCTTATTCCATACAAATTAAGATCCACGTAACTTAGATAAAGTGGTGAAATTACGCTTAAAACAATTTTTTTTCTTCGATATGGTAAACATAACTGGGATAATTTGTACTCTGTATTAAACTTGATTATATATAGCATAAGCAGTTGTTTTTTTGTAACCATCATCGCTTCAAAGAGTCTCCGTTTTTCTACTCATAATAAAAAATATATATTTAAAAATAACGATACGATTATATTTTCCAAAGAAAAATCGTTTTCAAATCCCGGTGACCCTATTGAAAAGAATTTACAATATTATTTGTTCACACGAATATGTCATCCGATCTTAATATTATCTTTTCATAAGAATCCGTGTCCCATTTGCTTGTTTTACGCCTGAAGATATAACAATATATCTTTTTAGTGAATACCTAAATGTTAATGATCAGTTCTATGTAATGTTTTGGTCCGGCTACAATATTTAATGGCGGACGAAATTCTACATTTTTATAAAGCTTGGGATTCATTTGTATGAAATCAGTTTAAATATAATTAAACTTTTATTTAAATATTTGAGCTATATAGATTAAAATATAATGAATAATAATAACACAATGTTATACCACATAAAATTCCTCTCTATGAAAAAACACGTCTGCCAAATTGTATGATAAACTTCGACTAGTTGTCGCCTAGTGGTCGACATTCGACCATAATTCATTTCGACATTCAATAAAGTCAAAGAGAAAAATAATTATTTCAGTTTAATTAATTATTAATGCATATTATGAATTTACATATTATGTTGTTATAAAATTAACCTACAATTTGAACCTTCAGAGGGCATGGAAAGTATGGAACGTAAATCATGTATGTACGTAAAATAATATATTATTATAAATATTATTTTTTTTTGTTAAAAAAATAAACCGATCATTTTCTTCCTTCTTCTCATCTTGTTTTTTCCCCGTGTAGTTTTGACTTCATAGTCCTTCTTAGCCTAAATTAATAAAGTTTTTAATTTAATTTAACAATGTAGGATGAAAATTGGTAATTGGAACGTGAGTAAAATGAAGGATGTCAAAACACCTTTTTCATTTACATATTATGTGTCATTCAAGCAATAGTATGAGTAATGTATATTTTAATTAATTTAATATGTTTTAGTGAATTTTATATTAATAAAATAGTTTTATGCACTTCTCCTCTATATAAACTTTAACTATGCTAAATTTCAAGTTCATCCGTTCGCGCAATTCGCTTAAGAAGGGCTACATAGTTTTGGCTTCACGTATTAATATACATATATCAATATCCATTTAAATATATGTATGCATATATATATTATGCTAATAATTGTATTATCTAAAACATAAGTATTGTAGTTTTAAACTTCTCGTAACATCCGATATGGTCTAGTGGCTAGGATACCTGACTCTCACCCAGGAGGCTCGGTTTCGATTCCCGGTATCAAAAAATTGTTATTTTTATATACATCCTATGACAAAAATAATATCCATTTATTTTGCAAGTATACAGTTCAGATCTTTTTTCTCGCCATGCTTTTACTTCGCTTTAAAGTTTCCATAAATAACTGCACAGTGAACGGATATATTAAATATATAATGTACATATATAGCGTGTGCACACATGGAGGAAGTGAAACTTATTTGGCTTATATGTATTAAATTATACTAGTGGGCGCCCAGTGGTCGACATTCGACCATAGTTCATTGAATTTTTAAAGTTTGAACTTTATTAGGGTTCTTTTATCAAAGGGTATTATAACCTCTATAATCAAAGGCTTTCATCATGCCTACTCAGTTATTTGCCACTTTATTTCAATTATATAAACATAAAAAAAAAACGATATCTAAATGAAAATTGAAATTAATTATGAATTTGAAACAAAAAACAGGCGGTTACATAAGGTGGTAAGGCTCTTAAATACTAAGTAAACATAACTTTACGAAAATAAACAAAATTATCGGACCCCCTCATGACACAATTTTCAATTAATTTTATACGACACCATGGGCGCGTGGTATTTCTGGGTGAATTAAATATAGTCTATACATTATGAGGAATAGTGATATGCCCAGTATCATCATTTGGAAAAGTAATGGATACACAATAGAATCAAATTATGAATCCAAAACAAAGATGTTTATAATACTACCATTAACTTTTGAAAATGAATTCATTTTTGTTCATAATTCATCATCAACTGTACTAAATATAATTGCTACATCAAGTTGAACTGCATCATTGTAACCGCGGAGATATAAGTCATGGATTACTTTCATGACCAAACAAATTTTCTTATTTTGATTTTACAAAGTATTTTTCGCTCATTTTTTTATTGAATCATCATTTGAGTACACCATAAAGAAATACTAAACATTAAAATATTGACATTGACTTTGGAAATATTGCTTTACTCTTATGGCAACATGAAGCAAAGTGACATTAAGTGAAAGCAGTCTGTCTCCTAAAAATTTTGACATTCAATAAAACCAAAGAGAATAATAATTATTTCAGTAGTTCCATAAATTTACTAAAGATAAATTATTCATCAATTAATATTGTGTATATTATGAATTTACATATTATATTATTCTAAAATTAACCTACAATTTGACCCGTTGATTTCAAAGGGCATATTGTAAGGCATGCAATGTCAGTCATGTTAAAAATATTTAAAAGGTAATTGGAACGTAAGAAGGTTGAAGGATGTTCGAAACGTCTTTTTCATTTACATATATGTTGTGTAAAATTCAAGCAGTAGTGTGAGTAATGTATATTTTAATTAATTTAATATGATTGTAATGCATTTTATATAAAAATAATAGCTTTGTGCACTTATCTGCCATATAAATTTTAACTATACCAAATTTCAAGTGCATCCGTTCGCGCAATTCGCTTAAAAAGGGGTACAAAGTTTTGGCTTCACGTGTTAATATATAAGATATGTTATAATATCATTGTTGAATAGTAGAATAAAAAAGGGTAATTGGAACGTAAGAGTAAAAAAAATACATACAGTCGAGCATAGCAACCTCCTTCGCAACCTTTTTTGAAGTTTGGCAGTATCGATTAATTCCTTCGCCTGTCCTATTGGACGAATATTATTACTACTTTTTTGAAGTCCATTAGTGACGGATGTCAAAATGTCTTTTTTATTTACATGCGTGTATATGTTGTGTAAAATTGGAGCAGTAGTGTGAGTAATGCATATTTTAATTAATTTAATGTACTTATAATGCATTTTATATAAAATAAGTTGCTGACCCCTTAATTTTATAATTTCTCATTCTTCCATTCTCCAATTTTCTTTAAAATATACAAAATTTTTCTTCCTATTATTATATATATTATACATATATTAAATTTTTTAATTATTATATTTTCTCCATTTTTCGAGATATATATTTTTTTTTACGATTAATAGCCGGAACATTTTTAATTACAAATTAAATTATTGTCAATGTTGATTATTGTTATTAATTGTAATTTTCATCAGTTGCTGACAGATGTCGTTTTAAATTGCCGCTTTAAGATTTGTTGATAGAAAACAATATGGAGCCACGTTTTAATTTTGAATTTCTTTTAATTGTTGAAGTTGAATTTCTTCCAACCCCGACCCCATAATACCAAATACTTTATCATAATTTTAATACAACATGTAGTAACTGAGCAACAGCAACGCGTGACTGGCTCAGTTAGTTACTTCATAAATATTACCTTGTTGACTATACCTGTGGAAACACATGCGCTTCCTAATATGGTGAGGTCTGTAGCAACTGCATAATGTACACTTTATATTTTCTAGTATATGGTGATCGTAGGATAAGACAGCCTTTATTAAACATGTAGGTTGTCACTTTACCAAGAGTCGATAATGTACGTATTCTTGATTAACATCACATTATTCTTATTGTTACCCAGGTAGCTACAAACTTGAAGTTAAAAAGCAACTAGGAGTTTTTGGCGGGATCTTGGTCTGTCATGTAGTGGATTTTATTTTTTATTCATAATCTTGTGTTACTTGACTCTATATTGTGTAAAATTGGTGGTGTTTGTTTATTGTGCATAAGTGAAGTGGATGGAAAATGATACCACGGACCATGAATTCTGAGATGCCACAAAAATTCCATGGAAAGTTCTAACAAGAAGGCCACCATCTTGTTAGTTCATTGAAATTATATCAAGAAACTTGTAAATCACCACTACAATGGCAGTGATGGCACAAAGACTGGTTGCCAAAATGGAATGGAAAAGAACTAAAAACTATTAAGACTCGACAATGGCATTCATTGAAATATATCAAGAAACTTGTAATATCGAACCACTTACAATGCAGCAAAGTCTACTAGAAGCGGTTGCCAAAATGGAAAGAAAAGGAACTTGTAAACTATTAACTACACGACAATGGCAGAAAACAAAATTGTTGCCAAAAAAAAGAAAAAAAAAAAATAAAGCAACTATCTGTTCCGTGCAGCTGCAAATGAAAGCCGGTCCATCTATTAACTTGGCGTTTTAGTATTTTTGATCACATCGTTATTTAATATTGCATGAGATTGCGAACTTGGATGACTTTTGTTAAGTTTTATCATTAATGTTAAACCCTAGTAAAAAGCGTAACGTTTTTAAGCCTGAATAATACTATGAAAAATTATCTACCTACAAGTAAAAGTCGTGTCGAAATCGATAAAGTCGTTTCGAAGATCAATTCAAACAAACAACGGATACTTTAATTTTATTTTATGTAGAAATAAAAATTAACGTCATTCGCGTATGACGAACCTCCCTTTTGTGGACATCGACATAGCATCAGTCTCATGTTATCAATCGCGAAACATGAGCTACATTTTTGAGCGATCTTGGTAAAAACATATGGGTTCGCGTCACCGATGGCCTCGACATGCTCGCGGCGTACTATGCTTGCATCTGTCTAGCGACGCGTAATATAGCGGCTTGTGAACATGAAATACTGATATTTTGTATTGACCTTGAGCAGTCTATCATATGTTAGATTAAATATTTTAATAAACTGTACCTATAAAATGATTGCCTGGAATGCCAATATATGTGAAAACCAGACTATAATTCATAAAAGAACGGTTATTCTATTGTTTTGATTTTTCACTTCTATTAGCAGTCCTTATGATTGATTCGATTTTTTTTTTAATTTCATACAGCATGAACTAGCCTTAACAGCAATTTATCTGACCATTACAATTTGGATGGAGGTGACCGCATTAAAGATTAAAGCTCGTACGAAAGAATTATGAACGGATATTAATCAATCGTCGGTAGGTTTTTTAGAAAAGCGCCGATTTATCCAAATGATAAATATTCGGTTCGTAAATTACGCGAGTTTGGTGCCAAATGATATAATCAAGTGTTCTTATGTATATTGTACCGTTTATTGCTTCGTACTGTTTTATTTACCGCAATAATCAAGTGTATTTATTTAAGGTTCACAAAGCCGAGTCCTATAGTAGTAACAAAGGATAAACATGCACGATTTATTTGTTTATGATCAGGCCCTAATGTGGGTGAATTTGATGGACGCAAAAACTACTGTATGGATTTTGATGAAATGGTACAGTAGTCTAGCTCAGTGCCTAACAAATCGCGTCTCGCGGGCCTCATGTGGCTTTTTCACGCCAGCAACTATTTGCTCTTCCAAAAAAGGTTCAGTGCAGAAACGGAATGTTGCTTATTAACTTGCCTTTTAGATACGAGTTATGTTTGAAACGCAAGCCTACAGAGAAAAAGGTACAAATTAGAGAACAACAAACGTAGAGCTAGTCGCTAGCAAAAACTACATGTTTAACCAATGTTTAACCAAGACAAGCTCTAACGTGTTCCTACTCTTAATTCTAATCACTACATATTATAAAACAAAATCCTCCGGTGTGTCTTACTTTCTGTTCGCGATAAGCTGAATAACGGCTGAGTGGATTGCATGCGGCTTATTAATAGATAGAGTGATTCCCGATAAAGATTCAGGTATATAAGTTGTCAAGATTCTTTGTAAATTGGTTAAAATATAACAATAAATGTTGGAAGTGTCGTGAAAAGTCATGTCACCTGGGAGCTTCCGTCGAAAACGCTGTCTAATCAGATATAACCAATCAAATGAGATAATAAACAAAGTCGCAGGGATCAGCTATAAAAAACTACGTATTAAAGCAGATCTTAAGTTTACAAAATGGCTATTTGGATAAACTTCAATTTTGTATTGTTTATATTTTTTGGATGGCAAATTCGCTCACTATTCATCTAACTTAAGCATCAGAATAAATCATAGACTATAATTTAAAAATATATTGTTTAAATTGGCCAAACTATATGGATTGTCAAGTAAGATGAAGAAAACGCCGCCCCGCGAGAGATATCTTGGCGTACGTTGGATAAACTCAGTGTTACCAAAAGACAATGTTGTCATTCATAAAAATACACACATACTCAAAAGAAAATCGATACCCATATTATACGCTGGCGCATCTTAACTACTTTACTAATAGGAGTACAGAAAAGAATATATAAAATCTAGATTAACCCGAGCGAAGCCGTGGACGAAAGCTAGTCGAAAGTAGAATACACGGAAATGAAGTTTGCTAAGTGCGAATCATAAATATTTATTAGATTTTTATGAACACGCAAAAATGTTTTATTTTATTTGACTAGCTAAAATTGTTGAAGGGTTATTATTTGTTTTCAATCTATAAAAGTTGGGATATGTCAAATCAAATCAAAAATTGCTGTCTTCAATTTAGGCCTTTAGAAGGTGCTTTTGAACGTCGAAGCTACCACCGGTTCGGAAAACAACCATCATCAAATCATATCGAAAAGTCATCGAGAAGAACCGACAACAAACTCGATATGGTTTTGTCTTTTCGTGATATATATTTTTGCAAACAGATAGTTACATATTATATGTAATGAGTTGGTCCTTTGCTTTAAAGTAATAATTATTAATATTTATATCATTATATATCAATAATTAATACAGTTTCTCTTCATGTCAGATCTCGTTTCATAATTAATAAATTACTTTGTTCCGTATCTATACATAAGAATGAAAATCTAACGCGTCTATACTTTTAGATTAAAAATAAAAATGTTGCAGGTGTCTAGGAATAAGTAATAAAATACATTTCAATCATTATTAGAAATGTATGTCTGTCTGTTAGTTTGAATACGCATCACTGCTAAAGTACTACGTTCATGATATAACCCTTTCCAGGTAATCATAAATCATATCTTTGAGCAATACTTAGTTTTTCTTTCATTAAAATCGGTTCGGTCTATCAAAAGTTATTGTAATTTTAATGTCGACGCGACGTAAGTACGAGATAAATGTAGATAATTATAATTAGATGTAATACAATCACATGACTTTATTAGTCACTGTTTTGTACATCCGGTTTCCACGCAGGTGAAGTCGCAGGCACAGCTAGTTATTAATATAGTTTATCTCCACATCAGATCTCATTTCATTTCGTAATTAATATAAATTAATGTGTTCCGTATAATAAACAGAGGAATGCGTGTAGCGTGTTCTAACTCGCGTGTATAATTTTAATCAAATGTGACACTAATTTTTCAAAAACACGTGTTATTTAGAATATTATTTTATTTGCGAACATCTATTAACTAATGAGATGAAATTCTAGGTTAATTCTCTTCTTTTTTTATAAGAACTTTTTGGTTTTTCCTTATTTATTACAGTTTACAATCGTGATTAATTGGTCATATAATTTTTAAAGTGTGTAAGATATTATAATAATTTTAATTTTAATTTTTTTTTCCTTAATTTTTAAGTTATTCATTATCGAATTGTATTATTTTATTTTCTTCTTCATTTTTTTTATAATTCTTTCTTCTACTTTTATTGTTTTCCACATCGCATCTTATGATGGTTAATGCTGTAGTCAACTGTAATTAGTAACATAAATAATTTTAAGTTTTTTCCATGTATGTTTTTACCTTATTATTTTTATGTTACTGTTGTTGATTCTTATGATAAATAAATAAATAAATAAATAAATATGTAAAACATAATACCCTACCGCTTCTCTCTGTCTGTTCGCGATAAACTCAAGAACTACTGAACGAATGTTTATGCGGTTTTTACCAATTGATAAGATGATTCATGAGGAGGGTTTAGGTATATAATTTGTCAAGGTTTTTGTTTATCAAGACGGGGCAACGTCCGCCAGCCCAGCTAGTTAAGTATAACTGAAACTCAAGAAATAGTCACTTTCGGAGCTCCCCCTTTTTTCCTAACTGAGTTGGGTATCCGATATGGTCTAGTGGCTAGGATACCTGGCTCTCACCCAGGAGGCTCGGGTTCGATTCCCGGTATCGGAATCACGTCGTTTTTTTTCATCGACCTGTTCTTTTAATCCTATACATTGTTGTCTCCTTATTGTTTATTTCTTAAACAATTTGATACATAACCAATATTTTATGTACATTTTTTTGTATACCATCGGTGGCAAACGAAAATGCGGGTCACCTTATTGTAAGTGATCACCACCGCCCATGGACACCTGCGACACGAGAGGAATCACAGATACGTTGCCGGCCCTTAAATAAAAAGGATAATATGGATATAAGTATAAAAATGGATATCGGTATATCTGAGATTGATGAACTATAAAAGTTTGTATATCCACGTGTCTTTTACTAAGGTTTAAAGGTCTCGCTAAACAGAACGCGCTGTTAACGCGCGTCAAGAGGTAATTACGTCGCGTACTAATGCGTTAGAAGTACGCCACGCATGTGACGCGAGCGGTTTTTGTTTGACGGGTTTCGACTTGAATAGTACAATAAAACGCGGCGCTAGTACGCGATGTAATTACACCTTGGTGTGCGTTAAGAACGCGTTCTGTTTGACGAGGTTTATATGCTATCTATTTCACTATAACTTAGCATTTGGTGGCTTAAAAATGGATATTATAGTCGTTAAATTTTATATTTAAATTTAACGCAGATATAGTCGCGGGCGATTCTTAGTAACTATGTATATATTTATTACTTATTCCATCAATCACATTCCCATTATTACAAACTACACGTTTCAGAGTATTTTAAAAAGTAAAATTAGACAGGCCGAGTCAATAAACATACGGAAAAATTCGAGAAAATTTCGACGCGCGTATCCCACATTCACTCCGCATTGATGATATAAATAGATATATCATGTGAATATATACACCCTCGTCCCAGTTCCAAAACTCTAATTGGAGTTCATGATACAGGGTTAAAAAACGACCTCCATACATTATTTACATCGCGAGCGGAATTCGACAAACAGTTAAATTTCCAAATGTAGCTGGAACCAGATATAAAGAAGGGAAAACAGATAGCCTACTGCATAGTGAATAGATGTGACGAAAGCATAATAGTTGATCAACTGACGAGATAATAGAATATTGGTGAAGGAAAACACCGAAATTACTTATAGCATGATTGTAAGGCATTTTCTAATATTTCTTTGGATAGCTTACAGTACCAGGTAGTTATAAAAATAACATTCATATAACAGACAAAAATAAAGTAGTAGTGCTTGAGTGGTTTGACTAGTGTAGTGTTAGTACCAACGAATTTTTCGGAATTCGCGTACATTAACTAATTTAAATTGGTATATCGGCTAACGGTGAAGGGAATCATCGTTGAAATTACAAATATGTCGTGCGCTGACGCGTTTATTATGACCATACCTTCCTTCGGGAAGAGGCCTATGGGCCTGCAGTGGGTCTCTTACAGGCTGATGATGATGATAAGCATACGGTCTCCAAATAAGATTAGAGAGGTTTAAAATCCAATACATCTTTATTGCAGACAAATGCACTAAAAGATAATTAAAATAATATATGGTCAATGTCAATATATATTCCAAAAAATAGGATAAGTCCACTCGCATCATCTTCGCTTACTACTTGTCAAAATTGTACCGCCAGTAACGAAAATAGTATATACAGAAGAAGTAGTTTTTAGAACTAAAAATATGTACAGATTTGATTGTTATTAGTACTACCAAAATAAACAAATAAACCTTGTATATGTATAAGCGGGTATGTATACACTATGAAGTAAGTAATTTTTATTATTTTATTTAAAACTAAGATTACGAACACTCGTCTATATCCAAAGTACTATTAACAAGCGGCAGTCATTTCATAAGGTTTTAATAAAAATATAAGTCTTCCTAATTTATAAACTTATGGTCAAACACACCTGACAAGTACAATAATTTGCATGTATTATTGAAGTTACACTTATTTTAGCGTGTTACAGAGTAAGAATGATTTTTTTAGCTTAAAACAGATATTTCATTCGCCGATTTTACGCTCTATAAAGCTAGTTGATAGTTTCTTATAAAATCATTACATAGTATAAAATTAAGTCCCTTCCGCTGTCTGTTCGCTTAGATTTTTTAAACTATTCAACACATTTTTATACAGTTTTCAGCAATAGGTACAGTGATTGAATAGGAAGGTTTATATGTATAATATTATAGTACAGAAAAGCCGAAAAATTCAAAGATTTGTAACGTGATGTCGTAACAAACATATTTTTGTGCGTTTAAATCGCAAACGCTGGCTAAACATTACGAGATAGATCAAATTAATGTACTACGAAATTGCATATCTATCTATACATATAACAAAAATGGAGTGTCTGTATGTAATATCAAAATATTTTTTTTTACCGATTGGGTATGAGAGTATTTACGCTTCTGATAACAAAAATGCAAATTTAAAAATTTTTGTCGGTCTGTCTGTCTGTCTGTTTGTTCCGGGTAATCTCCGAAACCGCTGGACCAATTTTGACGGGAGTTTCACTGGGAGGTAGCTAAAATTACAGCGGATTACTTAGGCTACTTTAAATTAGAGTAGTCGTTAACCGCGGCTTCGCCCGCAGTACTATCTTCAAAACGGTTAGACCGATCTTCAAGAAACTTTCACTGGCAGATAGCTGACATTATAAAAAGTAATTCAAGCAATTTTAGTTTATACTATCTGTTAACCGTGACTTTGCCCGCAGTGCTATCTCCGAAACTGTTCAACCGAATTTACGGGACTTTCACCGACAGATAGCGGACATTATAAAAAGTAATTTAGTTTATTTTAATTTAGACTAGCTATTAACCGCGGCTTCGCCCGCTGTGCTATCACCAAAACGGTTAGAATGATTTTCACGGGACTTACACTGGTAGATAGCGAACCTTATAAAAAGTAATTGAGGTTATTTTATTTTCGACTAGCTGTTACCCCCGACTTTGCCTGTATGAAATTTAGCAAGATTTCAACTCATTCTTTATTTTTAATTAAAGAAACATTTATCAGCTTATTGTTTACAAGTCGACATTATAATTTTTAATAACTTTAATGATATAGAGGTCTTTCTAATAAGATTTTAGATTATAAACGTATTACGTAAAGAGTTCCATAATACAAATTCTTGCGGAACAGACAAGCGTTTATTTTTGGTATAGTCACAAAATCTTAATTATAATGGCAATGTATATTAAATGTAATGTAAATGTAAATCTATATAATAATATTTTAAGTTATTGTTTCATTAGTTCCTTATACAGTGTAAGTGAGCACTGAGGTAGTTATATGGTGGGTTAAGGTTCCAAATATATTGCTGATGACAAACCTCATTTGACAAGCTGTTAGTATTTATATATCTAATGTACACGTTACATTTTACTGTTAGTGACGTGCGTGTCGTACTTACAATTGTTTTTAAAGAACATTTCTATAATTGTACATAATCGTAAAATTTTATAATTCTTTAATACGACTTAAAAAAACGCGTGCGGAGCTGCGGGTACAGCTAGTCTTAGATAATATTATTAATCACTCCACACTGCCCCATAGGAGTATCTACATTGCACCCGTGCGAAGTTGGGGCGGGTCGCTATTATTATATAAGAAAATTCTTTTAAATATAATTTTGTGTGTCATATTCAATGTATTTAATTTTTTTGTACGGATATTTGACTCGGTTTTAAACAGTTAAAAGGTGTAAAATAAATTATCGGATATTATTATGTCAAAAAAATATATTTTTGCATAATCTACACACCATTCGTTTTCTGACCGTAGGTATATTTTTTATCGAAGTTGCAAAGTTATAATAAACTAAGGTGGCAATATAACAATTATCTTCTTATTTGAAAGGTTTAATATACTATAATTACTTAATATAAACGTTTTATTATTTGAAAAGATAAGCTGGTTTCTCGTAGTTGTGGTTAAAATATATGGGTTAATTCGGCTAGATATGTTTGCTAGATGTATTAATGTTTTATACATGTTGACGTTGACTTCGACCTAATATAAATATAGTGATCGAAGTCTAACAGGTAATTACATCTTTTCGATTTATAATAAACCAGTGGTCACCCGCGACTTCGTCTGCATTTGTGTTTTTATAAATGAATAAACACACTATACATTATCTTTTTGTAACATTTGTTATTCCATAATTACATAATTTCCAACTTTCTTGACATTTATTAATATATATATATATATACTAATATTAGTTTTTTTATTTTTATAAAGCTGAAGAGTTTGTTTGCTAGAACGCACTAATCTCAAGAACTATTGGTCCGATTTGAAAAATGTTATAGGCTGTCTATTGTCCTTTTTATATAGAAATGTCTTTTTTTAATATTATTACTATTGTGCCGTTCTTAGAAAAAAGCGTAGTGATATATTGTATCTTTGATATGACTTTAAAAAGTAGTTTATCTGCAAGTAAATGTCACGTATAAATCTGCTCAGCCATTTCGAAATTAGTTCGAACAACCAAAAGACACTTCAGTTATATATGTCTTTAGGTTACTTTGCTTCTTAAAATTCACTAATAATATATCAATTCATATTTATAGATTTTAACAACATCCAGTGATAAAAATTTATGTTATAACAACAGAGCAAATTTCAGAAAATGCTCATAACATTTTGTATGAAATTATTTATCTTTGAAATACATTTTTAATTTTGCTTTAAATACATTCAGTGATTCAGTTTCCCTTAGGTCTATTGAGAATTCATTAAATGTAGACTTCCAAGAATTAACATCAGACTCATCTGATTTTAAATGACGGCGTGATCTAAGACGTAAACACGCCAAACCTAGAGATACCTAGAGATATCTAGGCTCTCAAGTGTAGCTGCCGGAAAACACCAACAGGCGCTCCGCGACAGATTTTCACATTGAGGGTGGTATATGCCACCCTCATACACTCTCCTCTATACACTATATAGGCGAACCTAGAAAAAACCCTATCACTATGCTATTTTTTGCACGATGTTTTTCTTCACCGGGTGCTTCTACTCAGTTACAAGGATTCGAACCTATGTCCATCGACGCTGTGTCCGATATGTTAGTCGTTGCCAAACTTTTCTAGTGTAACGTGTAATTCATTGTACAAAACTTAAAGTACTGCTGACAATTCGTCATTCACCTTCTAAGAATGGAGCAGCAAAAAAAAAATCATAGCAATAACTAGAACTTTTCAAAACGCAATAATAAAGTTTATTGCGTTATTAAGAAGTCGTCAAATGAGTTTATAGCCCGGTCAGGTGCCAGGTTTATTATCCTGGTTTCTTTTCGATATCTCTTACGAAATTCAAATTAGAGTATACGGAAATAGTGATGTATCGATTTTTTTTTTCGAACTGTCTACGCTGTTTACCAAGCAAGGTCTTAACGGCTTCACCGGACTACTAAGGCGAGCGCTTAAGGCACTCAGCCGATTTTATTTTGACAACTAGCTCAAGGGTGCGCGGCACACCTCGGCTTTGGCTGTTGCCTGATGCATGCAATTCGCGACCTATCTGAACTAACCTAAGCTAACTATTCATACATATATGAGTTGTTGAAACATATATGTGTACCAAGCATACATACCTCAACAACTCTTATATATATTTCGTATCGGATAATATTCTAAACTATTTCAGTTTGATAAGGGAAAAAAAAATAAAGCCCTTCCACTTGCATGTGTAAGCGTGTATGCGTGCACGTGTGTGGAGGTGATATGTGTAATGTTGTCGCAGTGATGTAAGATTTTGTGTCACTGTATCGCGCGAGCAGCGTACTCAAGGGCTCCACGCCGAGGGAACGGACCTAGGCTTTAGCCGCTGCCGACGGGGGCCTAGTCTGGTGTGCGAATGATGTATCGATGGAAATGGTAGTTACATGGTTTATTGTATTATTTTTTATTAGCAGGTGGTCATGACTTCGTTGTGGCGGATATGGTCTTATTGTATCATGGGACTGTTTTCTTCGATGACCTTACCGAGTAAGGGTGTTCCATTGATTACGTAAGGCGTTTTTAAGGATTTTTTTACACACCCTTCACCCCTCGCGAGATGTCGTGCGATTTGTCTCGACCCTGCACCTAATCTTACCCGAGATTTTTGAAAACTTGTATTTTGATGATAAACGCGTTGGATTTATTAAAAAAAAACGCAATTTGCTCTATTCATTTAATTATTACTTTAACTTTTTTACTATTATTACATTTAGTTATAATAATTATTACATTACATTTCGAAATGTCAGTACTAAATAACTTTACATCTATTCATGGATTTTAAGACATACAAGAATTGTGTCAAATTTCGACATTTTTTTAAATATAATAAGAGGCAAACGAACAGGCGAGTCACCTGATGTTAAGTGATCACCGCCGTCCATAGACACTAGCAATACCGGGAGAGTCGTAAGTGCGTTGCCAGACTGTGTATTATGCTCTAGAAACATGTTTTAATTCAAACAATTTTCTTACATTTTTACACAATTATTTGCTTGTTAAAAAATTACGTAATATTTATCGAAAACCTCTCTCTCTCACCCAAGTGAGATGTAGTGAGATTCGGTTTGACCCTTTTGCTCCTCTGAACCCCCCATGTAACTAATGGACGCACCCATAAATGAGGTGTTTCAATTTAGTTATTAACTGTAGCACTTATGTAATCGATCGTACATAGCTAGCTACAAGCTTTCAAGTTGCAATGGCCACTTAAAATCAAGTGAATCGCACGCCTCTTTGCGACAAACATAGCGACAGAAAACGGTAGTGATCTATCACGGTTCACACGTAAGTTTTAAGCCTCGTAACTACCTGCTGTGAGAAGGAAAGAGGCTTAAGAGGCCTTTGCTTATTAAAGCAAATAATAATATTAGTCTCCTAATTAACATTAGTCTGCTTTTCACATCTATTGGTTCTCCGAGCAACAGTTATATACATTTTTATAAAGTTTATAAAAATATCAATATTATATGTCACAGACCGCTATACCACGCGTCGCTAGTCTGGCGCAAGCGCAATACATCACGAGCATGTCGAGGTCATCGGTGACGCGAACCCATAAATTTTTTCCTGCCAAAAAAATATTGTTCAACGCGCCTAAATTTCAATTCAAACAAAAACTTCGGTAAGTGAATTATGTCTTCAAATTAGTGTCAAAATTGGACGTCCCAATAAAGAAGTTAATGAGGGTAAAACATTTCCAGACCAGGAACGCTCCAAAATCGAAACTGGGTTGGTCTTCGCCCATCTACCGAATTAGATATATAGGTCTGTCAAGATATAGGTGCCAATGAAACTGGGCCAAAACACAATACTAAAGGCAAAATGGTGAAATTGTATATCGTCTGTCCGAGTGCTTGCCATAGATAAGTTAGATACAGACTGTCCGCTCTGACTGACTTTGATTTTCTTAAAGACTCAAGCAACATTGGAGTTTTTTAAGACGAGGAATTTGCAGCCCTTGCTATTTATAATCAGTGCGACAATCAGTCTGACAAGGAGTGTATCGTTCAATATATTCGTTTTTATTTTTTCATACAGCGTAACCTCGATGTACCGAAACTGAAGAGAATTACAAAATATTCGATACATCGAGTAATTCGTTACAATGAGGATTGTTATATACAGAGGTTACGTTGAACTACAATTAATTTAACAAAGAATGAAAACCTGTTTATTAACCTCAATATTACATAGATACCCATCTGGTTACCCTGTTATAGCGAACGATTTAAGGAACAACTTTTTCGATTCTTAGCCATTACAACTTTAAAACTAATAACAATTACAAATAGCAATGTTTGCATTACTTAGCATCAAACAACAATGTCTTACGAATAATTTAAGGTGTCTGAACCTGTCGAGATATGAATTATTGTGAAATAGGATACGTTATGTTAAAGGTCATAAGTTCAAAAAAATTGTAAAATAGAGGTCAATAATAGAAAGTCTATATTCTTCAATCATTCTAAAGAGGTAAGGTAAAGGTATTCGAAATGTAAAGGTATATTGTATTAGATCTTACTGGCTGTCACTAGCTACTAGCAATTGATTTTGTGATTTACTATTTCGATTTGTTCCAAAATTAATACTGAAATGAGTATGAAAATGTATGTTGTTTCAGTGGACCTTCTGAACCTATTTATTCTACGCCCCTGTCGAGTGTCGTGGTGGGTGTCAAACCATGTTAATAACACTAATAATCTGCACGTACGACTATTTTCGGAACGGTGTCCAAGCCAATTTGCGACGACCAGACAAAGCGGAGCTTTCGCATTCGCTTGTAAATTTAAAAACACGGAAGAAAGCGATGAACTTTCTCGTCCGATCTCAGATCCGTTTAAATTAGTCCCCGAGCCTCACGTGCACTCGGAATGATTAGGTATTTGAGAATTCTTTCATCTCTGTATAGAGGACGTTGAACTCGAATAAAAGTGATAAATAATAGGTGGGAAGCTTGCACGGAATTGCACATAAAATGCGAACACATAAAATCATAAAGTTCACAAAAAACGAAAGCTAAAGACTAAAGAATTTAGAATGAAAAGTATAAAAAGTGTCGATCAGTTCTACTAACATAATAAATGTAAGGATAATTAGATATTTAATATGTTTGTTGTAATTAATTTTGGTGAAACTGAAATTATAATAATATCGCTTCTATATCAGAGTAACACGAGAGGTTAATATTTACAAATATATATTTTAAATAAATTTTAGATAATTGTCAAATAAGTTTAAAGAAACTACTATCTCAAAGCAAGGCTGCGTCCACTGCATAAGGCTTTAGAGTTACACAAAGGTCATGTGCGATATTTTTTTTACAACAATATATAGTATCAAACTGTTATGTGAAAGTAATTATTGCCAAAATATGTATAACCCGAGGAACAGATCAAATTTATATCAATGTGCGTGAGATAACAAGCGAAAGCTTCTACACTAGTCACAAAAATTAAGAGATATAAAAAAATCCAAATTTTTGGTTCATCTTCAATTGGCTGTAATTTCGGCAACGAATCGCCGTACAGTAAAAAAGCAAATTGTTACTTCAAGTGTTTAGTTTTTGGAATCAACCATGGAAAAATTCAGATTTATAGTTTCAGGGGAATCCTTAAAAAACCGTCGAAAAAAAAACAGAATCAGAGAAGGCATTTTTGCTATAATCGATTAATTATTACACTACGCCAATTCATCTCACAGACCTGGTGAGCAGCTCAAATTAAAGGTACTAAATTTTCTAAAAGAGAATTATGGTTAGATAAACAAATAAAACATATATGAGCCCGTGGACCATATTAAGGTGAAAATTAGTAAAATTTCGGACTTTTCCTCTGGAACCATAGATCTGAAAATTTTGTCAAACTCGAATCCAAAAACTAGTCACTTGAATTTACAATTTCCTTTTTTTTCTATACGGACATTTGTTGCTGAATTACAGCCCGCTGAAAATAGCCAAAAGATTTGTATATCTTTTTATGTATTCATTTTTAGGACTAGTGTAGATAAAAAAAGAGTTAGCTGCAGAAACTTTGAATAAAGTCTAAAAGATATGTGAATTAGAAGTTAAATAACTAGAAGAGTTGTTGATTTAGATAATATCGTGCATTCCTATACAAACTATGATAAACAAATTAACACTAGATGCGGTTTTTGTGTATGAGTGATTTGCTATCAGTAAAATGATATAATTGGCACGCCTTTAAAATAAAAAAAAATACAGTTCAGGGTTGTTCGTGCAGATGAAAAGCATATTTTTTTGTAGAAACAGGTCTACACTACATATCTTTGATCTACCGAGCCCCAATTAAGCCTAGTAGTAATCTAATTACAGAGGAAAATGGGACGAGATATCAAAAGCTGAAACTGAAAACATCGGACGCCTGTAATATACTCTTGACCGAGATTTATAATGCGAATGTTGTGTTTTCATATTTTATGTCAACTCTGCGCAGGAAACCATCACGCTGTGTAGTAATATTTATTATTTATAGAGAAATCGAGGGCAATTATTATAGACTTGTGTATAATTTATCCTAAATAATATTTATGGGTGATGTTACGCAAGAGTTTAGCCGGCGAGTATGAAGGTCACGTTCCCAATCCTAATCCCAATTATAATATTATTAAGTAGAAAGTTTTTGAGGATAGATGGACTTTGTTACTCTTTCACGTAAAAACTATTAAACGGATTTTGATGGAAGTTTACACTAATATAGCTTATATATCCAAATATCATAATGTTTCGATTGGCCAAAATATAACGATAAATAACTTTTAATAAATTTTGTCATCTGACAGATATTTGAGAGAGTGGCGTGCGCTGCATAAATCCGAGCTACACGAAGATAGGTAAAGTGTGTAGTCTTCCTTTACTAAATAATAATATATAAAAAAAATTAAAGTGACTGCACTATCCACTTTGGTAAGCACAGTACAATCCATGAAAAATGGTGACCACCGAGATACAAACTATTCATCGCCAGTGACCGCTGTCATGCCGGCTTGCGTAAACGCTTGAAGGAATCCGTATCATAGGAAGGAGGGAACACACTGTCCGGGAGATTGTTCTACAGCTTCACGGTAAGGCAAAGATAACGAACTTGCGAACTTCTTAGTTCGTGCCCAGATACAATTTACCGTAAAACTGTGGCTCCGAAGCCCAGCGCGCGTGCTTCGGTAGTGGAACGGGGAGAAAGTGATTAAATTAAATAACTTTTCGGAACACTCGCCATTATACAGACGGTAGAACACACTCATTAAGGCTATGTCCCTACGCTACTGAAGCGGCTCTATATACTCTGTTGTCTGCATTACATCATACTACTACAGGTACAGCATTAACAATGCGTACAGGCCGTTTCTTCAACCTGTTCAGGGTATCCAAGAGGTACTTTGCGGAACCGGTCCAGAGGTGCGAGCAGTATTCCAGGCAAAGCCGTACTTATAAACTTATAAATGAGATATAATTGATCAGGTGTAAAAAATAAAAAAATACAGACGCAATCGCAATAACGGGAGCTGTTAGTAACTAGTCACTAAGACTCCTCTACTAAGTGTTTAGTTTAGTAGTGGTGTACTAAGTGTTTAAGGACAACCACGTCCGATTTTAAATGACAATATGGTCGAAGATGGGGTAACAAGTTAAAGATAGACGATGACTGCTTTTCGACAGGGTAGACGGACGGGCATTCAAACGAAGCTATCCGAATAGATATAGCTCCAGACGGCAAATTCTCAACTTAAGAAAAAGTAACAGACAGTAAAGTAGTAGAGATAGTCCTGTAGATAGATTACGATGTTTTTCACGAAAAAAAAATCTTGTTCGAATTCGCAATATTCCTTGCAACTTATCGCATCATTTACATTCGTACTGATATGAACTTCACGTAAAACAAGAATTGAGGTCATGGTAATTTTAAATCGGCGTACATCACTATACACTGTCACTAAACTGTGTTACAATGTAAATGTGTCAACATTAATATAACGTTAATTTATTTGCATTTCTGTTAAGATAGATTTTCGGGACATTTATATTCTGAATATAAACGTATCGCATTGTATACCTAATAATATCGATGCGGTTTTGTTTGGAATCTTGTATAGCATATTGTATAGAATATTGTATAGCAATAGCAAATAATATCTCGGTCATTCGAATCACCACCTGTATTCGTTATACTATAATGAACTACAAGCCAAATGCACTTGTTTAGGAAATGAATTTAGGAGGACTGTATCCACCACTCACCCGCACTAGGAGATCCTCTTCTTCGGGGTACCCCGGCTTGGTTCGTGGCTTAGATCGCTGATTTTGATACAATAGGACACAAAGTCTACACTGGCACTTGGTTTCTTTTAACAGTTTGTTTGATATCTGTACCGGTTTTGCAATTGTTTTTACGCAGATCACACAGAGCGGTTTTGTATGTTGCTAGATTCAAAGTTAAAGTCAGTTGCCATAGAGGGCAGCACTTGCGAACGTTTTAAAGGTGCGTTCACGAAAACTAGTGGACAGATACATTCCTTTCAAGCGATTTGGTCATTTAATATGAAAAAAGATTTGTGCTAACATATAAATTATTACATATAACAAAAGTACGGAACATGCCGCCGACCTTAAAATAGCTTATTTTAAACATAACAATATAAACAAACTTAACATAGGGTTACGATATGTTATACTACGCTATTTAATCAATAGGTAGAGGACAGACCTTTACTACAGGTCTTTTGGTAAGGGTGTTACCAATGCGTACAGTTACAACGCGAACAATACCGTCTGCACCCGGGTGAAGCTTATGCACACGAGCCAGGCGCCATTGCAGCGGAGGGAGGTTATTGTCGATTACCACAACTATAGTACCCTCAACGAGGGGTGTGTTCGTATTATCGCGGAACCATTTACTTCTTTGTTGAAGTTGATGTAGATATTCAACACTCCAGCGTTTCCAAAAATGTTGTACGGCTTGTTGAATTATTTGCCATCGAACGAGGCGACTGGGATTGTCAGTTGATAAGTCGACTTCAGGTAAGGAAGTTAATGGTTCTCCAACTAGAAAATGTCCTGGAGTGAGAGGTAATGGATCCGTGGGATCGTTACTCTGTATGCAAAGAGGTCTCGAGTTACGTATGGCTTCAATTTGACATAGAAGTGTATTAAATTCATCGTGATTTAAGGTAAGTTGCCCTATGACGCGATAAAGATGAGCTTTCATACTTTTGACCGCAGCCTCGAATATACCACCGAAATGACTTGCATACGGTGGGTTAAAATGCCAAATTATAGAGAGAGAGATTAATTTTTCATTTATATGTGTTTGCGTTTCTTCATTTTGTAAAAATTTGTGCAAATCCTTTAAGTAACGATCGCAACCTACAAAATTTCGACCGCAATCTGAATAGACGTCGGTGCAAAGTCCGCGTCGGGAAATAAAGCGTCGTAAAGCATTAATAAATGACTCTGTGGATAAATCTGGTACTAATTCTAAATGCACTGCCTTCGTTGACATGCATACAAAGACGCATACATAACATTTGCATTTATTCGCGTTGCGATGTTTACTTGATTTTAGAAAAAAATGTCCTGCGAAATCTACACCTACATGTAGGAATGGCCTGAGAGCTCGCACTCTTGCGGCGGGAAGTGGAGCCATGGGTGGCTGCGGAGCAAATGGCCGAGTGCGAAAACAACGAATGCAGCGGCGCGTGTACATTCGGACCGCATCGCGGGCAGATATTATCCAGTAGTTTTGAGATAGAAGAAATTGCAATGTCTGCGGACCTACGTGCAAATATAATCTATGATAATAATCTATAAGTAACGTCGTGAAGAAATGTTTTTTAGGTAGAATGATCTGATGCTTGGCCTCGTAAAAAATTTGAGCATGTTGAATCCTACCGCCGACCCTGATAAGTCCGGCTTCATCAAGAAAGGGTTTCAGCTTTTGGAGTTTGTTCGAGCAGAAATCGTTATCTTTCAAACGGGAAATGTCGTCAGCGAACTGATGTTGCTGCACGAGGCTGATAACTCGATTTAGAACGAATTTTGTTTCAGGGACAGTGATGCAAGTAGAAGAATAAGATTTTGTCTTACAACATCTATGATAAAATCGAAAGATTATGGAAACAACGCGTAGTAATTTCGGTAATGACGAAAATCGCTCTAAAAATTGTAAGTCAGGAATGACTTGTTTAGATATAAAAACATATTTCCGTCGTTCTTCATTTGTTTGTAAGTCCACGTTGGAAATAGGCCAATCAGATTGGGCCTGCTTCAGCCAGGAAGGCCCATTAAACCACATTTCATGGTCTAAGTTCGATGGTAGTTCACCCCTGGATGCTGGATCCGCAGGATTGTGCTCGGAACGGACGTGACGCCAGTGTGCGGCGGGCACATGACTCGTGGTCTCCGTGACACGGTTAGATACAAAGGTACGCCATTCATGCGACGATGAGCGTAGCCATGCAAGTGTGACCGCAGAGTCACTCCAAGCATACACATTTTCGATGGACAGAAGGTTAGTGTAGGTAACAAGTATTTTGTTTATTAGTTTTGATAAAAGAAAGGCGGCGCATAGCTCTAAGCGTGGTAACGTTATGCGCTTCAAAGGTGCTACCTTTGTTTTAGCAAGGAGAAGATAAACATGAACCGTGTCTTGAGCATCAATGACACGTAGATACACACAAGCAGCATATGCCTCTTCGGAAGCGTCCCAGAAGCCATGTATTTGTACTTCGCTATTGTGATTAGGAAGCACGTGACGTGGCAAAGAGATAGATTGAAGTAGTGGAAGTTCAGATATAAACTTTGACCAGAGATCACAAACACCTTGGGGAGGAGCTTCATCCCAACCTGTGCCTGAAATCCATAGAAGTTGAATCAAATGCTTAGCAAATAATATGATAGGGCTAAGGAATCCCAAGGGGTCGTAAATTTTTGAAATCTCTGAAAGCATTATACGTTTCGTGCATTTCTGGGGATGAGAATCCACCCGATAAGAAAATGAATCTAGCTTTGACTTCCATTTGAGACCTAGAACCTTGACTGAATTATCAGTGTCGAGCGCTGAAAGAATCAGAGCGTCATCTGGATTCGAATTATCACTGCTAATGGCTGACAAAAAATCAGGGCAATTACTTGTCCATTTACGGAGTTTGAACGTTCCTGCCTTGCAAGCGGCAGTGAGCTCACGTTGCACCACAAGAGCGTCATCAATATTTTCAGCTCCTGACACAATGTCATCTACGAATACCTCATTCAACAGCACTTGCGAAGCGATTGGATAAGATGCGGATTCGTCCATTGCCAACTGACGAAGCGTACGAAGTGCTAGGAAAGGGGCTGCAGCAACACCGAAAGTCACAGTACAAAGTCGGTACTCCTGTATAGGATCGTTAGGAGAATATCTCCACAGAATTCGTTGGAAATCCCGGTCTTCAGGTCTTACTTCGATAAAACGGTACATCATTTTGATATCAGCTGTAAAAACTATCTTGTGTAGTCGGAATTTTAAAAGAACGTCATCTATGTTTTGGTGCAGTTTTTGACCAATTAATAAGTTGTCGTTTAGCGAACGACCGTTACTAGTCTTGCAGGAAGCGTCAAAGACTATTCGGACTTTAGTAGTCGCCGAAGATTTTTTCACCACGCAGTGGTGAGGTATAAAGTAGGGAAGCTTGTCACCATGCGGAATCTCACTGACAGGTTCCATATGTCCCAAGCTTTCGTACTCTTGAAGACACTTAGCATACTCCTCTCGCAAGGCAGGGTCGCGCGAAAACCTTTGCTCGAGCTTTTGTAAGCGATAAAGTGCTATGTGACGTGATTCGCCGAGAGGAGGTGCCTGTTCCAAGAACGGGAGGGAGACAATATATTTTCCATTGTCACCTCGCTTGTGAGTATTGACATATATTGATTCACAGAGAGCTTCTTCCTTTGTGACAGGCTTGATGTCAGATATTGATTCAAGCTCCCAAAACTTTTGTATTTGCATATCAAGCTGATAGGTACTAACATTTATGCAGACTTTTGCTGGCAATGAATGAGATATTTTACCGTTAAGTAGGTAACCAAAAATACTGTTAATAGCCACGGGCGTACCCTGTGGGCCCTTAATAATATCATTCAGTAATATACTATCAGTACAATCTGATCCTAATAGAAGTTCTACGGGACGTGAGGAACGTAATTCCGGGTCTGCTAGGGGAAGATTTTGAAGATGACTTATATGCTCGAAAGTGCGCGGAATGTTTGGCAAATAACTCGTTATCTTCGGCAAGATAAGAGCTTTGATAAATAGTTTTGGTTCTGATTTGTTGTGAGGCGTAACTTCACATAAAACATATCCACGTGGTTGCTCATTTTGATCACCAATTCCAGTCACTGTCATGCTAGTCCTGGCACGATAACGCTTTAAACCAAGACGTTGGACGCATGACTCCGTAATAAGAGTGGCTTGAGAGCCTTGGTCCACTAGGGCGCGCACAAGACGGGGTGTGCAGGGACCTGCATCCATAGAATGCATGTTAACCAACGCAGTGGTAAGTAGAACCACACAGTTATTCCTATGCCCAGAAATACCACGCACTGGTGTGAGCTCAGAGGACGAGAAGTTACATTCGCTAGTTAAAGTAATATTTGAAATCATATCTTCGTGTATAGAAGTATGATGACGCTGAGAACACACACGACAGTTGTGTCTCGACTTACACTCATTGATATTGTGGCCAGAGAATAAGCAATTATTGCAGATTTTATTACGTGCGATAAAGGATTTTTTTTCGGTTAAGGTTAATTTATCAAACTTGTCGCATTTATTTAATGGATGTGCATTATCTTTACAGTAATTATATTTCATGTTACGACCGGAATTAATGGTAGTCGCAGCATGGACTTCCATTATGGGTGCGGTATGTGTAAAGGACGTATCCCGCGCTCGTGATCGTGCAACAGCGTGCAGTGGGATCGACTGCGTGCGCGACATCGCTGCGCGTGAAGCGACGGCTTGTCGTGACAAAGAGTTAGATATGCGGCGGCATGCGGCTCCGTTGCTAGCCGAGCTGATGCCTACACCGGGCCCGGGTGACGCGGCGGAGGACATTACCTCGGAAGCCGACAATTCTTTGTCCAGAAACTCAATAAGGTCACTTACAGGTGGGATCTCACTTGGCGACTTCAGTGATAATTCAAAGCGTTTTCGAATAGTCGGTAGCTGAATTCTTGAATGACTTTGAGAACAAACGGTAGGCTGTGTTGCGCTGATCAAACTTTGTCTACGTTGAATTTTTATTTCATCCGATATAATTTGAACTTTATAATATAAATTGTCAAATTGATTACGTATTTGTAACTGTTCTTCAGGTTTAAACTCGCCGGTTTTTACTAAAAGTTTCTCAATCTTACCTTGTATAAGGAAAAACTGCTTCTTAACACTGTTTAATTCCTTAACACGGGCACGAAATTCTGCTTTATCGGCAGAACAATCAGCCATACGTTGGATGCTATTCATAAAAACTTCGCGTTCAAATTTTAGTTGTTGAAGTTCCATAATGAATGTAAATAATAAATATGTTTGTATACTGAATTAGGTAGACAAGTAGTTAGCTATTAAGCACGAAGTACACTATCAGCGATACGATACTATAAGATATTTCAATATGAGAGCGAATACTATCAGTTAGTGTAATTTGTAGTATGTTTATACGAATATATCAAACATACAAAATTATGTGTGTGTCTAGTACGTAATACGCAGACAACTTATTACGATTTCCAATATGAAGTTATATTATGTTAAGGTAATGTTAAATTGATTAGCGTAGCTTGCCCTGGAGCGCGTGCATAAGATATTAGATAAGAGTTGTATTGGAACGGTCGCGTCGACGCGAGCGCAATGTCATTAGAAAAAAAGAAAAGATACGTTTACCTACAAGATAAAATAAATTGATAAATGATATAAATTTGCAATTTTTACCTATTAATTCATTAACGAATGAATTAGTACGGTTCGAA